>JAJMCD010000021.1:0-183358 GCA_030584985.1 Saturnispora galanensis | reverse complement strand
TAGCACCATTACGCTCACATCTGGTACCGTTGACAAGCCAATTACCTCCACCATCACAACGACCGACAAGAGCGGTAATCCAACTACCGCTGTGGTTATTATTGAACCATCCACACCATATAGCACCATTACGCTCACATCTGGTACCGTTGACAAGCCAATTACCTCCACCATCACAACGACCGACAAGAGCGGTAATCCAACTACCGCTGTGGTTATTATTGAACCATCCAGTCCATATGACACTATCACCATCACCTCTGGCACCAAATCATTTACCACAACTTCTGTTTTTACTAAAGATAACAAGTTAACCACTGCCATCATTGCGGTTGATGGTACCCCATCCTATGATACCACCACCATCACCACTGATATTGTTACCGAGACCACAACTGTTACAACCGATTGTACCAACGCAAATGGAGAGCCAAGTACATTAATTGTTGTTGTCCATCCTGTGCCAACCACTGATAGCGGCTCCAATTATCCTGATGATAACTCTAAAGGTTCCACTGAGGTTTGGCCAACTTCAACAGGTACTGGTATTGACTCCAATGGTTCCAATGGCAGCTCCAGTTATTCCACCCAAATTTTGCCAACATCAACGGGTCCAGACTTTGGTTCTGAAGGCAAAACCTCTTATTCTACTTTTAGCACCTCCACCACCGCCAACACAGGTTCCAACGACGACACCACTTCTTATTATGTTGATAGTGCACCAATTTTGCAAAACAAAACAAACACTTTGGTTGCCTTTGCTATTGCTATTGTGTGCCTATTTTGATTGATTTTTTTAATTGTTTAGATAGATATGTCTTTATTTAATTGTAAGCAATAATTATGCTAAGCCATAACTGCTGAGCAGACTAGCTGTCTTCTTTGTCTCCGAATTGAATGAGAGATGAATACAAAGATCAAACTATCTGATTAAATTCGCTAACAACTTGGACTTTAGTTCATGCACTTATTACACCATTGGTTATGTAAAAAAACGACAGCATTAATGTAAAGTTAGCTGAGCGTATAAACGCTCATCTGCTCATTTTTTATGACAAATGACCTGTTGTCATTATGAACTTCATTAAATAAAAGTAACTTAAAAGTAAGCCAGCTCTATGCAAACAGGTTTTTTACAACAACAATAACATAGGGTATCATATTACTGGGGTGATTTGTCACTTTCTTGCTTATTAAAAAATATTTAGGCTTTATCTTGTCATTAAAATTATTTTTGATGTTACTTCTATTGGTTGAACTTGAGAAGCAAAATCACGATTTTTTGAGAGAGTTTTATAGTAGGATGATCAGTAAAGGACCAATTAAAATACGATCAAACTATCAACTCCTTTTAATGCTAAATTACAACAATATACAAAGTGATTTTATTTATTATAACCGATTCTCTTCTCAATAAATTTATCCAAGACCTCCTTTTTCAAATATTTCAATCTACCCTCATTTGCAAAATCCCTCAACTGCTGCAATGAGGTTGAGTTAAAGAACCCGGGCAAATCGTTCAATATTTGGTAACTTTTTTGAATTTCTTCGATCTTTTTAAATTCATAATCAGGATCATCAATATCATCCTGCTGTTCCAATAAACCCGCCTTTAAGATGTTAAAAAGGGACAAATATTGGATTGAATCATTTGCCAACGTTGTTATCCCATTATTATTGAATTGGAACTTTGTATATTGCAAAATCAAGGAATTCAACAAATGATTTGAAAGTTTCGAAATGATGCCCATCTTCAATGAAGTTGAAAATGTCAAACTTGTCTGAATGGATTGGAATAATGATTCCAAGAATCTACAAATTTGATCACATGATTTGGTGCAATCATCATTTGGAATTGTGTAATCGTTTATTGGTTGGGTTTTCAAGATGGAGTCAATTTGTAAATCAATCAATTTTAAAATCTCATCTATTATAATATTGACACCAATTTCAACGTCTTGGATGTACCCATTGAAGGAAATGGAAATTTTGTTCAATAGGGAGTCATTGACCAATAAGGGATAAAATGACTTCTTGATGATTGTGGACATTAGATACAATTGCAACGTGATTGTTTTGAATTGGGATAAGAATCTAACGTCCAAATCTAAGATCGGCTTACTTCTAAACCCTGGGTGGAATGGATAAATGTGATTTTGATAAATTGATGCCAAACCAATAGAAATGTAGGAAGGCCCCACCTTGTTTAACAAGATGTCAAAAATTTCCATCGTGTATTGAGTCATTTGGGATGGTGCCAGAGATGTAGCCCTATTTAATGATTCGATCACAAATTTGAAGATATTTTCGGTGATTTCTAATGACAATTGAGGCACACCCTCTTCCTCACCACCGGTGGAGGCTACTTGGGGATTATTGAAGCCCATGATACTGAAGTTATCATTGGATTTATCATTCACCTTCATAAATGGCACCTTTGACACAAACCTTCTCAATCTTTTAGATCTTGGGATTCTTTCCTTGGCTGACTTGAATTTCTCCTTGACAGCCATACCGTCTGGCAAATAAAATTCAAATTTTGCCATGGCTCTTGAAGAGATCGACATCTTACTGCTTTGAACTGTACTAGAAGTCATTGACTGGTCGTCACCCAAGCTTACAGAGGTATCCACCTCGACTTCATCATCTTTGATATTTTCTTGTTGTTCCTTGTATTGTTCGATTTTTTCACTCAGGAGTTGCTTTTTTACCACGTCATTGTTTTGATTGATGAAAGGTTCTATCAATCCATTTATCAAATCCTCCAAATTGGTCCTCTCAATATGAAAGTAAGATTCATTTTTGAAGCAATCTTGAAAAAGGTTCGAGTAGATTGTTTCAATCTCATTATTGAGATTGTCATTGTCAAGTGACTTCTTCAATCTGATCACAATGGTTTCATAGATTTCCGTTGTGTATAATTGCAAGACCCTCAAATAAGTGAGCTTATTGAGCGAGAAGGCCCTCTTCAACACAGGGCCGATTCTTCTACCCAAGACATCCTGAAATGTCTTATTTATGAGTGCCAAAAGCACTTCATCGGAATGATTGCCAAATACCTTGACAATTGGCTCAATTTGGGAGATCACCACCTCTGTCACCTCGGAAAACAAGTTCTTTGCATCGTCGTCCACGTCATAATGACGTAAATAGGGGTCTGACAATTGATGCAACCAATCTAGACTGACCTCTTTGACCTGGTTTTGTTCGCTTTCGAAATGACCCAAGGGGTGATTCTTGATAAAATAATCGACAATGTTTCCCCCCTCATTATAAGCAAATAGTGATCTTGTGGTCACATCCAACTGATCGTACATTTTAGCCCTGTATCTATTCCTGAACGATTCCAAGAGATCGTTTTCGAAGTCATCCCCGAACTTGACAATTGCGTCATGAGCAGCTTGGGTCTTTGGATCCTTATCATCGACCAATTTACCCGATAAAATAACTAATTGATTGAGTAAGACAGCAGATTGTTCATTTCTCTTCATTAAATCACTCGTGGGTTGTCCCAAGGTGTAGAACTGGTTGTAAGCTTTTGTTATTTTGATGATTGACTCGGTGTTATCTTTCATCTTATGGACTTTGTTCAATTTTTCTCCTAATGGCTCCGTTTTTAAGATGGACAGTTTCTCCACACTTGAGCTCAATTCGTTGAACTTTGTTTGCAAATCCTTGGCGTAATTGGCCTGCTGGATCACATTTTGATAGTGAATTTGTTCTCTTTCGGCCACTGAAGACTCCAAAACCGCTCTTTTTCTTCCACATTCACCCTTCAACGCCTCCAAGCGTCTCTGTAACTCCTCAAACACCTTGATGTAGGGGCTTGGGTTCAAATATTTCGTGTTTTGGTTGTATTGATTGTTGATATTCGTGATATTGTTTGACAGTTCATTGATGTAATCTGATGGTTCCATTCCATCCAGAAACGTGTCTAGATTCAGATGCCTCTCGTTCAACAGCTTATCCACCGGGAGTTTCTGCATTGCACAAGAAGAGAGCTGCTGTGGTTTGAATCGCTGGATCAAAGTGGTTCTCAGCGCGCGAATTGTGCAGAAGAGATGCAAAAAATGGAAGTCCACATATACTTGGCTAAAACTACCCATTACGTTAAATTTATGTGTTTCAAACCATGGGCAAAGGTTCTAAATGGATATATTCACCCCTATTTACCAATTTGAAGCATTTCAAAATCCCTAAAATTACACATTTTTTTACTCTGCTGCTTTCCCCTTAAGGGATTTCAACCGGAGGTTTCCACCACCACACCAAACCAATCATTCGCATCCAATTGCAATCTTTCCGAATCCTCCACTACCACCACAACCCCAGAAAACGCCCCCATGGCATTATTTTCGGACCCGTAATCTAGAACCGTTGACAAAAAAAAACCGTTGATGCCAGCACATCACACTCTTTTCTCTTAAAACACCACAAAATTGCCACGTCTAATCAATACCATGCCAATGGTGCTACCATTGAAACCACGCGGCACCATCTCAAAGACTCCCGTGCTTAGAGGGGTCCAAATCACGCTTACTTACATGCTTTCTTTGTACCTTATTGAATGCTTTCATAGGGTGTTATCAGTTTATAAAATACGGTACAATGTGTCGCTGGAGTTCCAAAAGGTTCTGCAGTTCATCACCAACTTGAAGACCAGATGCGACATGAATCCACAGACGATTCTCGTGAGCGCTATCTATTATTCCCGGGTGTGCCGGAAGCTTCACGCCGACAAAAGTTTGGACGCAGATTCCCTCTGCTGCCGAAGAGTGTGGCTGACATGCCTAATCCTGGCATCCAAGTACCATTCGGATTGTCATCCTTCCCTACTAGTTTGGTCCAAATGGACCGGCTTGTCGCTGGAAGAGTTGAACAAGTTCGAAAGATTTGCGTTGAAGGCATTGGATTACAATCTGGGGTTTTGCGAAACAGAGGTGATGCGAACAAAGTGCACCATTGTTTCCAAGGCCTACGCCAACCATCTCAAGATCCTTGGTATGATGAAAGCAAAAGAAACCCTTCATAAGGCCAACTGCAACATCATGACAAAATCGTCTCCACCACCATCTACATACCCTAATATACACTTAATGACCCCCCCTGCATCTCCCACATTCCAATCACATGATGTGCAACAGTCAGAATCAATCAAAAGGTCGTTGACTTCCAAATCAACACAATCACCATCACTTGTCACCACCAGTTTAGAAGCAGAGCCTGCGACGTCTACGGGGATGGGCGCGGCTTCCTTCTACAAACACCAGGTGCCATGTGATTACGGGTATGCCAAACCCAAAGATGACCTTCATTGATTCACCTTGATTGTCCATTTTCTGCATTGTTTCCTTGCACCCCTTCGCTCCAAGCCAAGGATCAAGGCATCTTGATATCAACGCGCCGCCAAACAGCAGGTTGCAACAAACCACCCGGTTTTGATTGCGTTGATTTGCGATTTTTCTACATAGCTCCATTTAACCCTTTCGCTCCATTCATTCATGGGCCAAAACCCTGCACAATGCTGATGTGGAGCTATGCTGGCATCTGCAGCACTGTCTGGATTCATCCTCTCAACATAGGAAGCTCCCGAATACTGTTTGAATTAAATAACCGTTTTCTACATAGCCTCTTATCCTATATAGTTCCATAACCTTTGGCCATTATGAGCGTCCGCACTCTGCATTGCGCAGTTCCCACAGTTTGGGGTCTTGTTGCGTTGTCTTGTCTCCAAAAAACCCCTTGGGATCCCATCGTAATACACAAATATCACAATTTCACCCTCGATGTAATCATCGGCGGGTCAAGACCCAGTACAATGACAGCGTGGAAACAAACTGGATTGCGCAGTATTTGACAAATTGCAGCAATCTCATTCTTTTGAACCTATTCAGCAGCCATCCCTCGTAAACCGTCTCCTCCGCAACACCCACTCCACGTTTTTGGGCGTCCTGGCAGACAAAGAAATTCCAGATGACCGTACAAATCGCACCCAAAATGTATGTAAAGACGTCCAGGTACGGTTTACTCAGATTACACATTGAGAAGGCATAATCCATCTCTTCCCCTGCTGTCTTGATCCGGGTTCCGCCAATGACGAAATCACGCGAGATTTGCACAGGCTCACTGTAGAGGGTCAACAGATGCACTGCAGGCTGTCTGATTCCCATTGCCATTGACATTGATTTCACGTTCACACTGATCGTTTGAACGTTTTCGCCTGCCGGTGTGATCACCTCGCTCACAATCTCACAGAAGTCATGATCGTCACCACTGAATATGATATCCGGGCGGATCGTTCCCACTAGCATGTCGGAAACCTCTTTATCCAGCACCGTCTGGTATTGGTGGCCTCTAGAAATTGGGAAGGCCGACGATTCTCTTCTGCCACCGCAGTGCTGTTCGGTGGGATTTCGCCACAGGGTCACGTGGTCAAACAGTATCCTCGTCTTGGTCTTCTCCCGGGCCCCAATTTGATCCATGAAGGCCACATCTTCGTCCTGGAGCTGCTTTTGCTCAGCATTCAGCTCTCCGTCAGGAGAGACCAGCAAGTCGTTGAGAAAGACAAGCTCGTGTGAGGATCTTTCCACCACCAGGTTTCTGGGACCAAAGTGGTCTTCAAACCGAGACACTGCCTGCGCTGTCACCCCTGCGCCGTAGCCTATATCGTGATTTCCTGGCACGTTGGTGAAGATCTCTACATTGAACTTGTTTCTGCGGCCCTGGTGCTCTGCAACGGGCACAACAAAGATGTTCCTAAACCGGTCCACCTGGGTGTCGTAGTAGGCGTCCGATGGCGGCGATCGACCGTCGTCCAGCAGGTCGCCAAGAAAGATAATCATCTGCGGCTGCAGGTTCTTCAGCAATGCCCTGTAGTTCTTGTGGATGTAATTGTCGACGGTCCACTGTGCAGTGCGCAGCAGCAGCCACGGTCTGCCGGGGTATGTGTGTTCGTCGATCAGTTGCGGATCCGCTATCACTAACACATTGGTCTGGGGCACCGCTGATTTGGAGCCCGAGTTAGGTGGGAACCCCGAAGCCGTGGAACCTGACCGAGAGATCGGAGCACCGTCAGTGACCTGATCTGCCACACTGGCGTCCCATCGGGTGCCGGCGTCGGCCACCGGCAGCTGTGGGAAGGAACACCTTGACACTGCAAGATAGGGATCAATGTGTTCGTAGAACATGAACAGCAGCACCCAGCACACCAGCGGATACACCAAGTACGGATCGACCACCGGGAAGCTCTTCCGGCGTCCCCGGCGTCCCCAGCGGCCCCGTCGCCCAAAACACAAGACCTTCATTATATAATATGAAAAGACGCTTGCTCGTATAAGTTGTTCATATGGCATTGGTATTGATCTGTGCGCTTGTTGTGGTGATTGCGGTGCTATTGGCCCCCTACGTGAAGCGAGAGCTTATGGACATTGATCCTGTCGTGCTAGACTGCCAGACGTCTGTTTCGGAGACAAGAAACGTCAAGGAATCAGCGGTCCACCGTTCGGTGGATGTTCCGCATGGTGCTCCCCTCACAGGGGGCCTGCGGATCCAAGTGGATTACAAGGTGAGAGACGGGACTCTGCGGGATGTGTGGCATCGTGCCCTGGGTGGAGAAACCGTGCTGGCGTGGTGTCAATCGAAGGACTTGATCTATACGACGAAACAGGTGAACTGGATTCTTCACGAGATTTCGACATACGTGAAGGGGGTGGGCGGCAAACGAGTTGGCATCTGTATGAGGGACCCGTTCACCACACCGGAGGCGGTTTTATTCATGCTTTCAGCGTTATTTGTAGGCGAATTGACGGTGGTGAACTATACGGGTCCAGTGAGTTCCGTGGGGCCAGATATCGACGTGGTGCTTGTTGATGCATATTATGCGGGGTTTTTTAAGAAACTGGGAGTTAAAAAGGTCATCGTTGTAGGCGACGCTGGTGACGGGGACCAGAACGATACCACGAAGTTCGAGTCGATTGTCGATATTCGCAGCAACGTGCCAGAGCTGGACACATTCCAGTACGACCCATTGGTGGACTACGGAAACTTTAACAACCAGCCGTACACCGAAGTGGTCAATGGCACCGAAATCCACTTCTTCCAGCGGAACTTTGTGGCCTCAATCGCATCGAAGCTGATGTCTCTCCACAGCGACTACTGCTGGGGGGAAAACGACTCTCTTCTGGTGCTAGGGTACGCCAACCACATCCAGAATAGAAACCTGCTCTTCACAACGCTCTGCGGGTTGGTGTCGAATGTTGGCAGAATAAATTATGCGACAAACGACCAGATCTCCAACTTGGAGCAACTAAGCGAGCTGAAACCAACAATTCTCTCAACAGACGCTGTGGGACTCTCCCAGTTGACAAGAAGCGGTAAGAAACACATCAAGAAGAGCTTCATTCTACAGAGAGCAGAATACTTCAACGCAAACGGGATCTTCTCCACGTTTGGTAAACTGGAGAAATCGTTGAACCTCAAGCTTGTCTATGTTGTCCAATACGATGCAATTGTCTCCAGTGGGTCAACTAACCTTGCTAAGTCTGTTCTGGGCTCCAGGATCATTAGAGAGACCGTCTTGGAATCGTCACTGGGTCCTGTTCTAAAAACAAACATCCTTGACTACAGGATTACCCAGTTTGGCCACCATCAATGTTTGGGTGTTCCTGCCAATTGCGTTGAGGCCAAAGTTGTGTACAAGGAGGAGGGAGACAAGGTGGGTGAGTTGGAAATAAGAGGAATGGCGATCGGCAAGGGCGCCAATATTGTCCTGGACAATGAACATTGGCTTAAAACGGGCATTAAGGGGACGTTTGCGTCAGATGGGTGTTTTTATGGGTCCGTGTAGCGAACAAACGAACGAAGCGAGTTTGTGAGTGGTATTAGCGGGAACCTTGCGTTAGATTGGTGATTTTACGGAGAAAGTGGTGTAATATCAGTTGAAATTTATAATTACCAGTCCTTTCTGGAAGTTGCTGATGCTATTTAGATTGAAGTACATCCTGTGCAGTCATGAGCGAATGAGCGTCAATCACGTGACTAAGTTATGAGAGTTATGAGAGTTGATAAACAGTGGATAACCTGTGTTGGTATCCCTGTAAAATAAGATTTATTTGCTTGCATGTTTTTGGAAGTTGGTATGATGGAAACACGCAATGGTTGAAGCAAGCAAATGCGGGGGTACCTCCACTGAGGTTCATTGTGGCGCATGTGTCCAAAGAGTGTATGCGCCACACACACTTTCTCTGCCATTGGATCAATTGGATTTCTCATTGTTGCATTTTTTGAGAGATATGTTGGTTACACAGCAATGAGCCATTAAAATGGCTATAAAGGTACGAGGTTGGAGGAGTGAGAGAAGATAAGCAAGCAAGTGGCGCATGAGCATGCGCCACAGCTCAGCACGCTTCTTCCTTGTTTCTGAATTGTTCCACACCAGTTGATTGGATTAAATACCTTTTCATGCGCTAAAGGGAACAAAACCAATGAATACAATTAACCCCGCTTGCTGCCGCCAATAATAAGGTAAACACATTCAACTCTGATGTCTCATAGTGAGGATGTAACTGTTTAAAGACTTAGATGATTAGGCACTGGATCATTAATAAGAAGCCTTACTTTCAGGAATCTCCATTGTACTAGCATGTGTGGAACTTGTTCAAGCTGTTTGTGATTGCACATTTACCCCTGTCTTCCATCATGGGCCCAACCTGTGTATAACTACAACTGTGCTTCTATTAAAAAACTCCATCCATATCCACACCTTCATTTATTTAGCAAACAGCAACCCTCTTAACCTAACATCATTCCAATTGTCTCTAAACCGGCAATGTTGCCGTGATCTGTCTGGTACAATGCTGAGCATACTTATGCTCAGCCAACAATACCTTTTTTCTATCACATTAACAACACATCCGACCCCCTTACACCTGCAATTTACATAAAAAAGCCATTAACTACTTATCATCCCCACTTACTACACACTCCACTAGCTATTCAAACAAATTTCAGCGTCTCTACCTTACGATTCCGTTAACACACGAAAAACCAACTTATCTCTCCCTACAAACACCGCTTTAACCCATACACAATGCAATAACACAGCTTCTACCCAACAACCCTTTTTACCACCTTCATCCCACACCGTGCTCGCCACATCGCACGGAACACATCGTCACTTGGTATGCCGTGCGCTTACGTAAGCCACTCCGACGGCAGCACCAAAAAAAAACACACACACACTCCTTCTCATCCTCTTATTCCTCCCAATTTGCGACGATTCCAGGGCCAATGTCAGAGTTGAATGCACCCCAAGAGCAGTCCCGAGGTGAGGAGATTAATATACCCACTTTGGAGCAAACCAGAGCTTTTCAGCCCCAACAGGAGGCTCAGGAAAGGGAAGAAGCTGCGGAAGATGCTTCGAAAGGAATCAACGGCCTGGGTCTTGATCTGGACATAATAACAAGTCTGAGACAAAGAGATCAGCCTGCAGAACAGCTGGGGTCTGTCTTTGGCCGCTTGGAGGACCCAGAAGAGTCAAATTTTGAGGTTGAAGCTTCAAATGAAGATGCACCATTCCAGGATCAACCAATGGACTTCAAATTGGGTGTGGAGTTCACACCTGTGACTCCATATGAACAACAGACCCCGAGCTTGATGCTGGGTCATTTTCATCCACAGATCACCACGTCCAGACAACCAAGAAAGGATCATGCTCCGGCTTATACGTTGAACGTGGTGGTTCGCCAGTTCACCAAATTCGCCGAACGTAAGTTGAATCTATGCTTGAACAGCGCCTCTTTGGACCAGGAACCAAACATAACAGAGTTCTTATCTGAGGGAGTAGACCCCTCGTTTGATCGAACAATAAGCTCATTGGGGTACATTGCAAGAAGAACCCCAAAACGGGTCACGGATGCGGTGATGCATTGGAGAAGAGGCAAGTCCGAGTTGCGAGAGATGGCCAGAGCCATCTTGGAGAAGGATGTTGAGGCGTATCAGGACTACATGGGTAAAAAACCTCAACAGCCCAGTAGTGGCGGTTTAACCCACAGGAAGTCCCTATCAAGAACAAAGATGGTCTTCGACACCCTCAGTATAAATTCCAACGTCTCTTCCACAAGCAGCCAGGCAAAACCATTGAACAAGGATCAAATACTGCAAAATCTGGAGGTGAAAATCCAGAAATCCGAAGTAACCTTCACCCAGGCAGATAGACAGTTCACAATCAGTACTTTCATTCTCTGGAGGGTGCTAATTGAAGTGATCAAACAGACTCCAACCTCAACTTTAATAGATGATACAGGATTGGAGGAAATCATGTACAATTATTTGCGAAGTATCGACCCCTACCTAGTGAGCAGATCACTAATCCACTCAGCTAATTGGAACCTGCTTTCAGAGCTTATTGGCCACATGTCGGAGAAATCCTTCTTAAGTGTGAGTGATCGATTCATTGCAGATCTCGAAAGGTTTCCAACTGGATATACAACGGGCCAAAACTTCTCGGAGGCAAGCTTAAATTTGTTGATACACGGGATGCGATACCTCCAGTTTAGCAATGTCTCCTTGGAGAAGTTCGAGGAGGGAGCAGACTTCATGAAGAGTATTGCCAAGTTCTTTTACAAATGTGAGAACGAAAACATCTTCATCTCGTATTGCGAGGTGATCAACCAATTGCTACTGTCATTGGCTGGTTCATTGACGGCTGAGGTCAACCATCCCACCTGGGTCGACGCTATTCATGTCATCTTTACTAAATCATACTCAATTGCCTGTAATAGGTCCCCGAAATTCTGGAATAGTGCAATGACCCTTGCAGTTACCTCCTTGTCCGTTTCCCCAAAGGACATGTTTGAAAGGAACTGGAGAAAGGTGGTGGACATGATAACAAAGCGATTGAAACCAAAATCTCAAATATCAGAAAAGTTGGTCGTGATAACCTGTATTTCAAGGTTGCTTTGGGCTTACCTCTATAGGTACTCCGATACATTGAACAACAAGACCAGGAGTATGGAGTTTTTGGCCCAGCTCTTGTTTTCTCCACAAACAGGCAAAAAACAACAGTGGTTGACAGACGATCCCCTATTGATTCAAGCCACAGTCCAGATATTCAGAGCGATGGCCTATTCCCAGTTGAACTTTAGTTTGGAGAATATCTTCATCCCCTACATGAAATCCGCCTTCAATGGGTCAACTTTGGAGAATCTCTCCCACTCCAAGATGCAATTATGTATCAGGGCATACTGCTGCATCCTCTGGGACAACCAGCACCACATCAGACCACCATTTCCCACCGATGATGCCATTCAAAATTCCTTAGATCCAATCGAATCAAGCAATTTGAACACCGGTGACGTCTTTGAACCAAACTCTTCCAATGCCCAAGTTCACGAGGAGGTTTCCGCAATCTTCAGAACCCTCTTCTTTTTATTGGAGGCCCAAACAGGTTGCAAGACCTTGGATCGATCTGCATCCGTCTCCTCATCCGCATCCCAGATATCCACTCCAATATCGACGGGCAGTGGTAACAGCCTCCATCAGCGAATTTCAAGCTTCACCTATTTCCACACCGAAGACAATTCATGCAAAAATGCGGATTTGTTTGCATCGTCCATCTCCAGCATGTCATGGTGCGTAACAACCGCAAGCTCAAGTCAATACCGCAAAATCATCGAAACTTTGGTGAGGAATTGTATCCATGATAACGAAAACATCTCCCAGTATTCTTTGGATGCGCTAAAGATCTTGATTTGTAAGAAGCATCCCAATGCAATCACAACCACCTTTGCTAAAACCGCGTTTTCATTGGATGAAAAGGCCAATGGTACTCTTGAACACACGTATTTGCAATCAGATGAATACATAAGATTACTGGAGGCATATCTCGAGGTGCTTCATTCATGGTGTGATGCATTGACGGAGATCGACGGGGGCAATACCGAGGAAAACGCGGAATCGTTGTACAACGTCAACCACGGGTTTGTTCAGAAGGAGATTGTGGACACAAAGAAATACGAGGAACTGGAATTGAAGGAAATCATCACAATCATTGATGAGGTGGAGGGCAACGCTCTCTTCTTCCTGTTTGCCCATGATTCAAGGGTGAGGTTCCTAGGCTCTCAAATTTTGAAGTTGGTGACTCAGTTTGACGAGGCAATTTACTACTTATCCTCGAATGAGAGCGCATCTGAGGAGTTGAAGAAGACACACACGCGTTTGCCATCGAAATTTGCTGCCGAAGTGGGCACAAGGATCATTGAGGTCTTGGGGTCGTTAGATCTTGTTGAATTCATGAAGAATAAAAAGCATCTTCTGAGTGAGGCGGAGTTGAAACGGTATAATAAGGTTGTCCACCATGGCAAGAAGGATGCGATCATAAAATTAGCAGAGAGTAACCAGGGTGTGGATGCTGCACTTTGGTTTAAAATCTTTGAGGATGTTTTGGAGTCTCTGGTCAAGAGTTGTCCAATCCAAATAGCTATTGCTAGGGATCATAGTTGCATTCGTTTGGTCCAATTGTACGATCAGGTGACTGCTCTCAGCAAGGAACCAGCGACAGCAGTCAACACCTCTTTGATTTGGGATTACATGCTCTTCTTGAAGATCGCATGTGCGTCGTTGACGTCGACTGCAGACCAACGTCTCCATATTCCAAACCTGGAGACGCCACAAATACCCTCCTCCATTTACGGCCCATTGGTCAAGTCTCACACAAGACAGAAGTCCCAGCAGTTGTTCACTGTCCAGCATCAAAAGATCACCAGTGCCAAGTCGATCTTCAAAATGACGGTTCCGTTGCTAACCACAAAGAACATCAAGCTGAGGGATGCCCTAGTGGAAGGATTGAGTTGTCTGAATGTGAACATCTTCAACTCTTTCATGCAAGTAATTGAGCCCACGATCGATGAATGGAAGATTGACCAGCAGGCCGAATTGTCCGATAATCTCCAATTGAAGGTTCAAACCGCATGCATCTTGAACAAGGTGATGAACAAGTTCTCACGGGCACATGTCCAATTCCTCGAGGAATCGACAATCAGCAAATTGGTCAATCTCTTGAAGAACATGATGAACATTCTTGAAAACCCGAAAACCCAGACC
Organism: Saturnispora galanensis; assembly: GCA_030584985.1. Classification (NCBI taxonomy): domain Eukaryota; kingdom Fungi; phylum Ascomycota; class Pichiomycetes; order Pichiales; family Pichiaceae; genus Saturnispora; species Saturnispora galanensis. The sequence goes on along the minus strand of JAJMCD010000021.1, from coordinate 169,258 downwards.
AATTATAGGTTTCAGAACGTGAGAAAGTACTTTTGTGGCATCTTTGAGACTCTTCATAGCGAGCTGCTGACCAACGACACAGTTGAACAGTGGCTAGAATTTGATTTCAGAAGAAAAAGCTTTGATTTCCTCATTGAATGGACCGGGTATGGGGCCTCCAGCAGGATCTTGAACACTAGATACTCGACGATGAAGAAGGAGATCAAAAGTCAAAACAATTTGACGCTACAAGCGTCGTTGGAGCTTCAAAGACACCAATTACAGTTTGTTGCCATCAGTTGTATGACGAACATGTGTGGCAGTTTGATCTCCACCGACAGCGAGACCTTCAACTTGGATAGCATCTTTGATTGGTTGGACGCCTTGTTCAGGGCTCACAACGGCAAGATCATCAAGATGGCCAGTGGAGCGCTTGAGGATATTCTCACGAGGAACAAGAATGCCAAGGACATCTATGATCGGGTGATCAGGAGGAGTTACACCCATGATATTGCCCTGGGCAATTACTTCATCACGTTGAAGAACGCGTTGAAGCAAGGCGTGAAGTTTGAATATGAGTCCTACAGACCGTTGGCCCTCGCTTTATTCTCGTGTGGGTCCGACAATTACAATGTGAGAGCCGCAGCGGCATCGTTGTTGGAGTTTGTCGAGATGAAGTTCTATCAGACAAATCAAACGATCAATTACGTGGACGGGGTCTGTTCTAGATCGAGAATCATCTACAAGCGGACGCTATTCCAGTTGTCGAGCTTCTTTGCCATTCAAATACCCGAGGAGAAGTATAGAATGATCTCGGAGTTGACGATGTTGTTTGCAAAGGTGGACGCGGGTCCAATCCGAGACATCATTGCGGTCTTGCTTCCATGGGTTCAGACGTTAGAGTTGAAGTTCGACGGCAGCAAGGAGGAGAACGATTACTCGATGGCCGTTCTGGTGAACTTCTTTGATATCACAATGAGTTTCAGCCACAAAATCCAGAACGAGATCGAGGCCTTATGGGTGGCTTTGGGCACGTCGGACAACGGCGACAACGTGAAAGGCATTTACAAGTTCATCGTCGACAACAGTTTAACTCTGAAGAACTTGGCCTTCATTGAATGTTCCAGACAGGTGATTGTGTCTCTTTCCACAGTTCCAGGCAACTTCAGTTTCATCGATACCTTGATTACAGATATCCAGCCGAAGTCCATCATCCCGTTTGAATCCAACGACAGCAATCTGTTGATTTCTTCATTGGAGGGTAAGAAGATAGCGGGGTTGCCCTATGTTGCGAATTTGTCCTCGATTATCCAAAAGAATTCCGCAACAACGATCCCTTCGTTTTCGTCGTGTGAATTGTCGGTTGTCTTTCTCGTGGATTTGATCCTAACGCCAAATGATTCAATCAGAGAGAATTTGCCATTGTTATTGCATTTGTCGTTCATTTTGTTAGATCACCAGTTGACGCTAATCAAGGATCAAGCTGTCTCTTTGTTGATTCACTTGATCCATCAATACGGGGATCCCGACTGTGAGATGAATAAGGGTATTGTGGATATGTTGCGCGCACACGATTATTCGAAGAATCTCTGGTCAAGCAACGATCTCTTGTCCAATAAGAGTGATGGCCGGATACCGGAAAGCATGGATTCCTTGATCAGAAGCGTTTTGAAGATCTTTGAACAGAAGATTCCGACAATCCAGCACGATTGGGGGAAGGTTGCGATCTATTGGGCAACAACGTGTAAGGTGATGCACATTGCATCGAGATCCTTCCAAGTGTTCAGATGCCTCATTTCCTTCTTGGACCAGTCGATCCTCAAGGATATGCTTTCCTGTTTGGCTAACACGATTTCCGACGATAATAACGGGATCCAGAGCTTTTCGATCCAGGTGTTGATGACGTTCAATGCCATCACCGCCGAGTTGTACAGCGAACAGTTGATTGCGTTTCCTCAATTGTTCTGGTCTGCCGTGGCCTCGTTGACGACGATTCACGAAAACGAGTTCATCGAGGTCTTATCGACCCTATCGAAGTTTGTTTCAAAGATCGACTTCAACTCGGAGGATACCGTCAACTGTTTGATTGCCACATTCCCTGCTAAATGGGAGGGCCGATTCGAGGGGTTGACAAAGACGATCATGGTTGGTCTGAGGTCGGCCAATGCATATGACGCTACCTTGAAGCTTTTGAGCAAATTGAACACATTGAATGATAGTCAGATCATCGGCTCTGGCCGACACAGGGTCTTGATGACGCTCTTGGCCAACTTGCCACGGTTTTTGAACGCCCAAACAACAAAGAGGTTCGGAGACGACGTCATCAATGCGGCAAACTCATTGAGTGAGATGGCGGATAGAAACGAGATCATCGGCTTGTCCCGTATCATTGAGTCGTTGGTCAAGAGAAGGTTCAGAAACAAGGAGGATTTTATTGGCCAAATCATGAACATCTTGACGAGATACTTCTTCCCCACCTATGCGGCCGAATCCTTGGTCTTTCTCCTGGGGATCTTGTTCAACAAGACCAGCTGGATCAAGGTAGAGACGATGAATCTCTTGAAGTATGTTTTCCGTGCTGTGGATTTGACGAGTGACGAATTCACGGGTTTGGGTGCTGACTTGATTGCTCCTTTGTTGAGGTTGTTATTGACCAATCACGTTGATCAGGCCTTGGAAGTTCTTGATGAGGCCACATGCATCTCTCCATCACCGTTTGACAAGTATTACTTGATCATGTCGGTTGGCGATAGCAATTTAAAGAAGGAGTTTGAGAAGGTGTCGTCGTTGTTCGGCATCCCCGATGATAGCGGATGGTCTGTGCCAATGCCTGCGTTGAGCACCGCCGTCACGAGGAACAACATCCATTCAGTTTACGAGTCCTGCACTGTTGCTCTTGTTGAGAAGATCCAACAGCAGCAACAGCAGCAACAGCAACCGGCAGTGGACCAGCAGTACGAAGAAGGCATTGGCGGTGACCAACCCCAGTTATCGCAATCCCAGATCGTGCAACAGATGGACCAACTTGCGGTTCAAGAAGGCCGGTATGTCCAGTACAACCCACTTCCTCGGGACGTTCAGAACCAGATCAACAGACATCATCTGCAACATGACCACATCATTGCCGACAGTGGGTCGAACGGGGACCAGAACTCTCTTAGCGACATGTTAGCCACGTTGGAGACGTTGGATTCCTTCTTCACGAAGGACGACATCAAGGAGAAGTACGGCCACGAGTACAGCAGTTCGATCGACACCAAATCCACGTCTCACACCACTGCGGACAACAACTGGAGTTTGGATTTCGAAGTCAATTCTCCAAATCTGGACCAAAACGTTCAATTCGAATCAACGGCTTCCTTCAGAACGTTGCTAGCGGACGTGAACACTCCAACAAGCTCGAGACTAATGACGTCTCCGTTCCGGTCCTCGATTATCACCAAGCGGAAGACTTTGGGTGCTGCGAACCCCGTCGAGCCTTTGGCCCTGGCCAGAGACTTCTCGAAGGAGTCGATCATCCAGACGTCGCCCGAATCCAACGATGCAGACAGCATGTTTGGCTTTGACATCTTGCGCCAGACCAACAAGACACGGCGGATGTCTGCTCGCATCTCTAACCCCAGATCACCACGCACTCCTAGGACACCACGTACACCACGTACACCACGCACACCCAAGACCCCGATGGCCAAGGCCAGCAAATTCCGCTACACAAACTACAAGCACACCAAGCATTTCTCTCCCCAGGAGGAGACCCCCGAGGTGACGCCATAATTGTATATTACTTTATTACATTTCGTACCACAAGCGGACGTAGTTGCGCAGTTGGACCCATTTACCACGCGTGACCACGCGTAACCATGCGTAACCACACAGTGTCACCCTGCAGTAGACTTTATCACCCTGCAGCACCCCACAGCACCCTGCATCACCCCGCATCACCCCGCATCACCCCGCATCACCCCGTATCACCCCGCATCACGCGGTATTACGTCAGGGCACCGATTCAACTGCAACACAAAGTCGGAGTCATGAGCACCGACCATAACCGAGCCACCTATTATGTGCTATTATGTCATCGTATTATTCGTCCAGCGATGACTCTTTCCTCTTCCCAGTGAATCTCTTTGCTGTCTAAACCCAATCACTTTGAGTATGACCAACGACACAACCTTGCTTAGTAACATCACGACAATACACGTGTCCAGTGCGGCCAATTCCGCCAAATGGTACAAGGATGCGTTCAACATGGTGGTTTTGAGAGAAACCGATGCTGACAAATACCATTCCATCTTCATTGGTACAGAGTCCACCAAACCACTTGGTGCTCGTGAGGGTGTGGTGGAGTTGAGACAATTGAAGACGGAGAAGAAGATTGTGAACGGTAATTCAGACCCTTACAAGGGTTTTGGCCATCTCTGTGTTTCGGTGTCAAATATCGAAGCCGCACAGAAGGATCTTCTCTCTAAGGGCGTGGTGTTCAAGAAGAGATTGGAGGACGGTAGACAGGGCGACATTGCGTTTGTTCTCGATCCAGATCAATATTGGGTGGAACTGATTGAAAATAAAGTGAACAAGCAGGACAACGTGTATGATCTGACTGCAAATCTGATGAACCACACCATGGTGAGAGTTAAGGATCCTAAGAAGTCACTGGATTTCTACAGAAATGTCTTGGGCATGAAATTGTTCAGAACCAGTGAACATGCCGCAGCCAAGTTCACGCTCTACTTCTTGGGGTATGACTACACGCCAGAGTATGTTGAAAACAGCAGTGATGCTCTTATCAACTCAAGAAGATCGGCCATTGTGGAATTGACCCACAATTACGGGACCGAGGACGAGGCGGATTTCGAATATTATGTCACCGGCAAGGAAGACCAGGAGGTGGCCAGTTTCAGCCACTTTTCCGTGTCTTCCAAGACCCCAAAGACGTTTATTGACGAGATTGATGCCATTGGTGGTGTGAACTGGATTTCCAAGGGAGAAGCCAGTGCTGTGATTGCCGATCCAGACGGATGGAGAGTGGAGATTCATGGTTATGATTTTTAAAACTGACAGACACCACCGCTAACAAACGCAGTGAGGTGGGTAGTTGGTGGTTTAGTGAGTTGGGTAGATGATTAAGTAGAGTAACGTTTATTTCTGAGATCACCACTAACGAGCCCAATGAGTTGGTGTATAGTGGTTTAGCGAGTGGGTAGATGATTGAGTTAGTTAAAAGTTCTTTACCGGTGGAGGTTGTCCAACAGCAAGTGAGGACAAAGTCATATCTGCTAATCACTTAAGACCACATACAGATGCAGCTCGCTTTCTACCATTGATAAGGATGATTACTGTAGTCGGATCCATTTTATTCACGAATTTGATCAAAACATGTGTATATAAGACCCAAGAGGATACAAAGTGGTCAAGACCTCAAGTCAAACCATTGGAGATGGCTCAACTGGACGGCTCCATGAGCCTCGCTGACGTAAGCCAGATTTCTGGATTCATGAGCTCTTCCTTTCTAATAGGAGGGCATCCCGATATTCATGACCCGGAGGGGAACCAATGGGTGATCATACGTGCGGTAACATATATTTAGCCTCATTGAGCTAGAATTGGAGATTGCAACTTAGAAGTCCGCTCTTTACCATTGCTGATCTCATATTGCTGTACTTTTGACTGAATGTTAACTTGAGTGGGTTTCAAACTCATTAAAAAAAATAAAAAGGACCGATAAACTCAAATGAACTCATATAAACCCTTTTTTAATCAGATACAAATGTGTAGATAGCGATAATGTGATGATGAATCCATTCAGCTAGTTTTACGTACGATATGCTTGCAACCTCTGTAAAGAGCACTTATAAGGGAACCTATGCAAATGCGTCTACCATTGAGTAGCCTTGCTCATTAATATCAAGAAGGGTTTTGAGGTGATTATCACATCTCATTCAATGAGCAAAAAAATGCTCAGCTAAAGCTGGGAGAAAGTAGACGGTTTAACCGGATTTCAAGAGGTTTGAACGAAAGAGTGACAAGCAAAAAATGTTTAAACCATTAGAAGGAGTGGAATTTAAAAATTTAACTAAAGCAGAAGTGAAGGTGAAGTAACAGAAATACAAGAGGTCAGCTAATGAGAAGTGAATGGTTTCAACATTGAATCCAAGTTGATACAAAGAGAACAACATCATAATTTGCTAGGCTGTAAGTAAATGACGGCAAGGTCAACGTAGCAGAAGTGCAAGTGGAGAGAAACAGAGTTGGCTCACTTAGATCAACTACTTTCAGAAGGACCGATTGCAATGACTTCCTGAACATGCTCAAAGTAAAAAGAAAACAAGATATCAGTCCACACAAACATAGGCATCTAAAATAAGTTGTTAAAACCAAGAAAACGCAACTGCAAAAAAGGATGAAGGGTGACAGTCATCTCTTTTCGAGTGCATTTCTCTTGTCATTCTGTAAGCCACCCGAGTATGTTTGGTCGCAATAACGGGGGCGTTCTTTTTAACCCACTTCTTACAGTTCACAGCAAACGCAAACAGAAGTAGGATTTACAGCAAATAGGCGCAAGATTTACACTAATCCACAACCAGTTCACATGGTTGAACGTATGAACCCCCTTTATTAACCACAACGGTTCTAACCGAAAGAAGAACCTCTACCACCATCTTTACACTTCAAATCAAGCCAATTCATCTTGGAGTAAACCTAAGAAAATTAAGCCTCCACTTAAATAAGCTATCACACAAATCACTCTCTTTTCACTTAAAGCACATCTTTAGTGTCAATTGGTATAGAGAAACCGCTACAAGTTTAGCCATCTCATATCCATTGAATTGGTCTATCAAAGTCAAGCTGAGTCAAGTATGGTTTTAAACCACGATATATTACTTGAACCTGTTAATCGTCTCACTTTGTCCCTTACATGGTCAAGCCAAAGCCATAATCACTACAGCACATACACAGTATTCACCAACGCAAAGGAATTAAACAAATGAATACATCAAATACATCAAATTCACTTAGCTAACATAAAACCCTCACACACCAAACACATCAAATAAGTACCAATCGAGCTTGCTAGCCACCCCAGGAAAATCAAAATTGAGTTCACTAACAAACTCACAACTTCCCAACCTCACAACCTCACAAACTCACTTCATTCGTTTGCTCGTTTGTTTGTTCGTTCACTCGGCATCAAATTTCAAAGAAATTGAGTTCACACAGTGACGCTCATCACTAGGGGTCTTGTAGCCCTCTCCTTTAAACACATGGCCCAAGTGGCCTCCGCAATTCGCACATTTGATCTCAGTCCTCTCCATTCCATGAGAGGAGTCCACAGTCCTAGTGATGGCTCCTGGGATGGCGTCATAGAATGCAGGCCATCCGCATCCCGCCTGGAACTTCGTTGCAGACTTATAAAGTGGTGCCTGGCACCCAGCACAAGTGTAAATGCCCTTCTCGAAGTGGTCATTGTATTCCCCCGTAAACGGTCTCTCAGTGGCAGCCTGTCTCAAGACAGCAAACTGAGAGGGAGTGAGCACTGCACGCCATTGATCCTCTGTTTTCTTAACCATCCTTGTAAAGGATCTCACTGACATTGTGAAAACAATCATGTTTCATCCTGGCGATTCTTTATCTGCGATGGCTACTTCGAAGCCAGAGAAGGGACCAGCTTCCCCATCACACAAATTCGATAAGGTTGAACCCCTGTTAGACCCTACATTGAGGTGCTTCTTCACCACCGTCCTAAAGGATAAGGGTTACATACCAGACCATCATGAGGTCCCATGGGGCCCCCAGGTGATGGATTCCCTGTGCAGACTCCTCGAGGCAATTGTCTTCGATGTGTTCAAATGTAGCAGAGATTACACCCATTACAATCCACTCATGAATGCTTCGATGTCTGCAACAGAAATGGTGGAATGGATATCGTCCCGGGTGAAGACCTGTTTTCCTACCTGGCCGCCCTTCACCATATACAGGATTGCGGAGCTGCTCACATTCACTGGAGGAGGCATTCAGCTGCCTGATTCCAACAATTCGATTCTCGAACGGGTCAATGATGGATCAATCATACGGTGTGATCATAGCGCCATCTCAGGAAGCAAAACCAGTGTTAGAACCATCAACAACTATCACAGGACCTCTGTGGAGGAGCACACTCTGGTGAGGTTGAATAACGTTTACGCTATAAGATATCTCATTGATTTGAAGAAGTCTGTGGCTGTTCAATCCAATAGCAAGGATGTTCTTGATGAGCTGGTAAATTCAAACTCAACCAAGGTGATTGGCTCCATAGACGTGGAAGATACCCGGGGCGGAAACTATCCCGTGAAATTGGAGAGAATCCCATGGTTACTACAAGAAGATCAAGGAGAGAAGGAGAACACACAACAACAACAACAACAACAACAACAGCAGCAGAAACAACGACAACACCAACAACAACAACAACAACAGCAACTCAACAACCACCAAGTTCAACATGACCCCAATCTCCACCAATCTTCACCAAAAAGAGCTGTTGAAACCGAAGATCAGGAACGTACAATCAAGAGAACAAGATCTTCAACAAACTTGGAAGTGGAAGGTGAAACAGAGGTGGAATTGGACACATCAATCACAAGAAATTCGCCAGAAATCTGCGACACAAGCGTCAACCTCACTCTCGACGTCAACGGCTCTCCACTGGGCTCACCACTCTCCGGGGCAGATTGCTCATGATCATTTCATCAACACCAAAATAAATTTTCACCCGTTAGCCGATGGTATAACAAGTTACAAATGTCCCGTTTGGTGCTATTCAAGAACATTACAGGGACCTTGAGGCCACGATTACATAGACCGGCTCAATTCATTACCCCCGGCTTGTGGAGACTTCAATCCACTCTCAACCAGGAATCAAAGACCACCACTCTTAGCCAGGAATCAAAGTCTACCACTCTCACTCCATTGGAAGATGCACGTTCAAGGTTCACAGCCGAGGCACTGGAGGAGGCACGTGTTGCTCGATTGAATGGATTGGGAATCCTCAAGAAATTCCCAACATCGTGGGTGCCATACATGGAATTGATGAGAATTGAAAAGCCGATCGGTACGTACCTCTTATTATCACCCTGCACCTGGTCGATAACGATGGCAGGGTTCATGACTTCCGCTCCATTGATCAACACCGTTTGGATGCTCTCGGTGTTCACAGTGGGTGCATTTGTCATGAGAGGTGCCGGTTGTACGATCAATGACATCTGGGACAGAGACCTGGATAACAAGGTGGCAAGAACCATGGAGAGACCAATTACCTCAGGTAGAGTCAACGTCAAACAGGCCTCTGTGTTTCTAGGCGCACAACTTCTGGTGGGGCTCTTGGTTCTTCTTCAATTGCCATTGGATTGTTTTCTTCTAGGTGCCTCTTCTCTCATCTTGGTGGGCTCTTATCCATTATTCAAAAGATTCACATATTACCCGCAAGTGGTTCTTTCTGCTTGCTTCAACTGGGGGGCTCTCTTGGGGTTCCCAGCCATGGGTCTCTGGGACCTCAACGTGATGATCCCACTCTATTTGAGTGGGTTCTTCTGGTGCATGCATTATGATACTATCTATGCGCATCAGGATAAGAAATTCGATGTTACCGCCGGTATCAGATCCACAGCATTGGCATGGGGAACCCATTCAAAGAAGATCTTTGTTGGGTTGTCGACGGCCCAAATGGCCTGCTACACTCTCAGTGGGTTTATGGCAGGCATGGGTCCGGGATTTTATTTGGCTGCAGCGGTGGGGGGTTACAGGTTGTTTGACATGACAAGAAGGGTCAACTTGGACGATCCAAAGGATTGCTGGTATTGGTTCAAGAACAATATCAATACAGGTCACGTCTTTTGGTTTGGTATTGTTGTTGATTATTTCTTGAGATTGGCAGGTATGCTATAGGTTCCACGAGCAAAGGAACGGAGTGAGCTTGTGAGTGAAATCATGCCAAATTCATGGCGGTCCACCGCTTACAGTATTTTAATTAGATTAATAAACTAGACGTTATCATATGTCGTAGCTGGTTAAAGTGTGTGATAACTCGTAAATAGCATTAATGCAATCCACGATAGCTGTTAATCAGAGCCACAGTATCATCCACAACAGGTTGACCTATTCAACTTCAATTTTCACGTATTGATTGACTGTTATCTCAACCAACACGACGCACAGACACTCTTATTGAACTATGATAATTTTACTTTATATAAGTACTTAAAACACGCTTATTGTGGAGCGTTGGAGTTCATCTTTCTCTTACCACCTGGGGTGACGGCGGCGTTGACGAATCTGTTGGTGTACAAAAGTCTCTTGTAAGCTCTACCCTTTGGCTTCTTTGGCTTTTCAGTCTTGTCAACCTTTGGAGTAGAGGACTTAACCTTACCTGCTCTTGCAAGGGAACCGTGAACCTTACCCTGTAGGAACAAAAGTGTTAGTATATCAATCAAGAAGGAAATGTGTTTCTTTGTGAATTTTAGTGACAAAAAGCCTTTCCAAAGATCTTCTCTTCAAATACACTACTTGCAATCATCATTCGATCCTTTAATACCTGTCTTCTGACCATTTTTCAATTTGATACTTGACTTAACTCCGTTCTCAATACAATCAGCTTGTCATCCTTGATCTTTGCTTCTACGGTTCTCTTATCTTCCACTGATATCTTTTGGTCTCATCTAAATCACATTCACCGTCTACATACCATATTTGAATTAGTTAACGTATAATGAAGAAGGACCTCAAATGAAATGAGGTCTTGGGTTATTAAAAATTTTTGTGCGTGGCTCGCCACCGAGCGTGAGGAGCGGCGAGGGTTTGAGAAGACAAAACCCTGACGCTAAGCACGTGATTAAAAATCTCAATCTCGACATTACGTAAACAAAGAGCCACAGTCACGTGACCTAGAGCGATAATACAACAACTAATGCTATCACCGTCAACACCGCAGTCAAGGTGTAAACGCTGGCCACTCCCACCCTGCTCACGGGGAATTGATTTCTTAATAGGGAATCCTGAATACTGAAATATCTTATTGTGCCAATACTGATGGTGACAATTGCCACAACGATGAACGATAATCCCAACCCTTTACTGAACCCTATCAAGACCCCACTAGATTGATCATTCTCACCCAATTTCAACAACTGGGCAATTCCAACTCCCACCGAGGCAAGCGATAAAGAAGTTCTAAGCCATGCCAAATATGTCCTTTCTGATGCCAAATGATCTCTGGCTACTGATCCCCTGTTTTCCAGTAACAAGGACCCAAAATAGTACCACACACGAGGTCGCTTCACCTCTGGGGGATCTTGTGAATGGTTGGCATTTTCCCCTATTTGCGGTGATCCCCCCCCAACGTGGACATCGATGGTCCTGCCCTGGGACCCATGGCCAGGGACCACTAGAGGGCTTCTATTGGTGGCCACCGATTGGTAGTCCCCTCCAGTCGCCATTCTTTAAACCTTGTAGAATAAAACAAATGATGTAATGACAGAGGCAATCAAAACTGTGGCGATTGACACCATGATGATCCAATTCTCCTCAAACACATCAGGCCCCCTAATCAACAAGTGTTGGATGCGCCAGTACCGAAAAAGCCCCAGAGCAGAGATCACAACCCCCAAAGTCATCACAACACCTCCCAATGGTCTCATATATTGCTCCATCACTCTAACAATCTGATTCAAGAAGATGACAACTTCAGCAGGGTCATGGTATTGGTCTAACGACCCCAATTTCATACTCACCGGTCTCAAGATCGTGTGCTTGGTGAACTGTGTGATAACAACTCCTAATAAAAAGACGTTCATGCTGGTTCGAATATAAGCCAAGATTGTTCTCTCATTGGAAAGGTGGTCCCTTGCAGGGTTTCCACCAGGAGCCTCTCCACATATTTTCCTGATAAAGGATACAAGGGGGGGAGAGGGAGCCATGGGGTTGATTGGCTCCCACTTGGATTTAAATGCAGATTCATCAACCTCTCTCAACCCACCGCTTTGATCCATTGCTACGGTGGCACGAGTGTCCAACCTGTGAAGATCCTCCATTTCCAGGTCGTAATCCCTGCAGCGATCACCGCTGCGATCACCTCCTCTTCTTATTGAATCCGCCATCCCAATACCCAAATTTATCTACTAAACAAGAAAGACAGTCTCTCATCCGTTACTAAAAGTTACACAGCAGTACATCAATACTCCATCAATGGCAAACAAACAGCCAATGAAAACCAACATCCCTAAATTTGTAGCCGAAATGTCATCACTCTCCCCCAACAAAAACAAGTTCTTAATAAACCGTCGTATGGCCCAAATGTAGACAAAACATGCCACTGAACACATAAACAAGAGGAAAGGCTTGATGACCCTGGTGTAGAGATGAAGCTTCCACGTGAAATCCTCCTCAGGTTTCTCCTTCAAAAGAACAGCTATCCCGATTTCTACTAGATCTTTGCCCACTAATTGAGATATCGTGAAGACGGAGACCAAAACGGTGGTTCCCATTCGCAAATAGGCCAAAAAGGACCTTTCATTAGACAACTCGTCTCGTGTAAGGGAGAACTTGTTGTCGAACTGTCGTCCCAGCGGCCAGAGTCTCCTCCAGACTGGACCCATGGTACAAGGCTGTAGCTGTGAAGGGAGAAACATGCTCATGATTTGAAATTTCTTTTGATCTCTATAAAGCTCTAAACTACTGGGTGACCGTGACTACCTGGTACGTTCTGAGGGTTCCGACAGTTCCTGATATTGTACCCAGGCCTATAGACCCGGTGGGGACGGAGGCGACCGTACTGTACATCGACGTAAACTTCTGGGTGTATGTGTAGGAATATGTAGTCGTGACACCATTGGACGACCCTGTTCCCCAAACAATAGTCACACTAGTGGTGCTGGAAGTACCCGTGGCTGTGAATGTGGTAGAAGAAGTGCCCTCGGTGGTGAGGGCCGTAGTGGTGCCGGTACCAGTGGAGGAGCTTGTGGAGGAGCTTGTGGAGGAGCTGGTCGTGGTCTCCAAAGTATCAGTGGCAATTGCTGTTGCTGATGTTGTCGTTTCAGTACCCGTGGCTGTGCCTGTTGTTCCCACCGCTGTGGTTACAGCCGTTAGATCAGTGGTGGTATTGACAGCAAGCGTAGTATCTGTGGTTGTGTCAACTGGAGTAGTAGTAATGCCAAGATCCGTGGTAAGATTAAGTGTACTCGATGTTGTTGTTTCGGTCCCTGTTGTTAATCCTGTAATCACTGCATTCACATCTCTTCTTTGATTCCAATACCTGAATTGATCTCGTGCCGAAACAAAGCTTAATATTATCCAGAGGAAGTATCCAATTCCACTCAATTTCATCCTGTTCAAAAGAGTTGTTTCAACAACCGGAGGGCAAAGTGTTAACAAAAGCGGATATAATTTTACGCCTCGTTAAAAATGAAAATAACACGGTTTCTTTTTTTCACAGAACAAATTTAGAATAATATAACACGGCGATCAATTCAATCCGTTAACTCCATACTTTCCATTCAACACACCATCATGACTAACGCGCACAAATACGGCCAAAACACCACCCGAACAAACAGGAAACATCACTTATATTCTAGATATAAGTCACCCCCTGTTGGACCCTTAGAAAAAATCCTTGGCGTTGTACCTTTCTTTTTCCAAAAAATAGTTTCTTTTTTTTGCGCAATGACATCATCAAAAAAAAAGGGGGGGGTGTTGCGCATCGGCTCGGCAAAGGGATCTTGGCATCAAGGGACGGTAATTTTTTTTTACCGGTGAAGTCAATCAGCCTGGCATCCTTGTTATAACTTTGCACCAATTGTAATAAGTGTTTATTTGCAATTAGAATGGGGCTCAAGAAGACCCGGATTGCATAACTCTCAGCTCATTTTCATTGCATATGGCCCAGATAATTCTTGACCTTGTAATCAATGTGGACAAAACACCTATTGACATAAGGTAGGGTTTCAATGGCATATTGTAGGGACTCGCCCAAATCGTGGTAATCCTTTAACGTCAACTTTGTATTCTTCACAACGATGTCAACTTCAACGTTGACATCATCACCCATATGGTACATCCTATAGTTCTTGATCTTGGTGATGTTATCGGTGAATCTCATAATCAAGTACAAGACCTGCTGATAGTCCTCTTTTGATGCATGGGACCCGCTTAAATGATCAATGTGCTCAAAAGTGATAAACCCCCATTGGAAGATGACATAAAGACATAGCAAGCAGGCCCCAATAGGATCCATGAACCACAAGTTGGTCAACCAACCGATAAGGGGGAAAATCAATGAAAAAGAGTTAAAAACAACATCGGTCTTGGCATCCTCAGTCAGTGCTTGGATGGAAGAGTTCTTCACATGTCCAAACCACCACCAGGCCAAGACCTTTGTTGTGATCGTAGCACCCATGATCGAGATGGATATCGCATTCAAACCCCTCAATTCTTGGTCGCCGCCAAACAACGCCCTCACAGACTCAATCAAGACCTGTAAGAAGGAAATGATGATGACAACAGAGAAGACCAGAACCCCCAATGGTTCCAATTGCTTCCGCCCAACCGGGAACCTCGAGGATCTCGTGCCAGCATACTTGTTGGCAAAATAAATGATTAACGTGGACAGGAAATCCAACGACGAATCAACAACAGATGCAATCAAAGAAAACGATTTCGTATAATAAATCATCACAATCTTACCTGCCAAAAGAACGAAATTCATAATGAAGGTGACCCGAATTGCAAACTTCACCATATCGGATTCCTCTTCCTCCGAGGTGACCCCTAACAGCTTGGCGGTTCCCGAATCAATATTTGCCGGAACACCGCTCAAATCCCTGCTTCGTTTCGATGGCGTTTGTCTTTCCAAATCTCTCTCATTATCTTCATTGAAGGATCCATCCGAGCTCGAGTTGTCCGCATAGTTTTGGATCATTTCAATATGAATCCCCGTATCAAGTAATGAGTCAATCTCCTTGTATCGGTTGATAAATTCATTCTGAGTCTCATAATACTCCGCCACCGACCTCTTTGAGGTTCTAATCACCAAATCACTCGTCCTACTCTTCTCCCAGTTGACTAATCTACGTGCATTGCCAATCAAACGGAAGGGTCTCATCAAATTTAATGAATCCACCCTCCCCACAATATCGATATCATTATCATTGAAAACCGTCAATCTTCTATGAAGCTTATCATGAGGATCTGCAGACGATCTACTGCTCAACTTTCTTACAAGAGGCGGCAATTCATTCACACTCTTAGCTCTTCTCCTAGGGTCTGCTCTCGCCAATTCCGAAGTTTCCGTCCTCCCACTCACAGAGTTGTAACTGACCGTATTTTGGTCTCCATCTTGAGGTCTCCATAACGAAATACCCGCGTCTTCTTCGAGAGACATTGCTTATAGGGGTTATAATATACTACTACAATGAATCTATTAAGAATCAAAATTAATAAAGGATGTTGGATTCAGCCACGTGACAAAATTTTTGTCCCAGAGCGGATTTAGCTCAGACCCCGACAAATCGATTTTGAAACGTCGATTAAACTTGAGTTGGGGCAACCTGATTTGCCCATCGGACCTGTCAGGCGTGCGGAAGCAAATCATATAAATAGGGACCCAAATCCCCTTTTCCGTACCGGAAGTAAGTTTGTAATTTCTCTTTATGCTTGAAGTTTTTACAAATAACCAGGCTCACCAGTCAATTCTCAATCACTGAGTGAACTATCTACTGGTACTAAAAGCTTGTTATCCACGTATGTGTTTGTTTAAGTGGATTCTCCATCCGACGTGTTGCTGAGCTGTCGGGGCTTTTAAGTAGGTAAATTTCACGTTAAGACAAACTCTTGGTAGACTTGCAAATTGGGCAGGCCTGTCCTATCGGCGTTTACATGTTGGGTTACCCACTGGGGTGCGCATAGCCGCAAGTCTACCAAATGGGTATGTAAACGATACGTGCTTTACGTGAAATTTACCGACTTAACACGATCATACCAAAAGGGGTTAAATTTTTAGATTCGCTGTATAGATGTATAATAAAACCAAGATATGTGGGGGTGTGCTTACGTAGACGCATGCTCATTCAAATCACGCATCCTTCATACCGATATCCCCATCGTCATCAACCTTTTTGGACTGAATCCAGGATGTGATCTTGTTCTTCAATTCCACATCATCCACAACATCATCTAGCGATAGCGGCATTCTATTGAACGGATCGGTGGGATCGTTCATCAAGTGTGCTTTTAAAACACTTCTGTCCATAGACACCTTTGAAGTAGGCAAAGTAACGGGATCCTTCATCAAAGTGTACATCAAAGGATCCAAGAACTCTTCCGGAACATCACCCAATTCCAGCTCCTGCTCAGCATCCATTTGAACGGCCTGTTCCGCTCTCTTAGTAAAATCTAAAAGCTGTCTCTCCCATTGTTCGTCAGGAACCCTATAGCTCTTCTTCAAAATTGTGACAGCCTTCATCATGTTGTCCGCATCAAAGGATCTTAAATCTCTTGCAACCGCGGAAACAAATTCTTCCTCATTTGATAAATTGATGTAAATCGAACACAATTGAAATAAAAGTTCCTTGGGATCGAATTTGTACTCTTCAGGGTTCTTAACCTTCAACTCATTACACTTCTTACCAACCAAGGCCTGCAAATTGTAATTCAACATCCCAGCCAATCTGTCGACAATCTCCACGATAACAAAAGACCGCGGGGTCTCCTTAGTGAACAAATTGAACAAATGGACAGTCTTGTTACTTAATTGAACGAATGTCTTGGCCATACGTTCACTTTCTTGTAACTTCTTGGTAATATCATCAGTCGACTCCTCATCCTCTGAAACTTCCCGATCAGGATGAGCACCTCTAATATCCAACTCCTTCTGACACTCATGAATCGTGTGAAGGTGGTTCAACGATTCATCCATTAAAAATGTTGTATCGTTAAGCATTCTGGCAATTAATCTCACAAAGAATTGTTGTAAGTTCTCGGCAATCTTCTTCAAATCCGCCTTAAATTCATCGTACTTCCACAATTGTTCAACGATATATGAGATATGATATCTGGAATTGAACTTATCATAAAATTGGGAAGATGCACCTGTCTTCTCAACCATGACATAGAAATCAAGGAGAGAAATCAAGAGATTCTTCTTAATGATTTTATCCTCATTAAAAATTTGGATCATATAGCCCTCTTTCTGTTGGCCATTGCTCATTTGCAAAGGTAATGAGCCAAAGAATAGGACCTCTGTCAATCTAGCCTTTAAATGGGGATTGCTCACCAACTCTGGGCATCTCAATATAACAATGGAAAATTCAACAAATTTAGTTAATTTGGCATCATTTTGATACATTGGATTGTTGTTAATTTTAGAGATAAAGTGGCAATAATTGATGATCCCCTCTAAATACAACTCCGGAAAGTATTTGAATGGAACCGGCGCCAACTTCCTCAAATATTCAATATCATCCAACTTTCCCGTATCATTATCAAAGTTGTGAATTGGGATGTTCACTGCTTCAAAAAAGCTGCCCATCGATGGATGATATGAGTGATTTGGATCAATCAATCTGACAAAATACTCAATTGAACCAATGATCACATCAAAAACCTCGGCCTGCATCTTTTCATTGTAAAAGAACATTTCAATTGATAACTTGAATGCACTCAATTTATCCACCCTTGCCTTCATTGGCTCCAAACGAGATTTGAGCATTTGGGCCATTGGATTGTTGGCCATGGCACCACCCAATTTTTCATCAATCAACTGCTTCATTTGATTGTATTGTTCCTTTGCCTGTTTCAACATCTTGTTGTTCTTTTTCGAGGTCACAATAGTACCGCCTAGACCATAGTGAATATAAGTCAACATAAGGTAAAAACACTCCGAGACAAAGTTCAATCTCATCTCTTTCTCATACATCTTATCTTTGTAGTAATCATTGCATTCCTGGATTGTTGAATTAATTTTTGTTTCTTCTCCTACATCGATCAATCTATTTCTATAGTTTAGATAATCGATTGAAATCTTATCAATTCTTGACAAACTTCCATCCTTAATGATTGGTAATGATAGTTTGGTCAAAGTCAAAGTTATGTTCAACATGAGGGAATCGGATGCCAAGTCCTTTGGGTTCGAATGTTCACCGACTCTTAAGTGACTTTTATTCACTAAATCCGACATCCACGTAAGAACCGCCAACCTGGATTCCTCTCCAGCTCTCACTAACGTGTTGGTGATATTGAACAACCTTTCCACTGTTAATGAATAGGAAACTTGGACGGATTCGTTAACAGACTTGATTTGTTGTTTGGTCATCCCGTCGGAATAAATTAAGATTGCAAGCTCTGGCAACAGTGGAGAAATTCTAAAGATTCTCCCCAACATTGTGTCATGCTCCAGTTCTTTTGCCTTGAGATTTGTTGGATGAAAAGTTGGAATTTTGTGGACTGCTCTTGCCAATTGCTTAAAGCTGAGAATCACTTCAATTAGATTAATCAGACAATTGAATTCCGCATCTGTATGATAGTCCAAGGAAGAAAATCTCTTAGTTATTGTGTCTAGAACAGGAGCAAGAAATTCCACTTCTGTTTGGTTGTCCAAGACCGATTCCATAATCGCCTGCCAAAAGTAGGTATATACCAATGAATGTTGCTTCAACTCTTCAACCAGACCCTCGATCTGAGGTTCGTCAATAAATGCTTCACCTTCGTAGAACAAGATGGAACCATACCCTGCTGCCAATCTGGAAATCTCTTTGTATATTGCGAGCTTTTCGTCCTTCTGTGGGTCACAAGAGGGCACGATTCTCAATGAGGTTTGTGCACCGGACCAAACTTTGAAAAGATATTGCAATGGAGAATCATAGACTGAGGTAACACCCATTTCAAACAGTAAGGTGATGAAGACACTATCCAAATCATTGGATGTGAGAAGACCGGAGTTAACATCCCTTTCCTCACTGATTGATTCTAAGTAAAATAAGCCTTCCTCTAAGGGATCCAAAGTAACTTTCATTAATCTACCAATTTCACAATTGGTCCATTGGTCAAGGTCAACAGGGTTGAGTTGCTGCTGAGGCTTAGCGGCCACTGGCACCTTCTTTTGTATTGGTTCCTTTGGAGGTTCCTGTTGATGTTGTGGCTGGGGTTCTGGTTGGGGAACTGGCGGGAGTTTTTCTTTGGATGATGTACTTTCTGCTGCAAGGGCTTCTAAACGGGCCAACCGCCGTTCACGTATCTCTTGAGGAGTACTCATTTGCCACAGGTGATGATAAAGATGATTTGGGAGGTTGTTACGTAAGGAAACGAGATGATGTTACGTAATCATGCCTCCTGCTTACGCAATCGTCTCCCTCTCTCTCTCTTACCGAAGATTGTTAGTTTTAAACGTTAAAAAAGTTACACAATTAGGCCTTGATGGCGAACTTTCTTGCTGGGTAAGCAATGGCAGCCTTCTTAGCTCTCAAGGTGGTCTTGGACTTTTCCTCGGTGGTCAAAGCTCTTCTCAAAGCTCTGGTCTTCTTGGCTCTCATGTCCTTTGGAATGTACTTCTTACCGGCGTAGAAAGCTCTGACAGAAGCTCTTTGTTGCAAGTTGATGACAGTCAAGACTCTAGCGATGTTCTTTCTCACGGTCTTGATAGCTGGAACGGATGGCTTGGTCAACTTTTGGACCTTCAAGTCAGCCAATTCCTTCTTCAAGTCAACGAGTTGTTCTTGTAATTGTTCCTTGGACTTGGACTTTAATTCGTATGCCTTAAGAGAAGCGACCTGGTTAAGGGTGTTAGTAACTCTTGAGATGTGGTGAGGGGTCAAGTGTGGTGAAAGATTTGCATTTCAATTCATTTTTTTCATATTAAACCATATAATCGCTTGTTTTCGGGCATTTTGATCGTTCCAAACGTGTATAATGTCATTTATTGTAATGGTGTCCTCATTAAATAGGATATTACATGTCAGATGAGGTATAGTATGGTTGAACCCATCCAAATTAGAACTTTTCTCAATTCATGATTTCAACGTCAATTCCAATCCCACGAACGGGGGTGTCTGTCTTGTCACTTCGATCTTCTTTCATATGTGATGGTGTATCACCTGTGCAAATCATTTCCATCCTCTATTCATGTTTTTAACATACCATTTTAACTTACTGGGTACCCTTTTCGTTGAACACTTTGACAAAAAAAAGTTTCAAAATTTTCAGGTGCCAACCCCCCACGGCAGTGTGCGCGGCACTGAGCATTTTTCCAAATCGGGAAGGTGGAGAAAAATGTGACTGTGTATTTGTATTGTGCGGTTCGAGGGGTAGTTTCCCAAATGGGCGATTGGCTCAGCTTACATGACTATACTGTTGATACGAATGTCAGCAGTGGACATGTAAGGAAACGTCATATTAATGAAGGTTAGAGTAACTAAATGAGTTACATAAACACCAAGAGGAGATTGCGTGAAATTTCCCATTATTTGCATGGAATATCAGATCATTGGATTGCTTGTAAATGAAATGGTCAAAAAGGTGAGAGAATCTTCAACAAGGGTGGATTATACCTTGGATAATGAATGTAGTGATGTTCTGACTGTTACCAAATTAATCATACCAAAATATCTCCAGAATATCTTGATATACGTGACTTTTTGTTATCGAGAAATGAAATATTCACCATTGTGCAGCGATCTGTTAACCGATGGACGCAAGAGGGAACTGTAAACTGCTGTGCCCCCATGCCCTCTGCCTTACTCTTTACTATCTGATTTAAAAATAATATTAAAACAAGTACAAAAGAGATGATACCCGTTGTCTCGAAAGTGGTTCAACCACTGATCAAGAGCTGTTCTTCAAGGTTGTGGACAACCATTCCAAACCTTCGTACAAACCGTCACCGGAGGTGGCACAGGTAGCTTGGATGTACCATGGTCTTGGTCTGATGGATTGAAGACCCAACTTTTCGGTGATTTCTGCGGCAGTCATGGCGTTTGGCAAATCTTGCTTGTTGGCAAAGACCAATAACACCGCGTCCCTCAATTCGTCCTCGTTCAACATTCTTTGTAATTCCTCTCTAGCCTCGGAAATTCTATCCCTATCGTTGGAATCAACAACGAAAATAATACCTTGGGTGTTTTGGAAGTAGTGTCTCCACAATGGTCTGATCTTGTCTTGTCCACCCACATCCCAGACCGTAAAGGAGATGTTCTTGTATTCAACCGTTTCAACGTTGAAACCAATTGTTGGGATCGTGGTCACAATCTCACCCAACTTCAACTTGTATAGAATTGTCGTCTTACCGGCGGCATCCAACCCCACCATCAAGATTCTCATTTCCTTGTGGCCAAATAGACCCTGCAACAACTTCGAGATGGATAAACCCATGTTTCTATTGCAATCGTTAGTATGAGTTCGTGGTGGTAACACTGTTTTTTTCTTCGAGGTGGCGAGAATCCAAATATGGTGGCACGGGAATTAAAATGGCAGTCTGCAATTGTCATCGTCACAAGCCTCTGATTGTGAGGCGAACCCCGCGGGTGGTGTTGCGACGCGACCATCACCATGGAGGCGTCTTGAGCCACGGGGATTTCACTACTCACCTCTCTCCGCCCCGCCACTGTAAATTGAAATTGCCGGTCCGCCAATGGCGCCTGCGCTGTCAATGTTTTCGGGATGGCTTTCTAGAGCCCCAGCCGGTGTGCTCCCCAAGGGATCAGTCGCTACCCCTTCTCCTTCGCCTACTTACTTATTATTGACGTGTTTATTAAAAGAAGAAGAGTGATTAAAAAATTCAAGGCTTGCCTCCTTTGGCGAATTATATGATATAGCAAGTGAAGTGAGGAAAGAAGGTGATATTTTAGGAGGTGTATAAAGATTCAGCGGCCAATCTTGGCCTTACTGGTGGAGTATGATTGGAGGGCTCGTAAAAAGACGGCGTAGGTGACCCTATCGTTATCAGGTTCACAGTACATTTCAGTTAAGCGAATATGCCAAGGTGGATATCCGCGGAGATCCAACGACGGCTGGAAGGCAACTAGCAAATCAGGCTCCTCTCCAACAAGTTGCCTGAGCTCCTTGTCTATGAATTTGACGTCAATATCCTTGGGATTTAATTCCCCCCTCTGACACAGCTCACCCAAGACCTTGGTCAATTCCACAATTGTAGGTCTGCCATCCACATAGCTGAGAAGGGTGATATCAATGTCATAATTCACGTCGTCCTTATACTCGCCATCAAACCCTCCTGCGTAGGAAATATTCAAATGGGGGATTCGGATGATGAACTTGGGTGTGCTATTAGTGCCGAAATTCATCATTAATGATTCCACAATCGACTTTCGCAACTGGGCAATACTCTTCTTGAGAATTCCGTCATGCTCATATAGGGACAAATGAGGGATTCCCGAAGCTAGACACCAGGTGACAATTTTCGAACTATCATTGCACAATCCCCCAACACCGCCACCCTCCTCCTGTTCAGACTTGTAGGTGAGAATCGAGGATAATCGATAGGGGATCTTGGCCAACTTGGTGACATCCGCATTGACCACACTGGGGTCGCTGTTGGGGTTGTACGCCATGTTTAAAACCCGCAATTTTGTGGAATTGATCAGCTTTTCAATTGATCTGAAAAGAGTGAAAAATAGATAAAAAAGAAGCAAGATCCCGTGATAAATGTAGAAGGACATAACATCCCTCATCGTAATCTGGCTCTTATCCCCAAAAAACCTCTTCTTCACCTCTTTATCTCCGAAATCCATCTCCGTCACTGATGACAAGAATCCCGTACTGGGGCGCGTCGCCTGGCCGGTCTCAACGTGCTGTGTGTCCATTACGGCACCAGCTTCCAACCCCATCACACACAATAATTAAGAGAGGAGACACTCGTGACGTGTGAAAAAACCAGGCGGCACGGTTGCCTTTTATACTCCCGCAGTTGCTCAGCAGCAACCACTCACCTTGCTCAGCAAGGATTACATTGTGAAAACGACAACTGGTCATTCGTATAGGCCGGTAAACTGGAAATTGGTCGTGGTGGACCCACTGACGGTAGTTCCCACGCTGGGGGCAGATGTGGTTCGGAAGATTACGTTGTCATCGTCCACTTCCGCTCGTCCTATCAGCTTGGCCTGCTCTTGAGCAATCATTGCGAGATAATCGTCAATATCTTCGGAGGTGAATTGGTGGTGGTTGACCTCCCTTGTCGCAACACTGTCAATCACCTCGAAATCCTTTCTCCTCTCGGCCAACTGTTCCTCCAAGATCTGTTTGTTCACCTTGATGGAATTCCATGCGTGGGGACTCCTCCGGTACAACTCATCAACGTATTCCAACATCAAGCCACGGGATTCATAAACTAATAGATATGTGATGATGACACCCAGTAAATTGAAACTGCCCCAAAGAAAGAAGATCTTAGTGCCCAAGGAAAGCGTGTGGGTACCGTTGTCAATTAGATATGGAGTAATGTAGGCAAAAATGAAATTGACAAGCCAATTGGTACATGCACAAATAGAAACACCCTTTTGACGAATACTCAAGGTGAACAACTCCCCTGTAAGAACCCAAACAACCGGACCCCAAGTAGAGGCAAAAAATGCAATAAACACACACACAAAGGCCAACATGACCTTGTCAGCAATGACGCTTGATATTGTCGAGCCCACAATGGCAATGATATAATTGGACAGAGACATACCAATTCCACCGTAGAATAAAACATTTCTTCTCCCAACCATCTCCACAAGGTAAATCCCCGGCACAGTGAAGACAACATTGACCGCGTAGGTCACAAACGACATCAAGTATGATTCCGAGACACCAGTTCTCACAAAGAAATCAACACCAAAGTAAAAAATGAAATTTATTCCAGAACATTGTTGAAAGACCTGCAATAAAACCCCCGTAATGATGCGCCTAAATTGGTCCTTGTTTTTGAACCCTTTCAGGAATTCCCACAATGTTGCGCTTCTTAAACTCTTCTCATAGTCATGAGCAGCCTTAATTTCAATCATTTCCTCAATCAACTCTCGATTGCGTACATCCATCCGCCGCAAAGTTGCCAAGGCCAAGATGGCTTTATCGGTATCATCGTGCATTATGTAAAATCGCGGCGACTCTGGTAACGTCCACATGAATAAGATGAAGAATGCACAAAATGCAAATTGTAAACCAATTGGTATCCTCATGCACCGTGCATCCTTATACTCCTTTGTACCTTGTGATATTGCACTTGAGATTAGCAATCCCCAAGTGATGGCCCATTGATAAAAACTGATGATCGAACCTCTAACCCATTTGGGTGACGTTTCTGCTTGGTATAAGGGTATAACTGCAGAAATAACTCCAACACCCACTCCATTAAAAAACCTACCACAGTATAGTAATTCGATACTGTTAGCTGCCATTTGTAGAACCGTACCTAAATTGAAAAATATCAGAGTGGACCAAATGATGGTGAACCTCCTTCCATACCGATCAGATGCGATGGGTGCAAACAAACTGCCAAAAAACGTTCCAATCGATAAGATACTGGTCAGAATCGCTGTTTGATGAACACTGAACTGGTCACCACCTGAAAAATGGGTTATAACGTATGGCATCGAAATGATGTTGTTAATCATACCCGTATCATAACCATAGAGAAACCCCCCAGTTGAAGCAATAATACCCATGTATATTGCCATGAATAAGGAGTGTTCTTGCGTCCCTGCATCGTTATCACTTAATTCACTAATAGGGCTGCTAAGATCATCCGCATTGGGAGGTTCCGCGTTGAAAATTTCACCAGTCTTACCACCACCGCTCGAGCTACTCGTGGGTCGCTGCAGGGGGTATGAGGTTGTGATGATGGTGTCCAACTCCATCCTTGTGTAATAAAATGACGGAGATGAAAAGTATGATCGATTACGTAACGGACGGCTGAAGATTAGGACGTGCTCAGCAGGTCTCCAACTTTCAATCAATTACCAGTAATTATACAATTCCACTAATCTATAAAAAAAAACACAAATTTAAGATGACTTAGTAAGAAATTGGAAAGATGACTTCCTCTTCTCTTTCTTTGCTCTCGGAGGCAATGCCGTCAGAGTTGACCTCTTGGAAGCCCCTCTTTTGACCATTTGCAGTTCACTTCCAACCACGACATCCTCCTTGGCCTTGGTATCAATTTCAGCTAATTGTGACAACGATGTTGGTGGTGCGCTCTGTTTGTGAGTATGATGCTGCTTAGAAACGTGGTTTTCTACTGGATTATCCTGTTTATTTATTTCATCATTCGGCTTTCTCTTGAATATTCCCTTGAACATTAAACCAATGCCGTTCGATTTCTGCTGTTTCGACTGTTTCTTCTTGAGATCTATGGGTGGCTGTAACGAAGGCATCTTTGGGGCCACTACCTGAGTATTCTTATTTTGTTGGAGTTCCCTCTTCTCCTCCTTGACCAATCCCAATGCAAGTGGTTGCTTCTGTTCGTCTCCACCGCTGAGAGGGATGTCTACTGGAGTATGAATGACAGATCCATCACTGCTGATGTTTGTTGCAATCGCAGACAGTCCAGCATGCCCTATGTTTTCATTCATCCCCTTTGAATCATTATTTGTGACGCTAATCTTAATAGCCGAAGGGGCCGCCTCTGTTTTTGGTATATTAAGGTCGAACTCCTCGTTATATGACATTACTGAGCCAATTGACTCGTTACTGGCCCATTTTTTAACAACTTTGACCCCGCTGTTGGCGATATTAGTGTTGGGCTGCAATATATTTTTAGAATTTAGCACCTTGTCCATTTCGCCCTTCTTTGCAATGAGTACCGGTTTCAGCTGATCCAATAAATGAGGATAATATTCAATCCAATTTGTTAACACCTTTTCGAAGTTATCGTAGAGATTTTTCAATTCTGAGAAGCTTTCCATTGATCCGAAATAGTCAAAGTCGGGGGTCTGTTGGACGTGGTCATCTGTGTTGAAGATGGATAATTGCATCATTTTCGCAATATTACATGAATCCATCCGTGTCTTCTTTATCACGTCGTCCGCCGTCAGTTTGTGGAATACATCCAACAAATATAAGAGCAGGTGGAGGTTTTCGATTGGTGATTGGGCTAGCTGCTTCGAATACAATTCCGGGATCCGGCTTGCTGCCCGTTCGGGTATATCATTTTGAGAGATTTCGTTACTGAATTTATCGTCTGTGGGTGTCTTTAAATGATCGTCCCCATCCGCAAAATTGTTCTGTCTGGGGGTGTCAAAGAGAGGATTGGCAATGGTGACCGGTGTGTCTGTTGGAGTTGAGGACCGGTTCTGGTCTTCGATTGAATTGATCTTATTCACCTGCAAGTTGATTTCGACACCAACTTCCCTTACTATGAGGCCTCCGTCGATCCTGGAAATCCATCTCTTCAACAACGTGGAAATATCGTGTGGAGTCACATAAAGCGTTTCCTCCTCCCCATTCCCCTCGGGGTCCTCTTGTATTTGCTGAGATTGTTTCGCCGTGTCCTTGATCAGAGAAAACTCAAAGTTTTGACCCAAATCTTGTGCGATTCGTCTCTCCAGGGAGGACACCTTTCTTATCGAACCGTTCATTCTGAAAATCCCCTCAACAATGCCATTGTCCAGAATAAAAGTGGCACATTTCATCCCAAATCGGGGGACATACACGCTCGTTCCGTCTTGGTCCAACACAACATTTTCGTTAAATTTGTATTCTGCCGCCAGTGGAACCTTCACCGCCGCCTGTGTCAACTGGGAAATGTGACTATCTTGAGAAGCATTGGAATGGGATGTGAAGGATATCAACGAGGACATGCTTGACGAGAACTGCAGCGACAACCGCCTCAAACCCTTTGTGGTTGAATTCATTGCTGTAGGACCCGAAACTGACCGTCTTTTGAAATGAGAAGATATTCTCTTTTTTGGCAACGGGGGCATACCGGTGGATGCTTGATTGTCCGTGTCGGACGCGTGATAAGACGACATCAACGTGGAACCTAAGAAAATATGATGTTTGAAACCAGCAGTGTGGAGCCCGCCAAAAAAACACCCCAGCACGCATGCTCAGCACTCAATGACCCCGATGGCAAAGTACTTTTCGTCTAGAAAAGCTGCCCATTTTGCTACAGTTTGCTCTGATTGTTTATCAGTGTGGTCCCAGAGACAGCTACAAGTGTCTGTGCCAAAACCCCCGCTTAAAAAGAGGTTTGTGCAGTCTCGACCCACCAATTCTGCGTATCTGCTAGTAAGATAAAAGTGTGAATTGATCCCTACGTCATAGACGGTGCCATTCAGTGCAACAAAAGTGTGGCCATCGACTCTGCTCTGCCAAAGAGTGTCCCTGGTGAATTCACGCTGCGGAAATCCCTTCAGGGTGTGAATCCAGAAGGGGTAATAGGACCACTTCTTTGATCCAAGGCTGGAGAGCCATTCGTGGCCTCCCAGTTGCCAAAAAATGGCCCAAAGGAGTATAACCAGGCCGGAGAATACCCTTAAAACATCCACAAGGGTCCATGTGTCCTCCAAGTCTTGTGATTCAGTATCCATAAGCAGATCAGAGGTGATTCTAGCGGAACATAAAAAATTTAATCTGCGCTGCTATACTGTGCTACACTCTACATCAACAAGTTGTCTCTGATCTTGTCAAGATCTTGCTGGGTAAACCCCATCGTTTGCTGGAGATATTGGCGGACGCCACCAAAATGGACCTCCAAATACTGGAGCGTTTTGAGCATCACCTCGTACTTGCAGGCCAATAAGTTCATTAGGGAATTTTGCTCATCAAGTCCGTAGCGAGCCAGTAATGGCTTGACAAAGTCGGTCAACCTCTCAAAATCAGGCTTGAGACCCTCCCAGGTCAACTCGTACTCCCGGGCAATGATCTCGTTAGGTACGCCGGCTAGTTTCAAAATAATGGCGGTCAAAACACCCGTCCTATCTTTTCCTGCCTTGCAATGGTAAAGAATCGGGTCGGTCGAGTCTCTGAGATGTTCAAGGATTGGCTTGTAGCCGGGGATGATCGTGTTCAAAAGATAATCGTAGACTGCGTAGTAATTGGTCCATGATTGTGCCATCCCCTTGTAGAAGTCGGGGGTATTTTGGGTGATCTGCGATGATCCCAATGAATGGAACTCCACCTTGCCCTCAAGCAACTCAAAAAGTGGACGATCTGTCACCTCAAATTGGGATCTGAAGTCAAACACCTTGGTGATACCTAGATCTAGGATTGTCCTCTGTCCCTGTGGCGTCAAGCCGTCAATATCGGCACATCTGAAAATCCTCCCCCATTTAACAAACCTACCCCCGGACCACGTTGGGTCGCAGGTCTTCCAACCGCCTACATCCCGGAAATTCGAAACCCCCTCTACCTGCTTCCATCTGGGCAAAAACTCGTGGATCTTGATGCTCTTTTCGTAGAACCTCAAACGAACCGCATCAGTGTCCAGCCAATCACCGACAATGTCTGCCACCTGATAGTTGTAGTCCGCGCGGCCAAGCTTCTTGTTGATTGGCACCTCAGAAAGTCCCCTGTCGCTCTCACTCACAACGTCCACACCGTAATAGGAGTGGGTGGCATTGGGAACAAAGACAAGAGTGTTTCGATCACCCAATTGGTTGGCATAGTGAGCAGAATCCGTGAGAGGAATAATCTCCTCCTTCAGCCCATACACCAGAATAGTGTCCGTGTACTTGGAGATCGTCTTGACATCGGTCATCACCAATTCACCCAAACTCTCTGTTTCTTTCAACGGCACCCAGACGTCCTTATAAGTACCGTCCTGAAAGCCCCTGATTGTGTGGCCGCCCTCAGCTTCAAAGTCGGGATGGATCCTTCTAATTGAATCCGGTAAGCCCTTACCAATGAATCTGCCCGCACAGGCAACTAGATTTGGGATGTAGATGTCCTTGTGTTGTAATTGCCAATTGAAGACATCAACTACACCTCTCGAGTGACCAATCAGTGCATCAACATAATAGCCTTCATTCACAAGATACCGGTAAACCGCTTCACAGTCAACAAGATCGTCCTGTAGCGTCCGGCCTTTAGAACCGGTCTTTGTGGAAAACCCACAGTTTCTGAAGTCAAATCGGATCGAAGTCACTCCCTGATCGTGGGCCAATTTGCGGGCCAATTTTGAATGATAGGTGTAGCTCTTGTGACCGCCAATTCCATGCATGATGATCACAGCTCGAAGCGTAGCCGGATGAGGATCATCACTTTTCAGCACCAAATTCGGATCCAGTGGATACTGCTCCAATTGGTCAATTTGAGCCTTTGTAATTGGGGTCGTAATAATGCATGACAATTCTATTCCCTCAGTCAGTGACGGCAGCAGGAACTCCCTTTCGTTGGGCTGAAGCGTGTAACCTGATGACATGTGAAGAGGAAGCTGATAGTGGCCGGAATCGCTCAGCACCAAAAATAAAAGAATTACATCGTTGATAAATACCCTATTATACACCGCCTTTGGCGTCCAGAAGAAGGTTCTCTTCTATGCTTTGAAGACTGTCGTCAATCTCCGACATGGGGATGTTGCTCAAAATGGCCAGTAGTCTCCTGTATTTCTTGATCCTCTCTCTCGTCTCGTCTCCTTGGGCCATCATGTTGACCAACGATGACACCATTGATCTCCTCTTGAGCTGAAGCTCAGACAAGTGGACACCCAATTGGAAAGAAACGTCATCCTGGCGATCCGGCGGAGGGTGATCCTTCGAAGTGGAGATCAAGCTCTCCTCTTGCTCCACGAGGGACCTCAAGTGGGAGGATTGAGACCGTTCAATAAGTGACTTGACTTGCTCGCTTTTGAGTTGAAATCGGTCCTCCAACATTTGAAGCTTTGCCCTCACAAGATTCGAGGCCTCCACAACGGTTTTCACGTTGGGGTCACCCTGTTGAGACTGTTCCTTGGTTTCAACAACCACGATGTCGCTCAATATTCCCCCGAGAATCTTTTTTATGTTAGTTTTGAATTTGGTCAAGTCCTGGTCAACCTTGTCCACTATCCCATCCAGCTCCCTCTTATCGTTGTCCTTCGCAACAACGTCACCCTCGAAGGCCTTGGCCAACTCCCCAAGCTTGTCGATGATCTCCGACGTGGTTTGAACCACATTCATGGCCGAATCGCTCGTGTAGGTGGCTATCTTATGGGGGGAGATGACTGATGTGGGATACGTTCCGTATCTGTTCAAGCTCTGTTGGTACGGGTTCAGGAAGGAGAGGTCACGTGACTGGAGGATCCCGTTGCCTCGGTCCAACCTGCCCAGAGAATCCATCGGCTGGGCAGACACGTCGAAGGGCATCCCTAAATTCATATAGCTGACGGACTTGTTGATGTAATCCCGCACGATTTCGTTCTTGTGGTTCAAGATATCAATCTTGGCGTTGTGCTCCATTAGGATTCTAATACACCTAGCGGCATGAAACCTGGAAAAGATGTGTAATGCTGTGTCACCATTGATATCTTGCTTGTTAATAAATGCGCTCAGATAATCCACCGTCATATCACTCATTTCGCTGATTGTTCGCAATAGTTGCTCAGTGTAATATCGTGCACAGGGCTTTTTGTCCCTGTCATCCGTTGTTAGGGCAATCTGATGCAATAAGGTGTGGCCCTGAGAGTCCACTTCAAAAAGGCTATCACTTAGTAACCCCAAAAACCTCTCGAAGTTTCGGTCCCCTCTGTAGTAGCTGTTTGCAAAGCCAACCAAGTCAAAAATAGGTATTTTCCCGTTAAGATTGGGTATTTTGGTGTTGGCGTGTCTCCGGATCAATATTTCGCACAATCGCAAGTCACCCATTCCACAGGCCAAATGCAGTGTTGTATTTCCGTCCACGTCCACCGGCTGGTCCACGTTGAACCCCTCGGTATCGTGGGTGATGAAGCTCGGTATGATGGCCTTAGGATCTTTGGTTTCAAAATATTGGATCAACTCCATTGCAAACTGTTTGTCTTTTGGCGTCAGTATGTACCCCATCGGTGGGGAATTTCTCTTGGTGACCTTTGCAAGGGAGTTGGGGTCCTTAACCAAAGAGCTAGCCCCCTTGCCGTATGTTTGGGATTGGGCCAATGCATGGTCCAAATCCTTATCTGTCATGAACTCTGACACGGGTGAATGCTGAGAAAGTGGTCTTTGTGAGAGTTTATGCAGATTCAGGTCTGCATTCAGATGGTCCTCCTCCTCGTCGAAATCATCTTCATCTGCATCTGAAATTGCCATCACGGGAGACGAATCTGTGCCCCTGATCAGGCCTAGACTGCCATTCGAGGGCACCTTGCGTCCAATTGGTTCCAGCACCCTCGATCTTTTGAAATTCAGTTCTGTTGAGGAGAATGCTAAAGGTGATAACGGTGGGGGCAACGACTGGAGCTCAGGCTTTGTCACCTTTGCCACACTCTTTCTTCTTCGTCCTCTTGTTCTTCCTGGCTCCTGCTTGGGAGATTCACCTGCAGAAGACGCGTTTGCCCCTGCCAGCGGCGTGATGGCCATCAGTGCTGTGGCCGTGCCTGCTGTGGCCGCAGCTGCCAACCGATTTGATTTCTTTCTTCCCCCTGTCCCTGAAGTGGCATGGTGGTGCTTTGGAGCCGGCGGTGGGGTCTTGGTCCCGTCTGGCTCGTAGTCAAACATCGGTGATAAAGGCTCCAAGACGTTGAATTCCTTAGCAATTTGAATTGCTGTTTCCAAGGGCACCCACGTCCCTTGGTACTTCCCGTAGCCCCCCTGGACCTTCTCGTGTACTCCTGTCTGTGCTCCCTTCTCCAATATACGTGTTCTCTTCGCCTTTGGGAAGTTGGCAACCTTAAGAATATGGGTGGCGTTGACCCATCCGTCCTTCTTCCTGCGCATCACCGAGGACTTGGGATGAATAAACTCATACACCGGGACCCCTGAGTAGGTGGCCGAGTAGAGGTTCTCAGGAATCATGTGACGCTAATGAGCTTGGAGCGTTTTAAGCGTTTTATGTTGTTTACAGAGGGGAAGATGAAATAGAGGGACGCGGTAAAAGTGCTCATGTGCTCAGCAAAAGTAAGGGTTGTGCTCATGTGCTCATATGCTCACTAATGGTGTCAAAAATAAAATTCACTCTTTTTGCTTACTGGTTTTATAAAAAATCACTGGGGTGTGATAACGCCCCTGGATTGAAGAATGTTGACAAATGAAAGAATAGCGTGGACGGAGGCCTTGGTGATGTTCTCATGAAGACCAATACCCCATTGGGACTCTCCGTTGACGTTGATCTTGATGTAGGAGGCAGCCTTGGTACTTGAACCTTGACCAACGGAATGTTCGGAGTAGGACTCGACCTGGAAATCGCAGTTGTAGTACTTGCTCAAGGCATTCAAGGCGGAGGAGATTGGACCGTTACCGGTGCCTTCGATGTTGACCTCGACGCCGTTGTTGACGAGAGTACCAGTGAAATCGGTGATGTCATCGGACTTCTTGTTATACTTGTATTCGGCCAACTTGACGTTGGAAATGGCACAGGAGTCGACGTTGTAAGTGGTTCTTAACAAGTCAACAATTTCGTCGGACTTCAATTCCCTACCAAGGGAATCGGCGTTGTCTTGAACCACTTTGGAGAAAAGAATTTGCATTGGTCTTGGAAGCTCCAAACCAATGGCTCTCTCGACAATCCAGGCAGCACCACCCTTACCGGATTGGGAGTTGACTCTGATCACAGCCTCGTAGGATCTGCCAATATCCTTTGGATCCAATGGCAAGTATGGCAACAACCATCTTGGGTCACCGTTGGCCTCTCTAGTGGACTGCTTGGTAAACCCCTTCTTGATCGCATCCTGATGAGAACCTGAGAAAGCACACACAACCAATTGACCACCGTATGGGGCTCTTTCGTGAACTGGGATCTTGTTACCCCTTTCGACAATGTCAATCACGGATTGGATGTCGGAGAAGTCCAATTCCGGAGAAACACCGTCCGTGTACATGTTCAAGGCAACGGTGACCAAGTCAACGTTACCGGTTCTTTCACCGTTACCAAAAAGACACCCTTCAACTCTGTCGGCACCGGCCATAAGACCAAGTTCAATGGCTGCAACACCACAGCCTCTGTCGTTGTGGCAGTGGAGGGAGATGACACACTTTTCACGTTCTGAGATGTTTCTACAGAAGTATTCGACTTGATCTGCGTAAACGTTAGGAGAGGCAACTTCAACGGTTGCAGGCAAGTTGAAGATGATTGGATTATCCACGGTTGGTTCCCATGCGGCCTTGACTGCCTCACAGATCTCAAGGGCAAACTCAGTTGGGGTATCCGAGAAACATTCTGGAGAGAATTCATACGACCATTTGGTTCCGCTCATGGCAGGATCGTCCTTGGTCAAGGATCTCACCAATTTTGTTGTTTCAACTGCCTTCTTGACTGCCTCCTCCTGGGTCATGTTGAAGACAATGTCTCTGAACATGTCGGAGGTGGCCAAGTAGGTGTGAACGATGGCATGATTGGCACCCTTCAAGGCTTCAACAGTTCTTCTCACAAGATGTTCTCTGGATTGAACAAGACATTGAATGGCCACATCCTTTGGTGCGTTTTCAACCGCATACCTTGTGAAATCAAAATCCGTTTGAGATGCAGATGGGAAAGAGACCTCGATCTCCTTGAACCCCAATTCAATCAATTTGTGGAAATACTCCTTCTTCTGTTCAACAGACATGGGATCAGGAAGAGATTGGTTACCGTCTCTCAAATCTGTGGACAGCCATCTTGGTGCTTTCTCAATCACCTTGTCTGGCCACGTCCTATCAGGAAGCTTCACCCCTTGGAATCTAGTGTATTTTTTTGAAGGATCACGGAGCATGTTTTTATATGTTGGCGTGAAGGAGGATACCTCCTTCATGGCGACCATTGACTTCTTGAACATCGTTACTCTTGGGATTACACAGAAGAAGAAGAATGCTACCTATGACTGAAGGTCTATTTGAAATTTTTCAGAACCGGCCCGTTCACCGGAGTTTATAAACTCACCCAATTTTCAGAGTCATAGGGTCATCCTCGAGAGTGGAAAAGCGGGGGTGATTTTTTTTGAAACCATACGATTTGTCCAGTGACGTTAGAATTGAATAATATGGACCAGCCATCATCCAGGGGATGTATCTATTGAATAGAAGTCAAATTGTCAAAATCCATCTGCTATCTATCAGATGACCAAACTCCGATACCGGTGGCTTGTCTATTATTACCGGAAGGAACAGTCGGCGTTGTATCACCGCGAGTAACCGACTTGTCCTCTTGTTTGACATCAATATGTCATTTCTGGCAAACCCTGGGTGGGGCTTACGTAAGCCCTCAATTAGCGCACCCCCCTAGCTCACCCCCATCCACGCCGTAAAAAAATTTCATTTCAACGTTCAGCCCACAAACTCTCTCCTTCTTTCTTTCTAACCATCCTTCAGACAGTACGTGGGTTCCATCTCCTCTGTATCGCTCATTGGAGAGGGTTGATCCGCCTCTTTTAATTGTGAGCCGTGTATGGAAGATCAACAGCGTTTCTTAGTCGTTCAGCTCCCCCTAGTTCCTTTGTTAATCGGCACCATCGATGGACCAGTTTTTGGTTCCATCGTACGGTGGTGTCGGCCAACCCAGGGGCGCATTCTTCGGAAATGGGGGTAGCAGTCCACCTCTGACTCTGCTGGGGATAATAAGTCGCGGCTTGCGGTTTGGGAGGGGGATCACTTTTGCACTACCGGAATCAGAACGTGATACTGGATGGTTAGATAGATTTAAGCTAATAAGAACTCGTCTGGATCCTACCGGAACGGAAAGAGGGGTGTCAGATAGCTTATACATCACGAGCAGACGAGCAAACGAACGAAGTGAGTGTGAGTTTGTGACTTTGTGAGTGAGTTTAGTAAATAATTGAGTACGGTCCACCCTCAGCTGGTCAGTTCCCTCGATGTGTGATCATGTTAACCTCAATTAAGGACCAAGTAAGGGTTCTGTGCCTGCACCCGTGCATTGTTTAACTTCACAAACAAGTAAATGAAGTGCTAGCGTTCACCTGCGCATGTACGAAGTCTTCCCTTGATTTATCTCATTCTCGATAAAGGAGCAAGTAAAGATCTGATTAGTAGTGAAACGTATTATCCAATTACTTGAGTGTCATACCGATAGCTCGGGTAGGGGATTTCTATGTGGTAGGCTCGCGTAGTGGGTTTCCCTGTGGAAGGCTCGCCCAGTGGATTTCCCTGGCATGCTCGCCCAGTAAATTTCCCTCTGGCATACCCTCCCAGTACATTTCCCTCTGGCAGACTCGCCCAGTAAATTTCCGAGTAGACCCATTCATTTACTACTTGACATCCCTCCACCACAGCAAGTGTTTGTACCCTAAACCAATCATTAGAATGCCCTATACACACATCTATTAACGCTCCTTTAATAACTTGTTTCTCTTCTCCCTCCTCTTTAATCTTTCCACCTTCTTCTTATGCATGACCAGGGCTAAACGTTCGTATCTCTCCTGTTCCGCCTTCTTTTCTCTTCTTTCCTTGATTCTGTCAATGCGAATTCTCTTCTCCTCCTCCTTTTCCTCCTTCAATTCCTTCAGTTTGGCCTTCATTTGCTGCTCCTTTAACCTCTTCTCTTGCTTCTTTTCCCATGGAGTTTGGACACCTAAAGACTTGATTCTGAACGCCTTTTTTGGTGCCTTCCATTCTTTACCGGAAACTCTGCGACCTTGACCAGGGTCCTTTTTTAGCAGCTGATCCTTCGTCTTCTCACTCAACTCAACGCCTGATGCACTCATTACCTAACTAAGTTTAGGAAGT
Source organism: Saturnispora galanensis (assembly GCA_030584985.1). Lineage (NCBI taxonomy): Eukaryota > Fungi > Ascomycota > Pichiomycetes > Pichiales > Pichiaceae > Saturnispora > Saturnispora galanensis. The sequence goes on along the minus strand of JAJMCD010000021.1, from coordinate 133,502 downwards.
GAAGTTTTTTTTTCAGTTAGATTTTTCATATCAAAGGTGCTCATTTGCTCAGCGAGATGCCCATTTAAAAAATCCACAGCTGGTAAAAGGATTGACGGATCCTTGCGATTGTGAATCGTCCTGTTCCCATGAATCACCACGAGGTTTCTCGCAGCACCAGAACTTCTTGCCTATGTTTTCACCCTTGCTCACACTTCGCAAGACACACGAGTCGCCGTGTTTGCACATTGGGATGTTTGTGTTGGTCTTCAAAAGAGCATTAAAGGTTGATGCAGAAAGAGTCCGGGTAGTAGGTAACACTGGAACCAAAGCTGTTGGTTTCTCATCCTCACTTTCATCTTCAGGCACAAATAAGGAGTTGAATTGAGGATTGACAGCTTCTTCCTGCTTCTTGGCAAAGAAAGTTTGCAAATTCGCCTGATTTGACTTCTTCCTGCTCACATAACCAGAAGAGGCGTCTTCCAATAAACGTTTCACTGATAGTTGTGGCGGTGGCGTCGATGTCGGTGGCGGTGGTGGCGTCGGCGTCGGCGTCGGGGTAGGCGTCGGTTTCTTCTTCATTTTGAAAAAGCTGTCGATACTTTTGCTCTGGTTCAATCCATAGAACAATTTTGCCTCAAAATGTTTGACCAGGGGCTCTCGCTTGATCCATTTGATGGCCTGGAGTGATTCTGTCTCCGTCTCAATATCGCAATAAATGGGACAATGGTCGGAGCCATAAAGATATCTGAATATATCGCATTCCTGGACTCCATCTCGTATGGCCTTGGTCGCCAAGAACAGGTCAATCCTCGAACCCATGTTCATAGGACGGTAATTCTTTTGGGTATTCCAACACGTGTACATTTTGATTCTCCTGGGATTCATCTCCCTACCCAAATCATAGAGAATCTTTTCGGAATTGTCAGTAAATCCCCGCGTATCAAAAAGATATAGGTTAAGCATGGTCCTTGCTGGTGATGATTTCTTGTATAGAATGGCCTCTTGCTTGTTCAACAACTCAAAATCTTCATCCTCCCTACATTTTTTGACCACCCCCTCGGAGATGGCGTCCCGGATGTATTCGTCCTTATCGATCAATCCCGGTGAGACATTGATGTCTCCCATGATTATAACCTCTTTACCTGCTGTTTTCAAGTTATCCACTCTTTTCAATAGACATTGAAGGAACAAACACCGTTGGTTTTCCCCGTCCTCTGTGAGGCCGGAATTCGCTGGACAGTAAACTGATATTATCACCAACCCTGTAGCCATCTCGACCATTATGCATCTGCCTTCGCTATCGACTTCCAAACCAACTGATTTCTCAATATCTTCCTGATATCCACCAATCGACAAACCTTGATCTCCCTCTTGATCCCAAACACGTCTGTAATTAGTTGTCTTTCCTCTCACGTCTAACCACCCTGTTATTCCTTCCTCCACTTTTATGACGTCTAGCCATGGCGTGTAAACCTCTGCCTTTCGAACAAAGACACCAACTCCGGAATAACCCTTTTTGACCTTTGGGATTGTAATGAAGCATTTGAACCCGGACACATCCGCCAGCTTTAAATCTATGTCCATCTTCTGTAACTTCAGCTCCTGAAACGTCAGGATATCCACCTTTAGGAACTCAAACATATAGTGGAAGGTTTGGAGTTCATTCCATGGATGGTACTCTTTCAAAGTTTTGACTCCATTGATGTTGAATGAGACCAACCTGATTGTAGAGGCGGTTGACTTGGATGGGATTGGGGTGGCTATTCGCACGGTATCCAACGGTGTGGTCATCAAACAGTGAAAAAAAGGTTTTAAATGAACGTCACTGGGATAGTCCTGAGACGATCCAGGGCAATTCCAATGATACACATCTCAATTAAAAGATATAAAGATATAAAATAGGTGGCAGAACCCCGCCGCAAAGCTGGATTAATTCTTGATGTCCAAGACCGTGTTGGCATCGTCGAGAACAATGAATCCAATGGCAGGACCAACCTCTTGGGCCTTGACGGCAGCAACGGCCACCAAGAGGGACATGGCAAGTGAGAGACAGTTCATGGTTGTAAATTTGAGTGAAGAAAGAAGACCTGGTGTGTATTTTCCCCCTTGATGGCACCATCCTATCTATTTGGGGTGGGTGCATATTATGTAATCAGGAACCGTCGGCAAGCCACCGCACCAGCCATGCCCACCTCCCCCCATTACATAATCGGAAGAGGCCTGCTCTTGAAGATGACCCTCTTTCTGATGAGGTCTATGATCTGACAGTTCTGCTGGGGGTCCAACTTCAGGATCCCCAGCGGAGGGTCCAGTGTTTCGATGACTCCCACCAGTCTTTGTGACTTACCGATGAAGAGTGTGGCCTTTTTCAGGTCCTCGTCGATCTCCAATCTGCCGAACTTCACCACATCCACCGGGGAGCCCTGTGATAGGAATTTCGCAGGGGTGTATATCTGGAACAGCTGGCACTCCTCCTCGTTCAACCCAATTGGCTTATTCTTAGGTATGTTCAATTCTCCTTGGATTTCAATCATCGTCAGCCCCAGTGAAGTGGAAACAATCGTAGTGTAATCATCCAGCGTGGGGGTCCGCTCCACAGTAGAGATCGACCTCTCCAAATGGTCCGTGTCTATAGGTATCGATGGCATACGAGGAGACGCGTTAGAGGGGGGAACGATCGATCCTGCGCCACTCCCTTGACGCGTAACGTCGTATAGCTGTGGCGCATAACAGGATCTCTTTCCCGATGAAACCAAAAAAAAACAGCTTACAGATCATCTTCATTGCTTCAATTATCAGCTCTTCAATGACACCCCACATGTGATACTGGGTATCAACGGTTGTGCTATTTGAACCTCTCGTATGCTTATCTCTCTCAGTAGGTCTTTTCCGCACGCCACATTTTTTTTATCGTTCGATTTTTGGGTGTCAAAATTATCAGACGATCTCCCGTAAAAAATAAAACTTCCGGGCTGAACTTGCTCTTCTCTACACTCCTCTTTTCTTTCTTCACTAAACAAATCAATCTGCTTAATGTCCCACACCATCAAAATGACCACCTCCAAACTGATCGCTCTATCATACTTGTCAATGGCTATCACTGTGCCATACGTCTTGCCATTGAAATCTACGTTGTACAATAAATACGACGTGCCAACCCACGGAGTGTTCTCGATTGGCAAAACCTTCAGAATATAAATGAAGGGATGTTCCAGGGATGGATGAAATAATGGGCTGCATGACGGTCCATACAACGAACCACGGCAAGATGCACTATTTTCTAACACACACACACACACACACACATACACCACTTTCTTTTTAATATCTTTTTCTAATCGAATCAAGGGGTCTGTGGACCACCAGGGTTGGTCCGCTATTTTATATCTCGTAATATTTTTATTATACAGTGAAGTATTGTAGATATGCGCTCGTGCTGAGCAAAAGGTGTAGCGCAGAAAGTCACAGTGGCGTTGCTCAGCACGCCAAAATGTGCTCCGTGGCTCTCATCTGTATCTCAAATATAGTCCATTCTTAAAATGAACGTGCTTGATTCCCGGCTTTTTCGACCGCTCAAACGCCGCAATTGCCTCACTTGGAGTCCACCCCAGCTTCTCGATCAAATAGCAGCAGATGAGATACCCTGTCCTATTCTGTCCGTAATGACAATGGACGACAACAAATTGGTTCTCGCCTTTTTCGGCCATCAACTCGTCGACAATGCCAATAAACCTGACAATCGTAACGTTGTCGGGGATGACCTTCGACTCCGTCTTGAATTTCACATATTTAACTCGCTGGAACTCCAGGGGGTCATAGGCAGGCGTATCGGAACCAATGTCAACCACAGCGTAAATCTCCGGATGCTCCAATTCAAAGTTGCGAGGATTGTGAATTGGATCCGACTGTCTGGGAGTTTTCATTCCTAGTAAGTACGAGGGTGGTTTGGATGGATCGGTGTTTTTCAGCGGCGTGGAAAGGGTCACCACCTTGTCCCATTTCTCCTTGTTCTTCAACCCCCATTTGTCGCCCGAAATCAGTGCCTTAACCTGTAAGACCCAAGTGGAGGAGATGTTCAAATCCAAGTCCTCGACGAAATTGTAGACAATACCCGACACAATGTTGGGACAATCCAAAAATAAGGAATGGTTCGCCTTCTCAATGGACTCAAACTGGTATTTGTCCCCCCGCTGCTCACAAATCTCAATGAATCGGTCACAGCAACTGATTGGCGTCACCTTGTCTTCCTTGGCCCCAATGATCAATATCCTCCTCTTATTGCCAGGTAACTTTGTCAGGGCCCCTCCAAACTCCTTCTCCGTTGCCGGGGTGAATCCCAGCAAATATTTCAGAAAAATGTCCGAATCTGTATCCAAATTCCAACGGTACTGGGTCAGTCTCTTGAACTCGCTGGTATCCTCACTTGATAGAAAAGAGTTCACACTTTTCGAATTGAACCCCCCTTTTCTATCCAACAATCTATACCAGTCAAAAAGCTTCGGATAATATGTACATGTGTTCAAAAACATCCTTGACACCACAGGTAATCGGGCCATTGCTCGGGATTCTTCCCGAGCCAACTTTGGCGGAGTCATCAATGTCACCGCCTCCACTCTGCCCTTCTCAAAGCGGTTCACCAATTTCAGCGTGATGTGAGTTCCCATGGAGTGTGCTATGAAGATGAACCTCCTCTGGGGGAACTTCTGGTCCAATATTTGTTTAATCATGCCCACAATCCTATCGGTTTTGTAATCCCCCCAAGTAAGACAATCCAACGTTTTTTCCACCTTCTCACGCTGGTCGGTGTGAAACTCCGATAGGGACGTATAATGGACCCCATTTTGCGGGTCGTCTCTGCTGGGTCTCTTTGAATTACCGAATCCCGGTAGATCGAAAGAAAAGATGTCTACGCAGTTTCTGAACTCCTGTAACAAGGGCTCAAATTGGGACATTTGGCCCCCTAACCCGTGAATAAACACCATCAACGGGATTGAATCAATCTTGTCTAATTGGCTTCTCGCCTGCTCAAACCCAATAACGTCATCGCCGCTCTTCAACGCCTTCATTGATCGTTTGTGAAACTCTCTGAGGGGGTGGGGAGCCCAAAAGGTCGCCAGAGCAACCTCCTCGCAGCTTTCAAACCCCTCCACCTTGAAACACTCCACATTGTTGAACTTAGCCACAATCGGACAGTCATTTGGTTGCATTTTCAGTACGCTCTTGTCGAATGGAGAAAGAAACGGCTGGCTCCGCCACCACTGTGATGTGTACTCCTTCAAACCCACAGCATTGGCCTCGCCCTGCAACGCGCTGAGCTTCTCGGCTGTCAGTACATCTGCCACCATATCTAGAGATAAAGGCATATAACAAAAAAGAGGGAACCAAATGCTCATCTCTGATTGCCCCTCTTTCTTCTTCTTATCTTTCGCCCTCAGTACAATCAACGAGATGGACATCCTGTTGCCCCTTAAGAGCTACGGGTCCCGCTTTGTGGACGTTGGCACATTGGGCTCCGGGTCGTTTGGTTCGGTCACGCTTGCGAGGACAAGCTCTCATGTGGTTTACGAAATGATTAAGGAGATGGCACAGTGTCGTGGCACGTTGCTTTATCCGCTATCAATCCACCAGAGAGGACCCACGGAAATGGTGGCCATTAAAACGATGACGAAGCAACTCAAAAGACCCCAGGATTACACGAAGGTGAAAGAGGTCCACTTTATTTTGTCAGTAAGCAGCCATTTTAATTTGGTCCAAGTGATGGACATCTTCATAGATAAGAAGACGTTAAAGTTGCATATTGTAATGGAGACAATGGACCAAAACTTGTATCAGTTGATGAAGGCACGGAAAAACATGGTGTTCTCAGGCAGGACCCTAAAGTCGTTATTGGCTCAGCTTTTAGCAGCCATTCTCCACATTCACAAGCATTTCTTCTTTCATCGAGACGTGAAGCCAGAAAACATCCTAATCATGCAGGCGGGGAATTTCTACGGATCAAAGCGAAACATCCCCCCATCCCAAAGAGATCATCCCTACATCTTGAAGTTGGCCGATTACGGGTTGGCACGCAGCGTCCAAAACCAGAGACCCTACACCGCATATGTGTCCACCCGATGGTATAGATCACCAGAAATTCTCCTCAGACAGACTAGCTACTCGTTTCCGGTCGATATCTGGGCCTTTGGTTGTGTTGCCGTGGAATGTGCGACTTTCATACCCTTGTTTCCAGGATCAAATGAATTGGACCAAACCAACAGAGTGATAAAGTTTTTGGGCTCCCCAGTACCATTGGCAAATGGATACAACTCTTTTGGAGGTATCTGGCCAGAAGCAGTTGATTTGGCAAGAAAGTTACAGTTAAGAATCAACGCAGAATCAAGCGGCTCATCATTGGATAACGTAGTCTTCAGGTCGGATTTCACCCCCAATGAGAGAAAACAATTCTTCGATGTGATCAGGGGATGCCTAACTTGGGATCCATATAAAAGAATCACTGCAATCACATTAAGTCATATGGAATATTTTATGAATACGGGTGTTGATATAAGAGCGGAAAATGAGAATCTCACCAGGCCAACATTTTCGATTTACGACGATTACTCAGAAACCTCGGGATACAATGGAAAATCTACCAAGTCTCAACTAGTTGGTGGAGTATCGCTAAATAGAAAACCTGAGCTTGACAATTTGAGAAGTTTCGCCCATCTGCCCCTGGCAAACATCTCCAACGTCAGAAGAACAAAACCCTCTTTGATAAATGTCTGTGACAACAAAGAAGGCGGTAGCCCGATAGTTCCATTGAAAGATGGAAATAAAATCGAGGAAAGGGTATTCTTTGACCCATTCCGCGGTTTTCAGGAGGTTATACCTGAGTCGAATGAGGATGACGAAGATGACAACAATGACGACGACGATAATGATGATGATGATCTGTTAGTAGCCGGTGGGTCGAAATTGTTCAACATCTTTGATTTGTCCCATCATCAACACCATCCGGCTGTTCAAGATGTCAACAAGAAGTTGACTCAAATCAGTTACACCCTGGATGACGAAGATCAATGCAACGGCGATCCAAGGTCGATCTATAAGTGACAAAATCACTTGGTCTGCTTATCTATTCAATTCTCCCCTCTTCATTTTTCATCATTATTTTATTGGCTTAATCATAGTAGGCTCTAATATGTCTGATAATCATAGCCCTCGTAATAGTTGTAGGAATCCTTGTATCTCTCTACTCTATGATTACAAGGACATGCAGCGCCTCTCGAACATTTCCCAACTTCATCCATTTCTGGACAATCAAAGTTGTGTTTCAACGGACACTTTGAACCCTCTTCACAATACCCCATAAATGCAAAGGCCCTACAAGTGTGAGCATTGGGATCCTCCAATCTATGGATGTATCGACAGTGGGGGTTCTTGCAATTGTTCTTGTTGAAATAGATACAAGTCATTGCATTGAATTCGTTCTTTTCATGAGAATAGGGGCATCGGTCTCTTCTTCTGCAATCTCCCTTTTTCATAATAAACGGACACAAGGACACCTTTTCCGGGTTGTGTTGATAGGCACAGGTCCGCTTACTGCAGACACCCGATCGCATATAAAACTTGCAATTCTCGAGAAGTTGAGCTGCAGTACGGGATTTTGCTCCTGATCCGTCCAAATTGTAGTCTCCCATTGCTGTCTTAATGTATGTTTGGTTCTTATATTCCACAGTCTCGGGCAAGTCCCAGAGAATGTTTCCGGTTTCCTTATTAACATTGGATATCAAAAACAAGGTGGTGTTTGACCAAGCCGGGGCAAACGTTAAATCTCCAATGACAACTCTGTTTATATAGTAGTACTTTTTAACGTTTATCTTCATCGTGGCGCCCAGGATTGGTGCAAACTGGGGGTCCATCGATTTTGGCTTTTTTGGCCTTTCAAGTTTGTGGATCCTTTCTTTGTATATGTTTATTTTTGACTTCAAGTGCGTGATCTGCAGCCGTAGTATTCTCACCTTCTCGTGATCCATCTTGATTTCGGTGATGATAAGATAATATCATTTAAAAAGTAAAAAAATTCGACACCTTACTTCTGCCATGTCAAACTACAGTAGGGCTCAAATTGATGCCTTTGCAATTCGCAGTATTCAACCTTTGTTGCCTCTTGATGAAGAATCAATCAAGGAGATTGTGGGTTATGCGCTGACCAACTTGAAAACGAGAGATCAACTGTTCATCCATTTTTCCAACCTGCTTGGTGAATCACCAGAGGTGTTTGACTTTGTTGAGAAGTTTGGAGACATGATCTTTGGTGTCACCAAAGAAGAGGAGCCCAAGGTGCCTTTAGTGAAGAAATCGGGCACGAAATCCCTCACGTTGGTTTCTAGTAATGGATCAAGAAGTAAGGTTGTTAGAAAGAAGATTGTGAATAAAACCATTGATGGTACACCGATTCCTGCACAGAATGTCATATCGCCCAAGCCCACCAATTGGCTTGATGAGGCCAAGAAGACGGTTGAAAAAACTGCAAGGTCGAAGCATCCCTCTACCAAGGGTGAGTTCACCGTCTCGGAATTATTTGATACCCCCAAAACCAAGCAGCTGGCCAGGCTTCACAAGGCTCAGGTTAAAGAAAAGCTAGAAAACATTGAAGATATAGATGAGGTTCTGATGAAGTTGGAGTTAATGAACTCCAAGAATGGGGACGACGATTTGAGGGTATGCAATTGTAATGCGACGAGACACCCACTTTTCGAGCTATATCCCAATTGTTTGAATTGTGGCAAGATCATCTGCGAAAAGGAAGGAATGCAGCCATGTTCCTTCTGTGGCCATTCCTTGATGTCACAGGAGGAGAAGGATGAAATCGAAGATATATTGAAGCGAGAGAGGGAAGAAATGGAGCAGAGCCAAACCGAGAAACAGGACCAGACCCAGAAGCCCAAGAGTAAGAAGAACGTGATGAAGATTTCACTTAATAACGTTGGTCAAAACAACTTCAAGGTCCAAGAACAGTTCTTTAAGATGATCGAAAAGAAGGATTCGGATGTCAAGGAGCAGCAGAAGCGTAAGGATCTGGAGCAGAAGGAGATCGACGAAAACAAGAAGGAGCTGGAGTACTGGAACTCCATCAAAGGCAAGGATGAAGAACTACAGAAGGCGGAGGAGAGATTGGAGACGTTGCTCAGTTTCCAGGAGAACGGTGCTGAGCGGACCAAGATCATCGATAATGCGGCGGACTTCGAGTCTCCTGTGGCAGGATCCCTCTGGGCCACCCCCATGGAGAGGGCCTTGGAATTGAAGCGAAGACAGAAGAATGCAGACCGTATCAAGGAACGCGAGGTTCAGAGATCCGGCAGAGGTGCCAGAAAGGTGGATATTGTTTTAAAGAACGGAAAGGCCTACTTGCGACAGTCTGCCGAAACCTCTGGCGTGTACGAAGAGGAGGAGTTGAGTGATGACGAGGAGATCCGGGATCTCAAGGCCAAATCCGCTCGGGAAAGAGCTCAATTGGCCGACAGCGATGTCAAGTATTATGATCTTGACGAGGTCAACAGTGAATACATCAAACCGGTTTATCTTGGGGAAATTCCCAAGGGTGATGGCGTGGAATCGGCCAATCCCTCAACAGCGCCCGTGGTCCAGATGGGTACGGGAGAAGAGGCCGAGGAGGCCCTCTTCACCATGATCGGCATCTAGCACCAAACCCTCTTTGGGGGTTACCCGGCCGCCATAAAAATTTTCGGTATAAAAGGAGGCCTGGGCGCCCTTCGATTTTTTTACTCTGAAGGTCTTATAGTTACATCAGTAGAGGTTATACTAAACGTATAATACCTTTTATTGAGGGGGCTACGGCCCCCTCTAGAGCCATTTGCTGGGAAATCCTAGAATCCATCATGGGTTCTTGGGAACACCCACAATAATCAGCTAAACGTCTGCTCCGACGGGCCTAACAAACCCGCCACGGAAGATGTTTCGTTTCAGACTCTTAGATCGACTATGCAATGCGTTGGAGATAGATCGACGTCACCGGCCCCTCCAGGACCGTCTTTCGTCCTTCCAATTGTGTTGATACATCACTTCTACTTTTTTTCGTAATTTCTCTGCTGAGCATCCTACAATGCTATCTCTATGCTGTGTTAAATATATACACGTCTACACTCATTTGTCCTTTGTCTCCGTGTGATTCTTGGACTGCTCCTCCTCTTTAGCCTTTTGGAACTCCTCCAGGTATTCCAATTCATTCTTGATTCTCTCAAGAGATCTGTACACCTTGGATTGGATATAGAAGGACCCTCCCTTCTCCTTCGAGTTGATGTCAAAGAGGTAGTCATACTTCTTCTGTGCTGTGTCCATCGTCAGCCCACTCAGATCCACATCAAGAATCTTGGTGGCCTCGTCCAAAGTGATATCACCGTCTCTCGATTGAGAGCTCTTTGCAGAGCCATCCTTACCACCCTTCTGCTGGGCCGTAGACGCCGAAGCTGCTGCTGCCTCCTTGTAAGCCTCCGTGAAGGCCCTACCAAAAACCCTCGCCCCCGTGAAGATCACCTGTGCCAATAACTTGTGTGCCATCTCTGTTTTAAACACCTCAAAAGCTCACTTATTTGATTTAATTTTTTCGCCCTCTTGACCCCTCGGGACACAAGCGGCGTGGAGCCCCCGCGCGGCGTCCGTGCAAATGCTCGTTTCTCTCGTTTAAATTTCAGAACCCCAGAGGGCTAAACGGGTTGATTCTCACTATGGAGAAGTTGGAGGACACAGAGGCAGCAGGCCTTCTTATGCTCTTCTCAAACCAGAAGACCCAGAATCCTTCCAAGGACACGGAGGCTGGGCCAGTCGCAGAAACCCCCAATGTCAAAATCAGCCACATCACAAAGTCTCCAGGCCCAGCTGCCGCTGCAAGGGCTTCCAACAAGGCAATGGTGGCAGCAGCAGCCCTAGCTGCTGCTGCTGCAACTCCATTACCAATTGTGCATCACAGAACAACATCGATCTCCGATCACACCGATAGTGTGTCGAGAGACTTGGAATCAATCAGAAGGTCCCAGAAGCCAGCGGTCAAGCAGGAAGTGAAGCAAGAATCAAGCGACAACTCTAAGGAGAAGAATGGCGGTGAGGAGGTCCACCAGAAACCTCCACAAGCTGGGAACACGGATTTGCAGCCGGTTGTCAAATCTGAGACACAGCCACATGGCAAGGAGGCGGATCAAGTGGAACCTGTTGAGGAAGATAATCAGAATGAGACGGAACCCGAGGGGGAAGGAGAGCCGGAAAAGGAAACAAGCCATGAACCAGAGCAGCCGCAGGAGAAGAAAACTTCAATGGATCAAGATCTAGACCTGAAGGATCAGGACCAAAACCAAGATAACGATAATGAGCAAGATATGAGACAGGATCGGGGGCAGGATCAGGTTCAGCTCCAACCCAAGCAAGATGATGACCAAAAAATATCTTCACCTAGATCAACGACACCACCTGCTGCTGAGCCAAAGTCGAAACAGAAGCAAAAGAGGAAACGCACGGTCAAACAAGTGCGGCCAGAATATGCAGTCAATCCAGATTCCGGAATAATTGGCTGCATCTGTGAATTGGATCATGACGATGGGTTCACAATTCAATGTGACAAATGTTTCCGCTGGCAACATGCAGCCTGCATGGGCATTGAAAATGAGGATGTTCCCGATAACTACCTCTGTTACCTTTGTGATCCCAACTTGAACATCGATGCAGGTAAGGCCAGAAAGCTCCAGGAGGACCATCTACAGCCCAAGAGAAGGAAATCACCATATGCACCAGACGGTGGTAAAGAGGTGGACCCGAAAACCGGCGCTGCCCAATTCAAGAAGAGAAAGACCTCGGATGACGAAACCGAAATCGGAGTTAGCAAATACCGAACATTTTATTATCCAATTGATTACACGATCTTCAAATCATCAGCCGTCAAGTCAATCTTCTTACAATTGCCGGAATTGCTCAAAAAAAACAGGCAAGTTGTGAGAATGGATAAGTCCCAATTGAAAAGAACATTGATGGATTCAAGTAATTTAGACATTAAGGCACCAAATGACAATTCCAAGAGCAAATTCACTGGGATTTCAAAAGTGGGATTATATACCCATGTTCACATCAAGAAAGGAGATTTAGTAAGTCCACTCATGGGTGAATTGGACATAAAACAGAATTATATCAATGAAAAATACAACCAATATGATTTAATGGGATGCCCAAAGCCATGTGTCTTTTTTCATCCTCATTTACCAATAGTAATTGATGAGAGGGGAATGGGTAATCATACAAGATTTGTTAGAAAGAGCTGTACCCCGAATTGCGAAATCAGGACCATATTGGTTAATAAATCAGATCCAATCTTCTGCTTGGGAGCAATGGAGGACATTTCTTCTGATGAGGAATTAACGTTGGGTTGGTCCTGGGAGGACAACCATCCCTTGAGATTATTATTGAACGATGAAATGACATACGATGATTTGGACGACGATACCAAAATTGAGATCTTCAATGCCCTGCATAACATTCTAGACTTCATGGAATGTGGCTGTGGTGGAGGATCCGATTGCAAAATAACCAGGGTCAAAAAGCAATTCCCCCAGTTCAAGAATTCAAAGCGATTCCAATATAGCTACAACCCCACTCCTCATCAAACCCATACTCCTATTGTTGAAAGATATAGAGAAAGGGATGAACTAATTCAGGATCGATCGATCAAAAGAGAGAGGAGAAAGTCCTCGGTTAATGGCGGCGAAGACATCGACAGTGATGAAACCGTCATCAACAACCCATACGACGTTTTGCTCGATATGGATGAGCTGCCTACAAAATTCAAAATGATAAAGCAGGCACGTGCCTCTTTGGACGTTGTGGAGGATGCTGACGAGGACCACGATGATACCGGGTCCTTGTACACCCCAATTGGGTTGAGTTCCAAGGCCATGGCAAAGCTGGCTCCACCAATGGCACACGATGATTCTTCGAATTCGGTCGACGGTACCACTGAGGACAAACCAAAAGTGGTCAAAAAGAAGTTCAGTTTGGCCGATTACAAGAAGAAGAAGACTATGTAAGATTGTACAATATTATTTTAACTTAATGAGCATTTTCTAAAAATTTTCACTTTAAAGATCTGTCAAATCGTTAGTACATGTGTGGTATATTACTCCAGAGAGGTGCAAGCCTTGATCCATTATTTGACCATTTAAGACCAATAATACAGACAAGAGGAACAGATTTTGAACAAGTGAAAACCTCTCAATCTGGCAATTTCAAATGGTACTCCTCAGTCTTATCACTGAGACAACCTCTTTGTGAGCAACCAATTGATGTTGATCACATGACTCTTCAATTTAATGGAGAGTTGTACAACGTGGGAATCCATTCCGGTAATGATGTCACCTACTTTGGCAATCAATTGATTCAAAATGGTTTTAACATTCCACAAACCGTTCAGCAACTGTACGGAGAGTTTGCGTATTGTATAACGGATAATAGGAATGATACGGTGGTTTTTGGTAAAGATTCAATTGGCAGGAAAAGTCTCTGCTATTATTTGACCCCAACTGGCGAATTAATCATTAGTAGTTGTCCTCCCTTCGACCATGAACTGAGAATGGGATTCATTGAATGTGAAGGAAATGTCATTTACCAATACACTCCAGAAGACGGTTTAGTACGTAAAATTGGAACAGTTAGAGATTATCCCCCTGTAATTGGTGCTCCAGATTTGAATTTCCAAGTGGATCAATTATATGATCAGCTAAGAATCAGCGTACATGAGAGAATAACCACTATTAATCCTTTACACACGCACCTTCGTGAGTCACTTTTTGGTATTTTGTTCAGTGGAGGAATTGACTGCACTCTTATTGCCGCATTATGTGCAGATGACCTCATCCTTTCAAATAAGAAGGGAACAATTGATTTACTAACAGTTGGGTTTCACAATCCCCGTGCTAAACTGACTCCTGCCGAAACCCCGGACAGGAAATTGGCACAAAAGGGCTGGAGAGAGTTGAATGAGAAATATGCCTGTAATGGCGTCCAATTCAACCTTGTCGAGGTGGATGTCACACACGAACAGTATTTGAAGGCAAAGTCACATATCATGGATTTAATTTACCCCAACGACACAGAAATGGACTTGTCGATTGCAATCGCCTTTTACTTTGCCTCTGGTGGCTTGGGTACCAACTGTAAGAGTGATTGTAAGGTATTATTGAGCGGACTTGGAGCTGATGAGCTATTTGGTGGATACACTCGTCATGAAATGGTCTTTACAGAATACAGCAATTTCATCAGGAGGAACCTTAAGATGAATCCCCAATCCCCGAAGGAATTCGATTTACCCCAATTGAAATCCCAATTGAGAGATGAATTACAGTTGGATTTGGAAAGAATTTGGATTAGAAACTTGAGCAGGGATGACAGAGTGATCTGTCAATGGTCAAAGGAGGTGCGATATCCGTTTTTGGATGAGCGCTTCATTCAATGGGCAACCACAAACATCGGATTAAACCACAAACTGATCATGGATTTGGAAACCGGTGTCATCACTCGTAAGAGAGCCCTGCGTTTATTAGCGGATCATATGGGATTGAAATGGGTTGTTGAAGAACCAAAGAGGGCCATTCAGTTTGGTGCCAAGAGCGCCAAGATGGACCTAGGCTCTGGTAACAAAAGAGGAGATTGGAAAGTGGCATGAGCAGATGAGCAGATGAGCATATTAGCATTGTTGTAGGTCAACACGTGTGATGGATTAATGGGAGATTTAATGTCAACTACACTATTCTTGCCGATTAACGGTTATGGAACAGACTCGATCTTTGGCTCCATTTGAAAAATGGTACTTTTGGAGAAATGAATTGGGGATGTATTCAAATTTCCGTGTTGGAGCAAAATATGGGGTTGATCTTACTCCGGAGATGATCTTTAAGGTGATCAACTCGATGGTCTATAAGTATCCTAGTTTGGCCATGAATGTCCATTGTGGAGATCAGATTTTACACGATGGGGCTGATTCCAGTATCGTAGACTCTCAAGATGACGACAATTTGGAGTTAAAATTCATGGAAAGATTCAAGTTGAGGGATGTTTTGGAGATAATCAACGATGACGATTTGGATGTACCTCATTTATTTGACTGTTTGGAGTTGAGAAGGTTTCATTATGGTGGGTCCGAGCCATTATGGAAGCTGATCTTATTGAACAAGCGAACTCTTATTTACTTCTCAGATCACGTTCTCTTTGATGGTACGTCCGGTAGCAATTTTCACAAGGTGTTTTCACAGGAATTGGCTCTTTTAGTCACACACAGAGGAGGGGTCAATAAAAATCCGTTCAATAGGGGGATGAACTCCATTGTATTCAATTTGGATCAGGCTCATTACAAATTAGCACCTAATCCTTCTCAATTGTTAGACTATTCAGTTCCTCTGGTCTATTTACTCTATATTGTGATGATCTTTTATCTACCAAAGTGGGTTTCCAATGGAATTCAGTATTGGATCGATGATAGCAAATACAGTTTAAAGAAGACTTACAATTCCCATTTTTGTCCCCCAAAGGTTAAGGGCACAAGGGACACATGTGAACTGGTCCATCTAGACTCTGGTAGGGTCTCAAAGCTTTTGGTCAAATGTAGAGAACATAACGTCAAGTTCACATCGCTATTAGTTGTATTGGCCCAAATTGCCATCAGAGGTATAACCGGGGATGAAAAGGATACCATTACCATTGTTCCTGTTAATTCCCGTTTTCAATTGAATAATGGAGGACCCAAAGTAGTTGATGACCAATTTGGTTTATACCTTGGTGATGTGCATGTTAGGTTACCACCAATAGGCCGAATTTCGGATGATGGGGAGTTGAATTGGGAGGTTGTCGAATATGTCAATGATGTCATTCAAACCAACAAGAGCGACGCCCTCAAAGATTTGGGTCTTGTGGGATGGATCAATCCAAGAGACTTTTTGAAGCAAAGGAAGGTTTCCGATGGTGGTCAGCCATGCTCTACCCTCGTTGTTTCCAATTTGGGATATATTTCTGATCCCAATGGTAATCTAGGGGAGGTTTGGTTTGATCAGCCTTGTAGGTCGGCCACTTTAGCACTCTTCAGCTTATCTGTGATTGGATCCCCAGTGGGGGTCAACTTGGTCTTGAGAGCGATGAACGATGAATGGTTACAGGTGTTCAAAGTCGAGTTGGGGATGCTAATTGAAACGGTCTCTTAATTTACTCATCTATTAATATTATAAATTCTATACCATCATACATTGTATCTTTACTATCTTCATCTATGAACTCCCATTCACCCAAACGAACTCTATCCCCGTGTTTCAATTCTACGTATCTCCTAGAGGGAATCTCTACTCCGTTCAACCACGTACCATTTGTGGATTTAAGATCCAGTAGATATAACTTGATTTCTCCGATTTGTGATCTGAACTGGAAGACACAATGCTCCTTCGATACTAAATCATCAAAGGGTTTCCCTATAGTAATATCACATTCTTGGTTTCGTCCCACTATCGTAAACGATTTTCCGTTTGTCAATGGTATTTGTTCTTGTTTTGTACCGGAGGCTTTTGGTGTCACTTTAAACAAATGATAGTCTGGTCTAGTTTGAGGAACATACTGGTCTGATGGGGGACCATACTTGGAATTTGTCCCAATTTCGCCCTTCCTTGGGGGAAAATACTTCACAAGCCCCCCGGTGGGACGCAAATCCACCTTCAACCGTGTCTTCGAGGTCATTTGTAGAGATGAAGATTGGGATGATGGCATCGTCAGGATGAAAGCAAGTGGGTCACGTGACGATGTGGCGCATGCCACCAACGGTCCTCACCTTAGTGAGGGGAAGAAAACTTTTTCGACGCCTTTAATTGGTCCTTTCAAGTGAAGATGTCCTACCCAGTCTACTTCAAGGAGCCAATTAGATGGGCACGTTACCAAGCACATAACAAGCCTCACTTGTTCTTTTCGGGGTTTATTGCTCTTTTGGGCCCAGCTTTCCTCTTCATCGGTACTCCATTGAGGAGGAAATTCCTCTATGATGATGCCTCACCATTGCCACTGGATGGGTACCCAATTCCTCAAGGTCCTAGAAAGCAATTGGAAGGTTATGAGGATTAGATCAAGGGTTTATATATTACATACATGCTATTTATTCGACAAAGTTACAAGACGTCAAAAATGATTCACTTTGAGTAGAGACATAAATTTGTGGACAATTTGCTGGCGCATGGTTACTGAATTGCCACCGCATGGTGCCTGCATTGTTTACCCCAATTTGTTGTCACATCAATTTACAACACCTATCATTATCCACTGTAGAGTAAATAATGGCTTCGGCCTTACCATACATTACTATTACTACGATCATGAATTTGTTTCCCTCACAAATCAGCCTCTCCAGAGTCGATTTATAAGTAAAATTGCAATCAAGTGACTAACAAACTCACTTAACAGGTTTGCTCACATCTAATCTTAACTCTTTGTTTTGTTCATATTAAAACGGGATAGTATCTATTTACAAACACCTTCCTCGGAATTCTTACCACCTGTAGTAACCTGGTAACGACCCCTTAATCTTCCCCATGTCGATCTTGTTCAACACCTTCTTATTTTGTTCCCTCTGTTGGGTTTCCCATTGGATTCTCTTCTGAGTTTGATCTGATTTCAAGAGGATTCTAACCGAAACATATCTGTGGGTCAAAATCCCCATTCTACCTCTACCCTTCCATTCCACACGACGAACCCATTGACCATCGGTGTGAACCCAAAGTTGATCCAAATATAATTTATTCACGTCGTAACCCATTTTTTCCGCATCTCCAAGTCCTCTCTCCAACATTTCACTCAATTCCTTTGAAACCTTCTTTTCCATGAAGTGGCATTGAGTGATGGCCTTCTTCAAAGGAAGACCTTTGAGAGCTCTAAGAACAATGTTGGTCTTCTTCACCGAGGACTTGATTCTCCACGATCTCAAAAACACCGATGGTTCCAAAGCTTCAATCTCTTCCCTTGTCAGCTTCATCTTGTATTGAGAACCCTTGTGGTTCACTTGAGTCCCGTTCTTGAAAAATCCATTTTCCTTCACATTCAACTTGTAGAGCTCCCTTTTAAGAGGAGAAAGTAACGTCTCTGTGGTGATAATAGGCTTTGGATTCAAGAAAGCCTGCAATGCTTCATCATTCTCAACAGTCACATCCTCTGGTTTCACTTCTTTCACTTCCTTTGTCTCCTTGGCTACTGGAGTCTCACCTGCACTGGAAATGTCCCCAAAAACAGACCCTCCATTGGTTGCCATCGATCTAAACCCAGTGGCTCTCCATGGAGCGAGCTGGCGCAGCGCTGACCGCTTAAACAGTGGAAGCATCTTTAAAAAGAAGGTCGGATCCAAAGCTGTGAAAATTTTCCATCCACTTTAGGAGGGAGGTGGATGGCTGCTTACGTAACCGCCCAGTATTAATCACCACCTTTATCATCAAATGGGAAGACTACTAACTGATGTGTTTGAAATGGAAGAGACAACGCCGTCTGGTAGCTCGCTTGGAGGTCAGAGTGGGCTTGAAACCCCCGGGGGTGCACTAGCCAAGACGTATCTCCCCGTGGGGGAGAATCATCTTATCCGCCGTTATCATTACCATCCAATGCACTGGAACGAAGAGTCGGAATCGGAGTCGGAATCGGAATCAGAGGCAGAGGCGGAGGTGGAATCAAGTTCAGATGACCCCAGTGATAGATTGGGCACGGCATACACGTATTCCACAGCTGCAACAACGGAGATTGACCCAGAACCAAGGCCACCAAAACGGAAATCCAAGACAATCTATAGGTGTCCCGACTGCCAAACCGACATTGCCCAATCCTCAAGTGTGATCTCAAAGGACTTTTGGGGATCCCACGGAGAGGCATACTTGGTGAATTCGGTTCTGAATGTTCATCTGGACTCGATGGAGACGAGACAAATGAGAACAGGCAATTACGGCGTTAGAACAATCCACTGCATCCAATGCAAAAAGGACTTGGGTTGGAAGTACTGTGTGTCAGAATTGGCAAGGGAACAATACAAGATTGGCAAGTACGTGATTGAAAAGAACGTAATGACGGAATTTCACATTTAATAGGACCAAGCAATATGATTTTTTTTACTTATACCAGAAACAAATGCAAAGGAAAGGATATGACATGGAGACATCAATAGCAATTAATTCTGTCTACCAATTGATACCATTTAACAATTTATTATACCAACTTTATACCAATTAACTCCTTACCGATAAGACAGTTGCTCAGCTATAAAACCGTTAAAGAGACTAAAAATAAAAATACAGATGGTTCTATGAACAATGTATGACAATGCAAATCCCCTCTCTTGTCCTCCTCAATCTATAAACTAGGTCTCCTCGTCCGAGAGACTGGAGCCCCACGAGTTTCTCATCACGCTGAAACTATCAACCACCCCCATGTTGGACGTCTTTCTAGGAGGCGGCAACTTTGGTGGAATTTTGGTGCCACTCAATGGCTCCAAAGGCTCTTTCAACGTCTGCTTCAAATTAAACACACTTTCACTGAGAGATTCATATCTCTTGGGGAAGGAGCCCGATCTACCCCTACTCCAATTGGTATCCGAAAATGGACTCTTAGGTGACAAGCTTTCCGTTTCTGACGTGTATCCCGGTGGGATCACTATCGGAGGGGGCGGTGCCTTCCGTCTTTTGTACTGTGGAATAGCTAACGGTGAACCACCAATGCCATAATCACTTGAATTCCTTACCGGCGAAGAATTGAACCTACCATGATCCAAAGGTTCGCTCTCGTTATCACTCTCATAAACAACACCCATGGATCTATCCAATATCGGAGGTGGTGTACCTCTCAGGACCTCTCTGATATCGGGTGGGGCCCCAAGGGTCTTCTCCAACTTCGTTGGTGTAGCAAAGGCCAAATCATGCTCTTCACTTGAAGTACTTCTGATCATCGACCTAAGACCCAGTAATTGCTCCTCCTCATCATCTGCATCATCCTCATCTTCAAAGCGTGGCGAGGAGGTTTGGTTGATTGACTGCAATTTTGACTTCATATCAAATAGCGAGAATTCATGGTCAAATGTGGGACCCCCGCCAAGTTCGGGTGTGTTATAATTGGATTCATCAGATGGGTCGATTCTATTGGTTTCTTCAACCTGGTGAGTGGCAAAAGGATCATCGTCATCAACAATTCCCTTGATATGTTGAAAGCCCATTTCAACATCATCTTCTTCACCAAGATCCTCCTCTTGGTGGTATTTATTTCTCCTTCTAAACCAAAATAATGCCCCCAATGCCATCAATGTCAGACCCAATATCGTCCCGACGGTTATACCGGCTATACCACCTTTGGACAATCCGGATTTACCACCCAATTGAAAATCGCTGTAGCTATTGTACATGGCCTTGAATGAGGCCACATCGGTAGTGATTGCAGGTGGACTCAGTTCATAAGTGGCCGACAGTTGTGTCACATAAAACCCCGTTGTAACTAACACATCCGTTGTCAAAGATGTGTATTCATTCGTAACAACATAAACCTGAGTATATGTCAAGTTCTCAAAGTAGTTGGTAACAGTAGTGGTCTTATTCGTCGAGGAAGTAGTGGTGGGACTGGGACTCCAAGTAGTGGTGGGAGTGAGAAGGGAAGTGGATGTTGAAGTGGGTGTGGGTGTGGGTGTGGTCACGTTATACGATCCACTTCTTCTCGATGTTGACCCTGTTGTCAAGCGTACAATCCCTGAGGAGTTCCCTAAGCTCCTTGAACTTCCTGAAGCAGACACAACCAGAGAGCCAGCTCTGGAGGATCCACTGAGGTTGGTTTGTTGACTAGGCAGCTGATTTGTAGTTATTGTTGGAATCCTCCAACTAATGGTAGGCGTTATGGATTGACCGCTGATGGGCTGCTGGGTCGTTACTGTCACTACCCCATTATCCGTCGTGTCCGTTGAGGTTTCCACTTCCGTTTGGTCGGGTGTAAAGGCCAACTGTAGGCCCGATCCTGCATCACTGGATGTGTCCTCCCCAGTACTCGTGTTGGTATTTGTCAATAAAGTATTGGAAGTTTTGGTCGTGGTTGCCGCCCCTCGCTTGTCCAAGGGGACCTTCAACCTCTTTATAAATCCAACCATAAACTCTATCCAATAGTAATCACTCGGCTGTAAAAAAACAGATTATGAAAAAAATTCTCCACGGTGTCTTTTTGACTAACAAATCTGGTTCACTGCCTTCTTGTACATTGTGTTAAACAGAATCTTCGATTCACAAGCTAAACTTGTTTGGAAATATAAACGAACTGCATTTACCGATTTAAAAATCATTTTGAAGCTGCAAGTCACTTAAAAGCAGAAACGCTCATGTGCTCAGCTAATGCATATGAGGTTCTTTCACGATCCATCAATGAGGATTACTTGACATGAGGTTCGAACAATGTTTTGCAAAGGGTTCTAATAAAAGATTTGCCAAGTATTATTTTTACAAATACAAATGCTACTCACTCTAGCTTATTTACCGAGGTAGAAGATTTTTAACCGGCATAGAACGATCGATAAACTTCATCAACAATTCATAGTGTGACGAATGACGGCTTCAGTAATTGTGGTAGAAAAGTTTTATTTGAATAATTATTGTGTTCAATAAGTCAGGTGGATGAACATGACATTTGAACTGATCAGCATATCTAATATCATCCTCTTCAATTACGTAACCATGGTTATTCTAATAGAGAGAAAATCCCCTTTGTTGTTCCTAGTAGGGAGCCAGTAAAAAAGTCAACAGTTAGTGGCCACAATTTAATGGGTCTAACAGTAGATACTTTTTAAGGGGAAAAGATGTTTTCAAAGACACAAATGTCAAAGACACACATGTATTTCAAAGACACATATGTATTTCGAAAACTAATTTTGACAATCCAAGCATAAAATAACCAATCTTTTTTTGCTTTATTATGTGGATTTGCAGTAATGTGTACGTTCCTATTTTCATAAATTTCTATTCTTTATGATGCAGTTTCAAATCCATTTTAAAAAGTTTGATGAAGTATTTAAAAAGCAGCTCATAATCTATGAAAACCATTTTTTTGGTTACTGGTCCATATTTCTCCTAAACAAGGTTGAGATATAAATAACAAAATACTCCAAATTCACTATGTTCGGCATTTTACTCTATATCTTTAAATTTAACTTTAGCCATTTCCGCAAATAATAAAAAAAGAAGATGGTAGTATAGCGAAGTTGTGTCACAAATCACATTGAGTTCCATAAGAAAACAAAACCAAAACCACACAAAACACTCACAATAGAGGCTTGAATTACCCAACCGTCAGATGAATTCTTTTGTTTTGTAGTATCAGCAGGCTCAATGGTTTCTTTTGTGGTCTTTCCTCTGTCATCGACAAGCTTAACTTCCTTTGGTTTATCTCCAGCAGAACACTCAATTTTCCCTCCTCTCACGGCCTTGGAAATTTCACTAGACATCCATTCACTACAAACCAATTTATTAGATGTGCTCTTGATTATGG
Source organism: Saturnispora galanensis (assembly GCA_030584985.1). Lineage (NCBI taxonomy): Eukaryota > Fungi > Ascomycota > Pichiomycetes > Pichiales > Pichiaceae > Saturnispora > Saturnispora galanensis. The sequence goes on along the minus strand of JAJMCD010000021.1, from coordinate 110,972 downwards.
CACTTCCCTTAAGAATCTTCATTCCGTTAAAACTCGTTGAAGAGATATCTCCGTGGATTTCAACAGCACCTCCCACTGATTTCAAGCTTGGAAAAAAGTCCACCTTGTGGATCTTGGGATTATCAATTACCATCAATCCCCCTCCAATTTCACTTAAGGACCCAAAATCAACAAACTCCAAGTTGTCATTGTTAATTATACTCAATGTGCGGCCTATAGAGTTCAAATTTGAAAGATTCAACGAATCGAAATCGTTGTCAATGAAATCAGCATTTTCCTCTACACTTTCTAAGGAATCCAAATTGGCTGTTTGAGCATCCTTCAAAGTGAGGCTCTTTACCGATTTCAACTCCGGTAGGAAAACTTGTACGTTTGCTGCATTGGCCGAAATGGATAGCTCCCCGGTAATTTCAGTCACTGAAGATTCAATTCTTTCAAGAAATCTATTATTATTAATGTGCAAATTTCTCAACGAGTCAACATTAAACCCTCCAAACCCGGTCAAGGATGTATCAGACATGGTAATTGATTTGATACTGTTAATTCCAGCATCGAAATTAACTGAGGTCAAAATCGGCAAAACATGCCATCTTAAAGTCTCAACAGATTGTAGCTTTGGAAAGGATAAGTCGGTCAAAGATGTCAAAGTGTCAAATTCAAAAGTGCCTCCAATTGTTTCCAATTGTGACCCTTGAATTCTTTGGATTGAACTGGCATTGGTGATACTAAAATCACCCTTGATTTCGCTGATGTGACCTAAATCCATATAAGGGGAGTCATATCCTGTAATGTATATATTCCCGGAAATAACTTGACAGTCTGAAAGTTGTAGCAAATCCCCTGATGTTTTGATATCGTATGTTGGTTTGACACACTTTGGCATAGCCTCACCTTTAATCGATTCCAGAACCATTAAGACAAATAGCAATTTTATGGCTGTTAAAAATATTATGTTCATTATACCTAGATTTTGACGTCAATCGATTATATGTGAGTATAAAAGGAAGTGAATTTGGAGGGCAACAAAAAAATCATGAGCAGCTTCCTAAAAAGGCAATTGCTTCTAAAGGGCATAAAAAGCCATTAAAGATACTTGAAATGCAATGCAATCAAATGGTACAATTTGTCTAATTAAATGGATGTTTCTCTGATAGAACCATGATTAGGCCAGCCGTGATCAAGGAAAAATAATGAGAAAAACCGAGTTTAAAAATTAATGCTCTAGGCGAGAATCGAACTCGCGATCTTCAGATTATGAGACTGACGCCTTAACCGACTGGGCCACCAAAGCAATTGTTGAAATAAAAATTGAAAAGTAGTACTGGTAGTATGATTAATGTAGATTTTCACTTCTTTCTTTAACTACACCAGATGTGATTTTATCCAACTTCACATTTGCATTCCTAAAAACGTTGTCGGCTTTTCCTAAATATTTGTTCCGCCGTGTTTTAGAATTTATTAAAGTGAATTTACCAATTACTCAGTTAATTAATATAGGTGAATCCTGATGCCTGATTTTACGGTCAAAGTTATCTGAAAATGTATAATACAAGCACATTGATCAACCCATCTGAATTACATAAAAACTCAATTCCCTCTATATTTTCACCTCTATTCACCTTTTTTATATACGAGATTCTATGGAGTTCCAACACAATTAAGAATCAATATCAGAATTCCGATTTTGTTGTAAAGTTCTCTCATGGGATTGTATAGTTTTTATTTAACGGCAATATTCTTAAAAGAAACAGGTTTGATCTATTCCTGAAAAATATTGAGCAAAGATTGAATGAGTGAAATGTTTACTTTTTAAGAAAAAAATCATCACAGATTACATTTAAGGCAATTACTGAAATTGAAGATATCATTTAAGGTATGCATTTTAAAATCACTGTATTAGTGTATAAAATCTCCATTCAAATCTCTATTCAAAGAGCAAAGTCACCATTCCTAATGAACTTTACCAACCCTAATTCTAATAAAAGAGAGAGAACAATCCACCAAACAGTGCCAAAAAGCTTGTAACGCCATGTCATTTTCATAGCAATTATGAATCTTTGAATGCTCTTCTTTAATGACTTACATGATCACACGCTCAGCACTTTCAAAAATGGAATTTATCATTATTATAAAGTGGCATAATCTTGGAAATAAAAATAGAATCAAATAGTCCCGCTAATCCAAGAAAAGAGTATACCACCCAACCAAATGATTAAACCCAACCAACCTATCCATCTTTCCACCAGCCAATTCCTATATGGGACAACCACCAAAAAGATCACCAACATAAAGCTGAGAGCGCCGATTTGGAACCAAATCTGGGTATCTAAATTGATTGTCAAATGTTTCAAGGTTTCTCCTTTGTGTGGTCCTGCTCCTGCAGTTGTGCCCAATAATAAAGTGATAAAACTGACCCCACCGATCCCACCACACAGGTAGCAGATCGTACCACCGGCAACGGCAGAAACTGCCACATCTATACGGCCCAATTTGGTCAATGCTGCGGCCGTTATAACATCTCCTGCACTATTGGCGAGGGAGATGATTGTGATTGCCAATAAGGATTCCGATAAGTGATATTCTGCAGCAACAGACATGATCAACGAGACTAAGAAATTAGTCGTCAAGGAGAGGAGCTTAATCACGTAAAGGAACGACACAAAAGATAGCAAAATTGGAAAAACATCATTGGTTTCATCCTTTGTCATTGATAAGTCAGGTTGGCAATTATCCTCTTCAAATACACCAATGACCATATTGGAAGGCATCTCCACAGGTTTCTTCTTCCTGAGTATAAACAGGTCCAAAGACCAAGAAAGAATAGGTATCACTATACTAGGGATGATCACCCACCGGGTCAAGTCCCTCCAGAAATTTTCACTATCGTTAAAGTAGGTACCAAAATCGGTGAAAATCCATGGAAGCCAGAATAGTTGAAAATGGAACAATTTCCTAGTCAAAGCAAATTCCCACTGAAAGGAGGCCACATCTCTATCTCTTAATTCCGCAGGGATAGGGATTGGAATGACAATATTGAAGAGCGTTATCAACGGTAAAATGGACAAATTGTAGATTCTTTCTGCCCCAACAGAATTAGTGGCCATATGAATTGGACAAAGTCTGTGTAGTAAGGATGGGGTTAAATAATGAATGGTACCTGAAAAGTCATTTCCCTCCAAATCAAACTTATTTGAAGAAATATCCAAACTCAAAGAGTGTCTTCTTGCTGGGCTTATGACTGGACTTGCGCCGTGAATCAACCCCTGCTCCAAATCCGTATTCAAATGAGAGATTTTTTGTTTGTGGTGGTCTTGGAACGGTATCATATCACCAATGTCCTGGCTATTTAAATCCTCCCTATGACCGACAATATCTGTGACAGCAATTCCTGGAGCCTTCTTTTTAGATTTGGATGGAAGTTGAGGCATCGCCGGTAGGTGTTCACCGCTAGAGGTGAAAAGATCATCTGTGAATGAATTAGATCTTGTACTGGGTTGGGAATGGACCTTGTAGACCGCTTTGAAGGGTATATGTAAGTGACCATCATCATCATCGTGTTCTTCACCCGGTTCTTTGATGGGCTCCAGTTTATTTGAATCCACGTTTGGGCTTAATCCTCCAATATTGTGGGAATCGACGTAATTTTTCACCTTTGAGCTCACCCTGGATAATCGTGAGCCAGGGCCGGACTTTTTATTCTTCATCCCCAGCATGGCCAACCTCACAGAATCAATTAAGGGTAATCTCCAACTGTTTCCCCTTTCCAAATTATCGATGTTTGTATGAAAGTAGAATTCCCCAATATCTGAACTTTGAGAGGCCATGGAAGAGGAACTTCTACTTCTAGTCAAGGGAAAATAGGGCTGATTGGGTAACTGGTAAGATTTTGTCTGGGTTGGGCTCAAGGGGGCATTAAAATTGTATGGTTCGATCACTGAGGATCCGCTTCTTTCCTGATTCATAGACACAGTTTGGGATTCTTGGACTTGCTGTGGTTGCGGTTGCGGTTGTGTTTGCTGTTGCAAACGATCTTGGGCAAACGAATCCCGATGGATTTCTTGTTGGGCTGACTGGAGCATTTCCTGATGTCGCTGCAGACGTTCTATGCTGAGCAACTCTTCTTCGCAGGGTCTTTCAAGCAGCGATTCTTCATTGACTCCGTTTTCAAAAACCTTATGGTTAACATCAATAAACAAGCCTGAGTTATTGGTGCGCCAGATCCAGATCGAGATCACCGTGAAGTAGCATACCATTAAAATTATTGAGTCAAAGAAGGTGATTGTTCCATCGTGGATGACGTACCCAATGAAGGCCGTTATAAGCAGCAAAGTTCCTATATCCCACACCCACTTTCTCCCGACAACCATCAACCCCTCGTAGAGGGGCGTGCCGTCGCTATCCTCTGTTCGGGCCATTATACTGATAGTGCCAAAAACAACACAAATTCCAAACGTGGCGCTTCCAAGCACTTCCCCAACACCCATCGTGGTTCCCTGGGGGGTTCCTTGTCTCAATGCTGTATAGCAGGTGATCAAGTCGGGAGCAGCATTGGCAAACGATAAGAATGTCAACGACATCACTCTTGGAGGAAACGGTAGCGAATGAAGCATGTACGTCAACGAGGGCATCAAATAAGTGGCCAGCATTGTCAAGAGCACAAGAGGAATTGGTATCAAGAGTAGATCCCACAGCATCGTCTCAGTGGAAGCCCTTTCAGTGAATAATAGGACGATAATCGATATCAAAAAAAGTCTCGAGTAAATCTGCTCATGACTTCGGGGCTGCTGATCACACACACGGCATGAGCCTCGACTGAGATTTCAAAGAACGCGGTAAGGACGTTTTTTTGAGAGCCACCGGGGTAGATGGGTTTAATGTTAAAAATTATGTGGAATTAATGCGTGGTGGTGGCAATAGTGGTGATTTTAGGAGCCTACTCGAGGGTAACTGGAGATTCGACTGTTGTAGGAAGAGAAAATAGACAATTGTTCCAATAGCCGATGGTTTGATATTGATATCAAGGGGGAAATGGAGAAAAGAGCTGACTTTGTCTATTAAATATTGTGGAGTAATGTTCAAATCAACTGAAAGAATGGAACAGGTTGGAACCCGTGATTGTTGCAAACGCCCTTTGTCCATTCATCCCTTGTTCATTGTTTCACGGATTTTGCATATAGGCATGAATTATAAATAAACCATCTATAAGTAGTATGTACAGAACGTTCACTCGGTATCATTGAGTAGGGTCTTTGGAACCCTCTCGGTGCCGGTGAAGGGGAAACCAAGGGCAGAGATCAAAGTCCGGGCTTCGGGGTCCACTTGAGCAGTGGTTTGGATAGTGACATCAAAACCAAACGTTTGTAACCAAGCGTCTTGGTTCAATTCGATTTCAGGGAAAAACTTCACGTCTTCTGCAGTGAGACCAAAGGCAATACCACCGTAACGGTCCCCGGACCTGTTGGAGATCCCTTGGAAGTCTCTGCATCTTGGCAAGACTAATTCGGTCAACGTGGAGAGGAATTGGGACGCGTCGTTACCGTGGAGCACCACCTTGGCACCCACCTTCATCCCGGGTCTTAATTTCCAGTTTGGAACGTTGGTCTTGGCAAACAATGGCTTGGGCTTCACACCGGTAATCTGCTGCAGCTGAAGGTTGGCAGCAATCGCCTGTGCTGGGTACAACTTTGCATCCTTCACAAAACAGTTCAACGTCACCGACTCCACCTTAGGGATGTTGGCAACCGCTCTAGGAGCTATAGTTGGAGATGGCACAATCTGGCCTCTTGGTTTCCTCAGAGGTCTATTCAAATGATATGGTGAAGACATATCCCATTCTCTTCTCTTGTTACCGTAGAGGGTGGTCTGATCATGGCGGTAGTTGATCAAGAGCAAGTCTGAAGCAACCGTGTTGTAGTAGTGATCCTTGACTCTGTCAAAATGTGTGAGCGTTGGCTTGAACTTTGGCGATCTGATGTCGTTGGGGTCCAGCTTCAGCTCGGGGAACCTTGTGGACAGTTGTGGCTTTTTGATCTTCACAGTGTGATGAACCGGGTGGACAATCGAGTAACCCGCCTTGAGGGCCCTCGTCGAGGTGGTGAAGTAACGCTGCTGCATCGATAACCTTGAAGGAGATGATGGCCACTCTTAAGAAAATTTTTCAGGTTACTGTGAAGTATTGATAGAAATTTATAGTGGCAGGATGAAGATCTCATTTTTGGACATCGAGCAGCGGTTTGAGGCTTTGGATTACAAGCCTAAGGAGATAGAGCCACTTGAATTACCCAGTGAAGCAAAAAAATGGGTCCAATGGGCACAGGAAGCCCTGAAATCAGACAATTTGGTACCATTTGAAGAGACTCAAATAACTACGGATACCAGCTCTGAAGAGAGAGTTGAAGAGCCTCAAAGCCACCCTGAGCAAGAGGAAGTTGATAATGTTGCACAGGTGTTTGAACGCGTAGTGGGTGTGACAATGAGCCAGCATAGAGCCAATGTGGGTCGATTAATCTCATTGGAAAAGAAGCGGATTCAAGAGGAGAAAGAGCAGCAGGACCGATTAGCCCGTGAGGAGCATGAACGACAACGAAAAGCAAGAGAAGAGGCAGAACGATTGGCCAGAGAGCAGCAGGAGAGAGAAAGAAGAGCAAAGGAGGAAGAGTTACGAATGAAAAGGGAGCAGGAGCTGAAAGCCAAGCAAGAAGCCGAGGCCAAGGCCAAACAAGAAGAGGAACAGAAGAAAAAAGAGCAAGAGGAGATGAAAAAGAAGCAAGAAGAAGAAGCCAAAAAGGCGGCGGGAAGTGTGATGTTTCATAAGAAGGAGTGTGAAGATACATTCAATAAACACAAGAAGGAGATCACGAGAATAAAAGAGGAGGTGGTGGAACCAATGAAGAAGAATACCGAATTGAAGAAGATGGTGAATGCCCACAAACGTAAGATGAATCCGAAATTCGGCCAGTTGACAAACTCACAGGCACAATTGTCAAGAATCACACAGGAGTTGAACAGTTTGTTGAACGAAGGCAACGGTAATGCTTTGGTTTACTCATGGCTACTTAACTTCATTGCCAAAGCGTTTGTTGCCCAGGCCGAGACGGAGGTCTCCATCAAACCCAAAATGGCGGTCCCATTGGCCAAATTGGCCCTAAACCTCTGGTGCCTACATCCTGAGTTAGGTCCTTACCTGATGGCCAGATTTGTCAAAAAGTGTCCTCTTGTGATCGGGTACATCTGTGAGATTGACACCGAGGAGGGAAGATCGAAGATGGGGTGGAAGAGAAACAGCGAGGGCAAGTACGAGGACGACACCCAATACAGCGAAAGACTTGGGGGGATAATGACTCTATTTGCGGTGATGAATCGCTTATCTATTGATTCCACGTTTTTGGGCTACGACCAAAGCTGGAAACACCCACTGCCGTTGAACCACTCCTGGACCCTCTTGGCACGAATAATGGACGCAATGCCATCACTCATAGGAGCTGCACATTTCACAATAGTTGGAGCCTGGTGGGAGGCATGTGGGGGAGAATTCCACAGGGCCTACGGTGTCCAGGGGAAAAAGCTGCTGCAGCTTGTGAGTACCAAATGGGTCCTTCTAGGTAAACCCTGTGCATCTCGAGAAAGACTCAAGATGATTGGAGACGATTGGAGAGCCGGGAATGCCTTTGAACTACCTCCAATGGAGCCCTAACCACGTATATTAATTATTCTCATTGTATATTATTCGATAATCAATTCACATTAGAAGTGCACCTGCTGAGCAGATGAGCATTGAATTATTTAAGGCCGATCTTCCGCTTACCTAATCGTCTTAGCTAATCATCACCCAGACATGGTTAGACCGATTGTCGACATTCCAGACTCCCCTAGCGGAGTGTATCCCATCCATGTGCCATCCACCGAGATCATTCCTGGGTTTGGAAGAGGTTCGACAAAACTGGGGTTCCCAACAGCTAATATATGCATAGATTCTCATGAATCTCTTAAAACCCTTGATACCGGAGTCTACTTTGGTTGGGCCCATCTCACGGTTCCAGATTGCACAGGGGAATTTTACCAGAAGGATAGAATTGACGGGAAATCCCAAGTTGAGGTGACTTACGGTTTGAAGTTGGACAAAGACCAATTGGAGCCAATTTACCCAATGGTTATGTCGATTGGCTGGAACCCATTCTTCCACAACAAGGAGAAGTCGTGCGAGGTGTACATCATCAACGAGTTTAGTTCCAAGTTTTATGGTGCTAATTTGGAGGCTGTCATTTGTGGTTACATTAGACCTCAATTGGATTATGAAGGAATCGAAGCTCTGAAGAGAGATATTGGCATTGATGTTGATCTGGGCAAGAAGGCGTTGGAGAAGAGTGCATATATCAAGTGCAAGGACTTGTTTAAAGGTGTGTAGAGCTTATATTATAGATATTGTATAATTTAGATCAACTTCAACATTAGAGGCACATTGGTATAAATGTTGATATAAATGAAAAGGGCAAGAGGCATGGAAGGTTTCATTTAAAGCTACATGAGATCTTTTAGATGCCTTTAATATTGGATAATTTAAATCAACTTCCAAGGGTTCAAGAGAAACATTAACAAATATGTTAAACTGGAGGAGAAATGGTTAAAGAGGGACCCATATCTTAATTCAATGACTTGTTAAAAGATCCATGAAGATAAATAAATTTAGTAATCGTCTGTGTTTCCCAGCCTAGATCCATCTGGAGTAGAGCACCATGATTATTATCTGAAGAGGCTAAGATATCTAAAGCTTTTGTTATAAATAGTATATAATCCACGCAAGGATGTACGCGCTCAAATTGCCGTCGAGCTGGGAAAGGACTCACCCAAGTATGTGTATCTCAATTGAAACCAGTTGTGTAAAGCGGTAGAGAAATTATAAATCACATCAGCTTCAACTTGTGATCTTCCTTGTCCTTTTCGGAGAATCCAAACATCTGTTTGAGCGTAGTGATTGCAACAATCATCATTTTTGAAAACCAGAAGACGTTGAGGATATCCAAAACAGCGTTACATGAGAGAATAACGAGTGCTCCCCAGGTGTTGAATCTTGGGTCAGAATGGACAGCCCAAAGATCCAAACCCAGCCTACCCACTTGATACCAGCCCCAGAGGATTCTGATAAAAAAGAAAATCAGAATGAGAATGATGTTGTTAACCAATTCTATGAGATCGGAAAGAACGCACAACTTCAATCCAATCCATCTGATGTTTAAGAAGGGAGTGGATGACTCAAAGAGGAGGAAAATGGCAGAATAATATTGAATGAATTGGTATTCCACCGCAATTCCAAACACCACGGTGGACACGATCCCATGGATCAGGAATCCCAGACCGAAGTAGCTCAGATAATAGAGGGAGACTGCTGCGTCCCAGATAAAATATGAGAGGGCCATCGAGGTGTAGAACTTGGAATATGGGGTTGTGGCAAATATGTGGTCTTGGTCTAAGTACTGGTTGGAGAAGACCGGAACTCCCAGCACACAGATGAAGATCGATTGAAGGAACGACACTGTTCTCACAGAGATATCGACCCGGTCCTTCTTCTTCACAAGGGTCTTGTCCACGTGGGGAATCAAGAACCAGAGCTTGCCCACATGATAAAGCAGGGTATAAAGGGTCAAACCAAAGAGGAGAGTGTGCAGATTCGACTGGACAATTTCCAATCCTTGCAGAGAAGATGGAAGTTGGGGAACGATTGCAGAGTCAACCCATGGCTTTAACGACCCCAGAGGATCTTCATAAGCCCACCTGGACCTCAACGAACGGACGCAATCCATTCTTCAACGGAGGAAGAGATACAATTACAAAAAAACTTCTTACGTAACAATGCCACGAAATATGTGCATGTGATCACCTTATTAATATTCCATTTGTAGACTTAACATTATAGATGCAATAAACAATAAAATGTAATTTTATTGTACACAAAGATTAAACTCCAATACGAAGAGTACATTTAAAATATTGGAGGATAGAAATATGATGATCTACGGCAACGGAATTGGATATTGTATACGATGCTGAGCACAAAATGAACTGGAGCAGCTGACTCAACCAGTGACGGTATAGACCCAAGTGCGATAGTGGAAACACCCTTTACAGAATCAGAAAACGCTTCACATGACAAAATGAAAATAATATTCTGTGATGGAGTTGTAGAAACAACCTGAAGCAGATGTGTTATAATATAGTATGAAGAGGATTCACAAACAAAACATATAACCAATACAATAAATTTATAGTTTTTTTAAGTAGTTAATAATTACTATTCACCTGTATTCATTCTGTAATTCCGACTATGAGCAAAAAGTCTAAAAAAGAATTTCAATTTCTTTCACATCAATATTCTAGTGAGAGGAACTACAGCTTGTAGAATGTACGCCCTTAGAGGACAGACCAATATTCACAAGTGATGATTAGGTGTTAAATGATTTTATGAGTCCTCCTAAGGTGATTTGATGTCTTAGAGTTTCGGTCGAACATAGATCACGGGCAGAGGAGAACCTGGGTGGCTAACTAGCGTATAATGATTGAAGAATTATCACGGACAAATATCCAAATATCCAAATATCCAAATATCCAGAATGGGGATCTGTATTTTGAGACTATAAATGCAGTGCGATTTACCAAAATTGTGTGCTTTAATCAACATGACAACATGATGGTTTAACCAGGAACAACATGAGAGGCTACTGTCTAGGAAACTTTAATAAATAAGAGTATATGAGTATTGACAAAAGTGAAATTGTTATCATACACACTATCTAGCTGAATTCTTGTAGAGGACCAAGAACTGGATATAGGGGGTAGTTTGGCGGGTTTAGAATATACTTTATCATTTTGTTCAAATGGTTGAATTTTCCTTTCAAACATTATAACCATACGGATAGAATGTCTATGGAATGTGTGCTGTGCACGAAATAGGGTCAGACAATGCTTTGTGAACGAACGGGAACTGCCAGCTTGGGTATAATCTTGGATTGGGGTAAGTGAAGTATATTATGCGGATTTGGGTTTAATATCCAATTAGAGTAAGTGAGGCATGTTAAGCCAAAACTGAGTGTTAATTAGTTTACTTAAATACCCAGTCATACGATTGGAAATTAACTGAGCATATTAATCATTAAATACAAATTTAATAAATCAAGTATATTTTATGACAAGTTACAGAAGTGGAGAATACAGTGGAGAAGTTGTTCTCTTTTTTTTCAATTAATTGTAAAATTTGATAAGGAGTGTGTTTAACCTGTTTGGAAGGGAATGAATGCGGAAATATAGTTATGGAGGGGAAAAAGTGTATACTCTGCTGAGCATGCATTTAAGTGCGTGAACCGACCCAACCCGCTGGGGTACCACCGGGACTACAATTAATATATTACAAAACACGCGTGATCATGTGGTGAATGCTTCACCGTTGCGGGAAACGCCCCCATACCCCAATGTAATTGAAAACAGGGAAAAGAAAGTTGGAGATGGTATTTTTTTAAAGTGTTGAAGAGATTGAATGGGGCATAACTCGGTCCACAGCGGAGCAAATGACATCGCGTTGACGGGAACACATTGCGGGGGGTAGTTTTACCTTTTCCTGTGGGGTGCCTGGGGGAATTGAACCACTTTTGGGGAATTTAGTTCAGATCCTCACTTTTTGTGGTGGAGGTACACCGAATGCCGCTGAGCATTATCCTTTCTCAATGGTTTCCTACCGGTTGGTTACCCCTTATAGGGCCCCCTTAGTATCGGGGGAAGTGCTGTTGGTATCCCTTGTGTGTAGGTTCCTTGGATTAACCAGGGAACGCCTGGGACACCTGGGGAGACCGAACAGCAACGAGGAGTTTGATATAGGAAGAGAAAGTGACGGGTATTGGGTAAAAAAAAAAGCAGAGGCGCGACGGACGGTGGATAAACAAAAAAAGAGGGTTGAGTATGTTATTTGCATGATATATGGTCTAAAAGAGCAAAATGTAAAATGTCTGGGGGGATTCTGGGAGGTATGACAAGGGTGTGTACGTCGGTAAAAAAGTAATTAAAAAAATATGATGGATCTATATACTGATGGAGTATGGAAAAAGAAGGATAAACTAGCGGGGAACCAAGTCAGAAGAAAAAAAAGAGATTGGGAAAAGCAATTGATAAAGGGGACTGACACACTAAACAAGAAGCTCCATTAGTGTGTGATATATTTTTTTATGGTATAGAAAGTATACCAAGGTATGGAAGTGTCTTTTATTTGCAATGGAAATTGAAAATTCCAAAAAAAAAAAAAGATGATAACGAGAGGAAAAGTTGTGGTCAAATAGTGATAACTACAGCTTTGAAATAAGAAATGTGTAAGCAATCACCCTTATTTGACCGATGGCATTTGAAACACTTATTAACAGAATTTGAAAGAATTTGGATTGAACGAAAAAAAGATAATATACCAAATTGAGGTAAAAGGTGTAAACGGGAAAGAAGAGGAAAAAAGTGATTTTTAATGGCTGGTAATGTAGAGCAAGACGTGACAAGTCGAATGGGGGGCTGCAAATATGGAATTATTGATTGGGATGTGGAGAAATCTTTAGAAGAAGAAGGGTACAACTGGAAACAGGACGCAGAAAAAACAAAATGATGAGCAAGGTCAGGTGAGGGTATTACGTTATTGCTTACGTTATTACTTACATTAATGATTACGTTAATGATTACGTTATCGCTTACGTCGTCTTTGTTTACGTTATTGATTACGTCGTCTTACGTTATTGCTTACGTTATTTATTACGATATCGATTACGTTATCGATTAATGTGCTGGAAAATTACATCGCTAAGTTGGATGAAAAAAAAACATAAATCACTTTATCGATTACTGCTCAATGAACATGGGTGGGAATACCTGGAAAAGGATACTGTACAATATTTACATCCCTCTTTCACCCCCAGTGGCTCTGTTTAACTGAATGGTGACGCCTACATTGAGATCAGTCAATTTTTCAGATGTTGAGATAAATTTTGGAAAATTTTGAGATTTTTTTTCGAATTATCGTATAGATCCCAGGTGAAAGACAGAAGATGGGTTTCGGGCCGAGTGACCTAAGAGTGGCCTAAGAGTGGCCTAAGAGTGACCAAGAGTGATCAAGAGTGGCCCAAGAGAGTTCTCTCTTAATCAAGGAAGCGTGATGATCAAAATTACGGAAATCACTCCAAATGTTGAACCGGGCGTAAAAAAATCACCTAGGGAAGTTACTGGGGAAACAGTGCGAAGGATTTGTGACCACCGAGATCATGGGGGTTTTGCGTGGCCATTGGGGTCATCGGATGGGCCCGGCATACAGCTATTCGACGGAGTTATCGGCATTTCAACGGATACATGGCCATCACGATATCCCAACGAACCCGAAATCGCTAAATGACGCTGTGACCAGCGAGGATGTGGAGGCTGCACGCGGCCATTGGGGTCATCCGATAGCCCCAGCATACGGTTATTCAATGGTGCTACCCACATGTTGAGCCGATGCATGGCCATAACGATACCCCGATGAACCCAGAGGATGACCCGGGTGCGAAAAACGAGCTGGGAAATGTACTGGGAAACCGCCTAAGTGAAGCTGCGACGAATGACGATGTTGAGGCTGCACGCGGCCGTTGGGGTCATCCGATAGCCCCAACATGTGGCCATCCTATGGTGTTACTCGGATCTCGAACGGACACATGGCCATAACGATACCCCGATGAACCCAGAGGATGACCCGGGTGCGAAAAACGAGCTGGGAAATGTACTGGGAAACCGCCTAAGTGAAGCTGCGACGAATGACGATGTTGAGGCTGCACGCGGCCGTTGGGGTCATCCGATAGCCCCAACATGTGGCCATCCTATGGTGCTACCCGCATGTTGAGCCGATGCATAGCCATAACGATACCCCGATGAATTCAATTCGGTAGGAAGTCATTGATTAGAGATTCACAACACAACAGTTGCCAGAGTTAACCGTATGTCAGTTCTGTTTGCTATGGAGACCACAGCCTTATACAGAAGGTTGTTGAGGTCCACAATACAAATATCACAACTGATGGAACAAGTATAACAACTAAGTCCACCACAAATGAAAACCACTTCAATAGATGCTGATCTTGCCTCAAAGATTATGAACAAACATATAAGAAGGGTACGCCTTGGCCAGAATTTTCTCTGACATCTTAAGAAGTTTAGCAAATATTCATATGGACTCCTAAAACCCGTGATCACACCATACCAGTCCTGTTTCAAAGTATCCTTGAGCAGGGCATGGTAAGTGCAGGAGAACCAAGTAAATCTGCAACGACAGACGCGCCGGCGCCGCCACTTCAGCTAAGGTAAGTCCCCCACTACAAGTACTTGCTCTCGGATGAAAGAACACTAACTCACTGAAGCTCTTAAAAAGGAAATTGAAGAACCATGCTCATGTTATGTTAGAACTGATAATGAATTCAGCAGTCATCAATTTGTCTTTGATCTTCCAATAGTTTAATTCATGAAAAAAGTAACATCTGACGGCTCTTATCAGAAGTCATTTGCCAAAAGTACCATGGGATATATTAAACACAAATTGATTCTATTGCTTGTTGAGTTTGGGATCCCAAAACACTTGTGGCCACACGTTTTCAGGATTGGCTCTCTATTGACAATATAGCTATTCGTGAAGGATTTTGAAAGAGACTCCTATGTTCAAAGGATTTGAAAGTAACCCATATATTTACATGATTTACGCGAGCTTTACCTGTTTAACACAAGCTAACCAAAAGGGGTTTCATATTAACTGTAAAATAATAAAAACAATAACAGTGATCGATTTAAACAAAATGGATCAGAACGCAAAGATCGAAGCAATATTAGGGAGTGAATATCCACTCGATCCACCATTGTAACTAAAAGTCGTGTTCTGGTTGGATGATTGGGTTTGTGGAGAATCGCTTTCCTGGCTTGTGGCCAAGGTGATGATACCAGTAGAAGTAGAGAGGGTTCAACTTAATTCGTAATTTCCACGCGGAGGAAACTCCGGTGGAGGCTCGTAGCGGTTCTGACGTGCAAATCGATCGTCGAATTTGGGTATAGGGCAAAAGACTAATTAAACCATCTAGTAGCTGGTTCCCATCGAATTTTCTCTCAGGATAGCGGTTGCTTGTATCATTTTTATGCGGTAAAGCGAATGATTAGAAGTGCCGGGGCGCTGGCCACGCTGGTTGTCAAAGTTGTTGCATATTGAGTTGAGATTGTTTCGTTAGACGTCTTTGGAACAACGACATTAATAGAAACACCCGTAACATTTCTAGACTCGCCGCATTGGGTAATGGTAACAACTTCTGTCACTGTATTTGTGGCATCGTTGACCTCGGTACCCTTAACGCATGGAACAACAGTTGTAATGGTATCCGTCACATTAATTGAAACACCACTGGAAATCGATTTCAAACAGGTGGTGGTAACCACAACAGTAGTCAGGTCAGTAATAGTAACAGGAATTGTTGATAAACTTGGCTCAATTTCCGCCGTCTCGATGATCAGATCGCCAATGGAGTTGATCGTGGTGATCAACGTTGTGTATGGCGGCAGGGAGCCGGAAGTGATGGTGATGGTTGGAATTGGCTCAACAACAACGTTCTCGGTGGTCAAATCACCGTCGCCGTTAGAGAAAGTAGACAACGTGGTGAGCTCAGCAGTTCCCGATGTGATGGTGATAGTGGGAATTATTGGTGCAGAAGTGACAACAACGTAGGCGGTGGTCAGATCACCCTAGGCGTTGGTAAAGGTAGAATAAGTTGTAAAGTCAAGGCTACCAGATGTTATTGTTGTGGTTTCAGGCAGAGAAATTGTGGCTGAAGTACAGTCACCCAAAACAGAATCATCAGGAGCATAGAGAATGCCTGTATAATCTGAGTATGTTTCACCGTTTGGATCTGTAATGTCAAAATAAAGCGAGGAAGATTGTTGCTCATTAACATAAACAACTCTGAGCGGAATATAATAATCCGAATACAAATAAACGGTTGCAAATGTTTGTGGGGACCCTTCACTATATGACTTGGTAAGGTAACTAAGGTAAGTGGAATCAGAATCATCTGGGTGGTTGTCGGTGGATAAATCGGGAGAGCAGCAGCTGAAAGCACCCGATCCTAACCAAACCATAACTCCGTCATCAACATTAGTCACGGTAATAGTGTAGATACCATCGATTGGTGGTTTAATAAAAGTTGTATATTCCAAGATGAAATAGTCATTCCAAACAAACATACCATATAAGTCCATCCAAGAACCAGCTCCATATAGAGAATTGGTAAAATTAGTGCCAAGACATTTTCGGCCGAAGAAGGATTAGCTAAGGTGAGATAACCTGATGCCATGAAATCAGAAGCTGAATTGGGTATTTTGATTTCCTGGATATTCGCAATATTTCACCAAGAAACCGTCACCGCTGGTTTGTGGAAATTGACATCCACTTGTAATACTTACATCATCAGCACACGTTCCATTGAAGTAAAATCCTATCAATAAAAATATTGATTTTGGTATGGTTCGAAGAAAACCGATAGGTGGAAAATTCATTACCTTTGATTGAATTGGAAAATGTGGAGATTCTGAGAGGGAATTACTGCCCTCTTATGAGTCTTATTACGCATAAAAATTCTATGGATGCAGGTAGGGTAATTTCGATAGATCTTTCGTAAATTTCGAGATCATTAATGACTTATTTAAAATCAGTAGGATGGTGAGCCATTTGTAAAACACTCCCATTGACTCATCAATTCAATCCAATCAAAAAGGCTCTACAGGATGAAACCTATCAATCAATCACTGAATTCAATGATTCAGAACAATGGGTCTAATATGAATAAATTGGCTCTTTATTGCAAGGGATTGGCACCCTCCCCATATTTTAACATGTAGGCTGTTTCGTTCGAAAAAATATCTCTAAATGGGGTGAATAAACGATGTTAAACGCAAATACTGAATTTTAGACCCTATTAATTCATAAATCCATTATTCATTTGACAGTTGAGACCATTGATCATAGATTCAACAAAATCTTTCTTCCTTCATCCCCCAGAGTTTTGTCACCTTTGATGTTTTAGGTAATATGTCATGTTTTCGGTAATCACGGATGTTTTCGGAAATCACGGATGTTTTCGGAAATCTGCAGATAAGAAAAAGCAATTATTAACGCCCCATTTTATTGGGTGTGACGTAAGTTTAATTGATGCAGAAGGAATTTAAGGTTTCGACCTTTCCTCCCTGCCTTGCATAAATTAGAAGAGACCATCCCTGCATAAATAACTGCGAGTAGAGAGCAACCATTAATTACATAAAATCAAAATCTAAACTCCTCGTCAGTGGGTGAGCAAACTTGGCCTTCGTGAATCACGGAGACACATCAACTCAGTCATTTTAAAAAATTAAATTGTGTGATATTACTATGGTGGATAATAATGCCCGAAAAGTATCAACAGTGACGTTATTTGCCGAGATCAAATTTGAGCAAATATTTGATTTATATTAGATGCCATCATTCCGAAAGTGGAGGCTCATCGAATGACGATCAATTTATGATCATAATGGTGATATTATTTGGATCCTATCAATTCCAGATTCAGAAACTGAGACCAAAAGAACATAGCCTCTTCTGATGGATCAATGGAGCCGTGCCATTATAACTCATTCCGCGTCGACACTTCCGATATTCCGACAAGTACCGCGTACGTCGGAATTGGCCGAATCTTGAAAGTGGTAGATTTTAGAAGCGTGAAAGATGAAGGTGAAAAGTGAAAAATGAAGAGGAAAGATCAAAGGTGAAGATCAAAGGTGAACAGTGAAAAATGAAGATCAAAGGTGAAAAATGAAAATGAAAGATGAAAGAGAAAAGATGAGATCGTATGGTCCCGTTAATAGAGAAGTTAAATACCTATTCTATTGATTGACAGTTCAACAAGTTACCCAGAATCAAAATTGTGATGGATTCAAAGGGGATTTTAACCTCGCACCTAGTATAACAACCCGTCGCGTTGTTTGATTCAATTTAGAGCAATCTCAAAAATTATGAGACCGTTCAAATGCAACAGAATAAAAATGCCAACGTTGATATAAACGTTGACTTTGAGTAAAATGTTCTTTGCGTCTGCGTATTTATAGGTGAAACTATTAATAAAGATAAGTAATTGTAATGTAAACAAGGATGTGAATAGGAATAAAGAAGTCATTAACGCTGAACACTAAAGCATATATATGATTGAGTGAACGACATCTTTTATTTATAAAAAACAAGCTGTATGTCACCATTGGATATCCCATAAATAGAGGTCTAAAACAAGCGCCTAGCATTGAGAAAGGGATACATCATTAAATGTGGGAATTATGTCCATCTGTTAGAGCCGGAGAGGGATCGGGCTTTGAGGTTGTCAGAAAAGAAAACTGTTAGCTAAAAATAGGGCATTGTTCCACAGAAAATGACTAATGGATAAGACAAGTAATATATCCCTGATTTTACTAAAAGAAGCACATTACCCATTAGATAAAATGTGATTATTTTTTTATATTTAAACAAACTAATTGGACATAATTTATTTATGAGCAAATGAGCAAAAAGACCGATTGGATCGAAAGACTGATCATATTCATTCTGAAGAGCAATAGAATGATAAATGATTCAAAGGTAAGAAATGAGTAGAAACCCATATATTGATTATATTTGTTGAGCTTCAGTAAGCTAATTTTCACTCTTTTTGCATTCTTCTAACCCAATTTATGATCTAATTTTATTGCCCACCACTGAATTAGGTCGCGGTTTGCTGAACGTTTTTGGTGAGGTCCAGGTGCTAAGTGAGCGACTTGTTGTTAAACGTGAGCTTGGAGGGAGAGTTCAAGAATATGCATTAAATATCTTTCTTTGTTAATTGTTAGATAATTTTAAGTGATTATTAGATCTTCTGTACACTTCAATTTCTTGTATGGGAATAGATGGTAATTCGTTACGAGGCTGCTAATGGAGTTCAGAACCAAATGAGACCAACTATTATTTTCTAAAATCAAACCTTTTATTGTTTATTCATCATTGTTCACCCATTTTTATAAGGTTTAAAAACATCTTGTAATGATACGGTATATGGTATTTGTTGTTTTATTTCTCTTTTTTTTTAACACATATTTCAATATCGTCTGTTTATCAATATTAAGGTTACTCAAGCCTCATCTTTCAAGCTAAGAACCTTTAATTGATTTATCTTTTAAGTATTAAATATAATAGGAAGTTACAGGTAAAAGTCCAATATAAGGTTTAATATCAACCTCTTTTATCATTTCCAACCATCCCAAATGGTCAAAAGTAAGGTACTATGATGCATTCTATATGCTCTCCTTTAAATAATAAAAATAGAATATTACAGATGTATCAAAAGCCGAATACGGATATCATATCCGTCCTGTCATTGATGTCAAATTGCAAAGTAAGCATCAGGCATCATGACAACCTCTAGAAACCAGATGAATGGACTAACCACGGATCTTTAAACCGAAATATCGTGAATGAAATTTTTGAATCAAGCTGTGATCACGTATATCAGGAGAAGTCATCACGCCTTCAAACTTAACAGACGTTGCCATTTCCGTATCATAATGTTATGAAATGACACGACAGGGGTAAGAATCGCCTTATCTATCACTACTTTAGAGGGATAGACCGTCTGGATGATTCTTGGTAATGTTTAACCTCCTTTTTTAGCCCTCCTTTTCGGGATGCTGAAGGTGTTCGAGTGGTACCACTGATATCCCATACTACACCTCCTCTTCAATGTACTCAGCACTCTGGAGAGTATTGATCTTCTGTGAGAGTGTTTCGAGCTCCTCGTTGAGGTTGGAGATGAGGGAGTCGAGTGCCACAAACTGTAGACGGTTGGTTTCGTATAGATTAAACAACTCGTTGCAAAAGGGAGCCACTTTGACCTTCTTCTCCCTCAATCGGTCTCTTCTCATTTTTATGATGGTGGATTTCAACATCGCCGTTGTCAGCTCCGTGTTCAGGGTGTCCCCGTTAAACTTCTTAATTTTCTCCAACAGCTTGAGGTCCTCCAGATGGCCCTTGATGACCTCAAACTCTCCTTCAAATGCTTCGTCCTCCGCCAGTCTTTGAAGCCTGCATTGACATGTCTCTATTTCTTCGAAGTTCATGTCGACATCGAGTGCAAACTGATCCAGCCAGATCATATCGTCGTTGATCTGTTTCACCCTGTCTCCGTTAAGGCCCTGCACAAGGTGTTTCATCCGAATCATCAAATCGTTCTGACATCGTTTCACCTGGCAGAAGAGGTGTCTTCTTTCCTCCACAGATCGTGGTGTTTCCAGTACAACCCGCACCCCGTCAATGTACTTCAATTGGTCTATGCAATATGCCATTTCTGGCTTCGAGAGTGCCATGTCGATCAAGACAAGCATTTCAATGTACTTGTAGAGGTCCGCCTTGTATGCATTGGCATGGGAAACCACCTGTTGCTGGGGGATTTCAAGCCCAACCTCCATAGGAGGCGTTTCCAGAGCCTCATCTTCAACTGGCAGTTTGCCCAGCACTCCAGGGGGTCGAAATCCTATCTTCTCGTCTCTTTCCAGCTCTATCTGTATCCGTAGACGACGATCTGGATGCAATTTGGCCATTTTTTCCCCTACAATGGGTCCTAATATGTCCCGATAGAACATGTACCTCTTGCGCAAATAGGGCTCCATTGTGCGCTCCAGTTCCGCCACCGTTCTAACATCCAAATCCATTAGAGACATCATGGCCACAATATAGACCTTTTCTCCCTTGGTTAAAGCGTGGATCCGGTCTACACCATATCCACGCTCTGTTAGCTGCATGAGTAGCTCCACAGAGGCTGCCGCGTCCTCTTCTATTATGTTCATGAAGCAAATCGTTGATACTCGTAAGTCAAAAAATGCTACTGATGCCCATCTTCCTCTAATGGATAGCATTAGTCTGGGTAATGAACTCAAGGAAGGCTACGCCAAGGTGGACAAGTGGGTCAAAGCTAACCTTGACCATCTGGCAGAAATGGAGACGTTCTACAAGCAAAGAGCCCAGATAGAGAGGGAATACTCGGACAAGTTGACCAAGTTAACACAGGACGCATTCATCAAGAGATCCAAGGTGTCCGCAACCTTATCGGTGGGAGACGAACCCACGATTACCCCCGGGTCTTTGGAATCTGCCAGCATGGTTGCTTGGAAGGAAGTACTACTGCAAACAGAAAAGCTGGCCAATGAACGAAGAAGGCTTGCAGCGTTGTTGGAGTCCCAGATTGGCGGTGAATTATCCCGCACCCAGGCAAAGTATTCAAAGATCAGAGAAAGGTGGCATGCATTCAACAAGGAAACAATTGCTATCAGAGACAAACACTACGGAGAAATGTCAGTGAAGAAGAGAAGCTACGATCAGACGTGCGAAGCAATGGAGTCTCAGAGATCCAAGTCGATGAAGAGCGGGTCGGAAAAGGCGCTGGAAAAGCAGGCCAAGCGGGAAGAGGAGATGAACATTGCAAAGAACTCGTATCTCATCAGTATCTCGGTGTGCAACCGGTTGAAGGATAAGTACTGTTATCAGGATACCCCCGAGTTGCTGGACGGTTTGCAGGGTGTCAACGAGGCCAAAGTGTCGAAAGTGAACAGCGTGTGGCTCATGGCCTCGGAACTGGAGAGGGAATCAAACAAGAGGATTTCGGAGTTTATGGACAGCATCGATTCGGTGGTGAAGCAGAACTTGCCAAGATTGGATACAGCGATGTTTGTGAAGCACAACATGTCGAATTGGATCGAACCTGCGGATTTCCAATACATTCCATGTCAAGTTTGGCACGACGATGAAACGATGATTACTGGGGATCGAGAATTGCACGATTTGAAGGTGAAATTCAACGATGCCTGTGTCAACTACGAGAGACTTCAAACCCTGTGCGATGATGAGAAGCAGGAGGTGGAGGAGTTACTGGTCCAGAGAAACGACCTTGTGGGAACAACGTTTAACGAGGTGGTGGCCAAATCCACAGAGGATTACAACAGATTCGATGAACTGTTGAACAAATCCATCACGGCGTTGCAGAAATTCACCAACGACGATACAAGGAGAGTCATTGCCGAGGCCACCATCGAGACAATCCGCTCAGCAACTGGCGATATCGATATGACTGTTACCCTGCCTGTTAACAAGGAGAAAAAGACCCTTTTTGGAGGCCTTCTCAATAGAAACAAAAGAAACCAGGATGAGGACGGAGAGGACCAGGTACATGAAATCTCAGATTCAGTCAATGACATTCAGATCCAGCCAACTAACCACAAGGTGAGAGCTTTCTCTTCTCTAGGAAAGGTGGTTAACAACATAACAGAGAACTTCAACAGACCAGCCGATGAGGTTCTGTTCAATAAATCGTCCCCATCCGTCGAGTCCACAGGGGGCTCGATTGCACAGGCCCTCTACGCATATCAAATTCAAGGGGAAGACGAATTGGACATGGCGGCCGGTGAGCAGTTCACCGTTCTGGAGCCAGACGATGGTTCTGGCTGGACAGTTGTCAGAAACACTCACAATCAAGAAGGTTTGGTTCCAACCAGTTATCTGAAAATCACACAGCAACAGCCAAGTAAGAAGCAGGGTCCTAAGGTGGCCCCTCGTAGAGGCGCCAAGAAGGTCCAGATGATGGAGATTCTCTATGATTACAGGGCCCAGGGTGACGACGAATTGAGTGTGCAAAAAGGAGACCAAATTGTTATTTTGCAAGAGGACGACGGTTCCGGGTGGACTGAGGGTGAATTCCAAGGCAGTGTGGGGTTGATCCCAACCAGTTATGGTAGAGTACTATAATCTTTATTGTATAGAGAGGAACATTTATGCAGGAGGTAAGAAGGAAGCAAAAAGACCAGCTTGAAGTAGAACCCAAATGCACCACCAAGAGAGGATGATTTTGCCCAAGAGCTTAGACCTGATGAGTAGATATGAAACGTAAAGCAAGTGCAAGGGTAGGAATGAGCTGATTCTATTGATCGTCTGAACATGCATTGTTGTCAATTGGACGGCCAAGTAAACACAACCAACAAGAAGCTCACCCCTCAATGATTGCCAATTTGAGAAGACCAGCAATGATAACCCGAGAATTATCACCTGGGGTAAAGCAAACAAAAAGTTAGGGAGGTTATTCACTGTGTAATACTTGAGGAACCCCACCCCCCAATAATGGGATTGAGCATATGAGACCAATGATTTGGACCAGGATTCGCACCATTCACCTCTCTGGGGACAGTACGTCTTGTATGGGACCCAAATGGAATAAACTAGTGTCAGCAACAAGACTAAGCCGGTCAAGAATGAGGTAAGTTTCGATCTGTAGTATGGAAATTTGAACATATCATAGAGATATAAGATTCCATATAGCAAGCAGTTGGATCTGAATCCAAAGGCTAGCGCAAAGAAGATACCTGACAATTCGTAAATGTTCTTGAATCTGATCCTTTTCATTCCTAATGATATCTGTCTTAAGTAGATTGCAGAATAACATAGGAGTTGTGTAATGGACTCCGAGTATCCAACAAGGGAAAATATTCCCGATGGTTGGAACGTCAAAACAAGAGTGCTCACATAGGCAAACTGGGAGCAATTGATGATAAAAGGCTCATTTTGACCAATTTGAAACGCCAATTTATACAGAACCATCGCAGTCAGGACCAAAAAGACATTGTTAAGAAGTAAACCAATCACGGTGAAGTCGTAGATATCTAAATTCTCACAAAAGATCTTTGGTAGAGATAAAAGTCTCCACCAAAGAGGGCCGAATACCCATTCATGTTCGAAATCAATCCCGTCCTGTGCCAACTTGAGGAAATACACAGAATCCCAGCTCATCATCTTCCTCAAGAAACCCTCAGCCCATTCCGGATACCTGCTTGATTTATCTTGCATGTAATGTTGAATCAAAATAGAGGTCGAAGTATCGAATTGTAAAGGGCAAAGCGCCACAACGACCAGCTGGATCAATCGAAATGCTGTGGTAATCCCTAGAAGCGCCTTTAAGGACTGATTCTGTACTAAACCCATTGTGCTAAGGAGAGATCAACGATTAGAGAATGTCACACCATATGTTTACGGGGTAAAAGAAAAACAACTTTCCCAGTAAATTTGGCCGCTGGGAGATTCACTAGGGAAATAAAAATTTACTGGGAGAACATAAAATTTACTGGGGGAACAAAAACTTTACTCCGCAAAAAGTTCAAACAAAAGATATTTAATTCGTATCATCAGCAAAAGAACTGCCAAATGTTCAAGTATCAATTAACCCACTCAAAAAGTAAACAGCAATCTTTTATGATATCTACATATTAAATCAAACTCAATCGCAAGGTGTTATTGTGTCAATTTTTGATGAATTGATATTGGCTCATGAATTAGAGTTAAATTTGTGGGGCTTTCTACGCATTTCTTCATAAAAAAGAATATTACAAGCAACAGCATAAGCTGGTTATAGTGGTATACCAATCAGCTAATTCACAGAATCTATCGTAGTGTATTCCCCTCTTTGTGCTTGCCTGTCTTTTTTTTTCACACTCCGGGTGATTGACAAGAAGTAAAGCCATGGCAAGAAAACCCAAGAGCCACCACCTGAGACAGGAGATCTCCTCCAATTTGAAACAACGAGTGAGGCTTTTAGAACATATCAAGAAAACCAAATTCAATATATCCCGGACTCTTGCTGAAAACTTCATCTCCGAAGACACAAGGATTCCGAATGCAGATGTTGAGAATCCGAAGCCGGAACCTATACCTGAGCCTCAGATTGTCTACAACGTGATATCTGACGAAGAATCGTCGGATTCAGGGTATGGAATAGAACCCATAGAAGGCCAGCTTTTGACAAGGAAGCCAACCCTCTTCTCTATCCCAACAGTCACGAGTTTGGAGGAGGCAGGCCTCCAACAATACTACAACTCGTTTTTAAACACCACACGGTGGCAGGTGTCGAATTTGAACGTCAAACCCGGAGATGATTACTTTCTTCTTTGGTTTGGAATGTCCTCTTATGTGCCATTGATTTGCAGTTGTACGGGACCGCTGTCAAATCTATTCTCAATATTTGCCATCATATGCTCGTGGAAAATCAACAAAACAGACCCCAGCTTTGAACCGGATCCATTCTGGTGTTATTTGGTCAACTCAATCTCGGTCTTCTTTGCAATTGTGTCAAATGGATTCTTGCTCTTAAATTACAGAAAAGTAGTCAGATATACATACTGCCAGGTGATATCGATCTCTGGATGGTTTATTGCAAGTGTGATGTTGACAGGCTTGTTAATTGGATACCATTGGTGGTTTTACCACTTCCACCACGACGACGAAAATATCATCGGGTTTGGATTCTGGTTCGGGATAACCTCCGTTGTTCTACACTTTTTTAACTTCATTCTTCTTTTCTTGAATGAACTGGGGTTTCTAATGAAAAAGTACAAACCGGTCTTCAACATCAACCACGTCCAAAGCTCGTTGGTTGTCCAGACATTATGTATTTGCGTTTGGTTGGGTATTGGTGCTGCGGTTTTTACGAGGTTCTTGGATTTATCGTTGGGTGAATCAATGTTCTATTGTGTGATGTCGATTGTTACCATTGGTATCCAAAGCAACGTTCCCGATAAACCAGCAGCTCAAACCGTTACTTCCATTTGGATCATCGTGGGTTTGGTATTATTTGGGTTAACAATTTCTTCCATCAGACAAATGATCATCGAGTTCTCCAAATCCACCCTTCATTGGCATAGGTTGGAAAAAATGAGGAAGTACGTTTATGAGAATCATAAAAATGATGAAGAGGGAGAGAAACCTATAACACCAAATGAATCGTTCAAATTGATGAGAAATGTCATCAGATGGGCCTACCTATACCAAGAATTCAACGAATTATCTGCCTCAATATTTATCTTTATGGTCACGTTGATGTGCGGGGCCCTGGCATTCACCTTATTGGAAGGCTGGACTTACAGAAACAGTGTTTACTTCTGCTTTTATTCCCTTGTCACCTTGGGAGCGGGTAGTACAATTCCCATCAACCCTGGAGGCACCGTCTTCTTCTGTATTTGGGCCCTTTCTGCCATTCCTGTTATGACCATTTTAGTCTCCACAGCGTCGGATTTCGTCTTTTCCAAGTTGACCTCGTATAAGAATTCCCATTGGATTGACTTTCTTACGGAGTTTTGCCTGAAAAACAAGCTTTTACACCCTGCAGGTGAGATGTTGAAGCAAAACTCTCAGCAAACGTTATCTACAAAAAAGTTGATGGAAATGTTGGAGAAATCCGGAGTCAGGGTCCACGAAAACTCCCCCAATGTTCAAGGAACAGTGCCATTAACATCCCATCCCGTGGATTTGTTGTTGAATGTTTTGTTGGATCACGATAGGGTGGATAATTTGGATTTTATCAATTCGGCTCCCTATTTGGAGTCCAATATGATGTCTGTTCATTTGGCGAATTATAATCGGGAAGGTATGAATGCTGATTATGATTCGGACAAATTGAAACACATGAGAACCGTAATGCTAGAGCAATTAAGGACATTGGATGATACATTGGATGTGAATCAATTAAAGGACAGTTACAAGCTAGGAGAAGTGGACATGGATGACGATTACAGTGTTATCAACAAGAGCAACAAGATTGAAACAGGATTTCGAAAGAAGGGGGATTATGTGTTGAGTATGCTCTCCAAAATGCAGGTTGTGCTGATGGAATTGAGGAGATCTTCAGTGCTCATGTCGACCAATACCGATTACAAGCACAATTTTGAAGAATGGGACAAATTCTTGAAAATCACCAAGAACAATCAATATAAGCGCAACCCCTTGTTTTGGATCAAGGAGTCGAGTCCTTTGACGTTTCCGATCAATGAGCCAAGTTATTTTACGTTGCATTATTTGAGACTTTTGAATTTATTGATCCAAGAATTTGCGGTGGAGTACGACCAAGTGGACATTGAGATACCTGTTAGTAAGATGCCAATACTCAAATCATACAGACCCTTTTCTAAGTACGATGAGAATTGAGTGGCTTGATTCTTAAATATACCATAGTTATGTGTAATTTTATAAAAATGTTAATTAATAGTATACGGTCCAGTACCTGCTTTGAATGAAAAAAAGTTAATCAATACATACCCAAAACTTTGAATGTCATACAGTCTTAATTTACGACGAGTAAATAAAAAAAGGACACTATAAACAAATTTGAAAAACAAAGCAAAAAAAGGTTCAATATGTGAGTACCGTTGAAGTTGATTAAAGGTTTGTGAGTCTGATCGCGGTGGAATAAGACAATACTTGATTAAAGAACTTGTTTCATATAAAAAGAAGTGGGTTTCAACAAAATATTCCGAGTACGCTGCCATACGATATTATTCTAAATGAAGGTTCAAATTGAGAATTGTTGTTGTCACAAGTGATAAACCTGTTCTGTGAAGAGGTGTTAGTAGTTGGTTAGAGAACGGGACGCCATTGCCGGCACTGGACTGCTCTTTAACACAAGAGAACGGGGCACGGCGTCTAATTAAATTGAATTACGTAAGGCTGCAAATGAATGTAAGGCCGTGCCACACACCAGCCACAATCGTGGATGGAAACCAACTGAATGGCCTCAATCACTGCTATGTATTCTTCGAGAGTGATTTTTCAAATGGTCTGATCTTTTAAAACCCTTACAACAGAAACGACAGTGGTATTTGATGAGGTTCAAATGAACACACTCGATGTGTCTTTTCAATTGAGAGTGTTGGCCAAAGATTTTGGTACAGCGAGAGCAGTTCAACGACAGTTTAGTTTTTGATTTCCCGTGGGACTTTCCACGGGGCTCTCCAGGGGACTTCTTGGTAACTGGTTTTGAACATGTTCTTCTCTGATTAATTTGCTGAGCATGCTCAGCAACTTGCGGGACCACTTCTGGTTGAAACTGGATTATTATTGGCAGCTGTTTAGGGGTTGGTGATAAACTGCATAACTCCGAAACAATTGAATTTGTATGACTCGGCACTACGTTTAAAATCCGTGGTGGAACTGGTTTCATAGGGATCTTCATGTCCTTGAGCTGCTTGGGACATCTTGAATTTGTGAGTTTTGCAGGCTTCTCAATGTTTTTGAACTGCTTAAGACATTCCTGTTTTGTCATTGTTAACTTCTTTGGCAGTTTTAGCTTTTCTTGGCATTTCATTGCCAATGGGCTCTTCTTGCCCCTCTTGTATTTATCCGCTTTCACACGCTCCTCGGGATTGGAATGTATTAACTCATAATAAGCACGTCTGTTTTTAATCCAAGTTACTAGCAACGTTTGCAGCTCTGCTACCGAAGTTGAGTCTGTCTGCTCCGATACAGTTGGCTTCTCGCTGCCTGAGCTCATGAGCAATTTTCTTAAAGCAGGATCCTGTGCCACACACAGCTCTGCCTCCTTTATAACTGCATCTGCAAGATCAATGTTGAGATCCAATTTCTGCAATAGTTCTCGAACAATTATTGACTCTTCATCGTCCTCAACGTCCTCACCATGAGAATTAGCCAAATTTAAAGAACATCCTTTTTTGCAGCCAAAAGGAGTCATATCATATTTGTTCAAATTTAACGGCAAATGTGCCATCTTGCGCTCCATCTTGTCAACATACTTCACTGACTTCTGGTTAAGAATGGACACCAACGTCAGCTTCCAACTCTTGTCGTCATTGACATCATCAGCTGTAAAAGGGCTTTTTTGGGGTGTTTGAAGCCCAAAAAAAGGCCCACATGCTCCATTCGGTGACAGGTCTAACATGATAAATCCCTTCTGGTCTTTCACAGGCGTCTCGTGATCTTCTGGCGGCATTTCTACACCTGTTGAATCGACTTGAGCAACTTCCCAATTAGGAAGGAGTAATATCCCAGCCGTCGCGCCTCCCTTGAATAGTCAATTTAATGTCCTCATCACCTCATTCTTATCTTGCGAAAACCAGGAAAACGGTAGAGCCTGCACCACCAGACGCATCGTTGTTTGCTCATTCAACCCAATTCATCTTGAAGATCACAGACACGCTTTTTTAGGAAGAAAAATAGCCACAACCACACTTTAAAAAGAGAAAAGAATCCGCTTATCACTATGGCAGCTTACACAGAAACTGCACCATCAATCACCTCGAAAGGGTCGAAGTACTCGGTGTACCAAACAGAGGGTAAACCCTTGTCCACAGAAGCCATCTACAGGGCGAAAATGAAATACGGGATTTACAACAATCCTGCCAGAGTGTCCCTTGGTGTGGACCCCTCAGCTTCGGACACTGCGGCATTGTTGGCAGCCAACACAGACTTGACGGTGGAAAAGTACACAAGAGAGTTATCCGCAGACGCAGCAACCGCAGCCCTCTACGCAAGAGGTGACACTCCAAAGGTGTGGAAAAGAGACCACATTGCCCCAGAAGCAGAATACGCAGCCATTTCCGCAAGATTCCCATTGAACCCAAAGAGCCAAGAGGCAGAAGAAGACGTGGACTTAACCGAATCCAGTGATGCCGCAGCTGCTGCTTTGAAGGTCTCCGCAAAGTCTGCATTGCAGGAACAATACGATTTCGACAATGTCAGATCGGGAAAAATCACCCTTTCTCAATTCAACAACGGCTCAAAATCATTGAAATCCCTCTCCAGTAACAGAGACTACAGATCCGGTATTTCGACATCTCAAAGGGCCAATGAGGGGTCAAGAAAGATCAATATCAGCGGTATCACTGATGCAGCTAAAAAATCCGCGGAAAGATCAATGTCAATGAGATTGAAGCCTCAGCAAGGACCAAGATCAGGAATTGTGACCAGCTCCAACGCTGAAGCAATCAACACAAGCTCCTCCAGCATCTACATCAAGGATATCTACAACCAATCTAAAACTGCAAGCAGAAAAGCTTTGGAAAGTAAGCATCCCTCAAGATCCTATGGTCTTCAAACTCCAAGTGACAAGGGACTGACGGTGAATCCCGCTTTCTTTGCTGCTGGCGCCTTGAAGGAGAACCTGGATGTGGATTATGCTTCCCTAGAAAGAGCCACTTTGAAGGATAATTCTTTGGTTGATAAGAGTGTCTATGGTTACGCCGCACAAAGAGCCAAAGAAACAATCTCCAAATTGGATGATCAGGTTGCCACAGATTCTATCTTTGCCAATAAAAAGTTTAATGAGAAGGCATATGAAATCGCTTATGCCAATGCAAAGAAGAGAAAGGCTGCCAGCGAATCCCAAGCAGGTAATATCCAATTAGGTGGTGGCTTATCAATGCCAGCCTCGGAAATCAATAAACTGGCCGAATCATTGGTTGCCCCAGCCCTCTCCGACATCAATGAAAAAATCAGTAAGATGAAGGACCTTGATGCGGAAAGAGCCAAGTTGCCTGAACAAATCAAGAAGAGAGAAGAAGAATTCAAAGCCGAACAGGCTGCAAAGAATTTAGCCCTT
Organism: Saturnispora galanensis; assembly: GCA_030584985.1. Classification (NCBI taxonomy): domain Eukaryota; kingdom Fungi; phylum Ascomycota; class Pichiomycetes; order Pichiales; family Pichiaceae; genus Saturnispora; species Saturnispora galanensis. The sequence continues at coordinate 80,487 of JAJMCD010000021.1, read as the reverse complement.
GAAAAGAAGAGACGAGGTGAAGCATCGGAAAGAAGGGAACAACTGAAGGTGGATCAGGCCGCCCTTGTTGAGGAGCATATTGATTTGAAGGAGCAATTAGCCCAAGAATTGGAAGAGAAGGAGAATGAAGTTAATGAGCATATTGAAGAGTACACTGGCACCAAGACCGAGATTGATGAAGAAAGAGCTGAGAAGAAGAAGGTTTTGGATGATGCCAAGTTGGAAAAGGATGCGGAAAGATCTAAGGAGGTTGAGGAATTGGCCCAGGAGCATGGTGATGATGTTGCTCCATTATTGAAGGAGCTGGATGGTGAAAAGACCAAATTGTCCGAAATGGTTGAAGTGAGAAAGGAGAAGCAAGCTTTTGTCGATGAGAACCAAGAAAGGGTCGATAAGGCCCAGTTTGAACTGGACGAATATGTGAGAAAACTAAATGCATTAATGGAAAGAGAGAAAGCTTTGAATGGTGACATCGACGATATTGATGGTGAATTGGCTACAGAAACCGGACTTTTAGCTGCATCCGAAAATTTGTTGGTGGGCACTGGTAAATCAAAGGAGTCAGAATTGGGTCCATTGGAATCTCAGTTGGGTGAGTTGACTACTGAAAGGGAAGGTTTACATGCAGCCATTACAGAAAAGAGGGCAGACGTGGATAAGTTGGCATTGGACCACCATGAGGAGAGTAAGGCGATTAATGAGATCTATCCAAGCCATTTGCGTTCCGAATTGGACGAGCCTGTTCCGGTGAATGATGATGATTTAGCTGACAGCAAATTTGAGTTGGATACCAAGAAGCTTGACATTCCACCTGAAGTTGAATCAGAGCCTGAAATTGAGAAGGACCAATTGTGGCCAGAGGGGTTCAATCCTGAATCGAAGGAATACGTTCCTAAGTCTAAGGAACCCGAGGCTGAACCTGAGGAGAAGGAAGAGGTTGCAGAGGCCTCTCAACCAACTGAGGTTTCTAAAAAATCCGAGAAAATTAAGCCAACTTCTACTGCTGGAAGTAAGATTAAGGTTCCATTGATTAAATCCGATAAGAAGACATCGAAGGGTTTCTTTGGGTTATTCGGATCTAAGAAGAAGGCACAGGATTCCGATTTCATTGTGAAACCAAAGCCTAAAAAGACCGACGCTGTCAAGAAGTTCAAGGGCTTACAAAAGGAGGAGCCTGTCAATGAAACACAGGACAAGAAGCCTGTTGAGGAGGACAACGATGTTTTTAGCGGGTTTTCTCAAGGATCATAATAAAGAGTAGATACGTCATCTTCTATCTTTGATCACTTGATTTGATTTGGGTTTATTGAATTTATTTGTCTGTTAGTTATTTTATGTGTATTTTTTTAAAAATTTTAGGCTATGTGATTGCTGAGCATTTCCGAATCCGAAGAAAAAATTCATTAATTCCGAATCATAAAAGCATGCTGATGTGCTGGTTTTATCATCAACTCAATGGTTACAGTGGTTAAAATGAGCCGTATTTTAACTCAATATTAAGCTTAAGTTGTGAAAACCATTATCCGATTGTTTTCTTTTTTATCCGATTTTTTGAAAATATCTCCGGACAAAAAACGCTTGGCACGGAGACGGATATAAGACCTCGGAACTGAGCAAAAAAAACTTAACTCCCTATTTCCATTTGTAATATCCGATTAATAATCGAGAAGCCGGATGAATATAAAAGGAGAGCTGTCCCCCCTACTTATCCAGATGATGAAGTTTGTCTAAACAATTACCTAAACAATGAAGCTATCTAATTTAATGTCCAGGACATCATCCTCATCATCAATCAAGTCTAATGGGTCGAAGTTTAGTTTGAAGAATGTTTTTAAAAGAAGAGAGTCGAATGTGAGCACATCAAGTGAAAATACAGGTGTTTCGGTGGAGACACAAGTTGTGGAATCTCCTGTGGAGAGTCTATTCGAGATTGGATCGATACCCGAGGAGGAGGTGATAGATGAATATGATTTTGACACAGATGAGTTGACATCTGTGGATTCGATGTTTGATTCATACAGCTCAATGTCCGAGCCACAACTCAAGAGTTACGATAATTACAGAAAGGTCATCCATCAGGGAAGAAACTTGACAAAGAATTGGGAGGTGAGATACGACACCGTTCTTTGCCAATTCTATTATGTGAACAAATTGGACCAAAGTGTCCAATTTGATTCACCAAGTGAAGTTTTGCATTTCTAGTTGCCTCCTGTAATTTATCTTATACCCACCCTTTCTAATTTTGCTATACTTTTATTTATAATATCATCTAATTTGATTACTAAGAAATACGTAAAATCGGTATTGGTATTTTATTTGTCTTTCGTATAGGGTAAATGGAGATCATGTAACCTACATGGTCCTCAAATTTCCTCCGTTGCCATTCTCAACCATTGAATGGCCCTCTCATCACCCAATTTCTCTAATAATGGTCTGGTTTGAACTAGAACCTTCTTATGAAATTGATTAACCCAGAAGCGCTGTTCCTTTGTCAAGATGTTAACATCGATTAGACACCTCTCAAATGGAACCAAACTCAAATAATCAAATGCTAAAACATCACCAGATCCCACAACCTGAACATCACTCTCAATTCTGATCCCCCATTCATCATCAAAATAAACACCGGGTTCATCACTGAGGAAATTACCCTCCTCCAATGGCTTATAATTGTAACTTGTTTGGCTTGGACTCAACCCACAGGGCCCAGAGTGAACGCCAATGTAATTATCAATACCATGGCCCGTGCCATGACCGTAATCCCAACCCTGCTCCTTGAGAGGCTTTCTGGCAAGTGAATCAATCCAATAGGACGATGTGCCCTTTGGAAATCTCAACATTGCGACATTCAAATGGCCCTTCAAAACAGATGAATAGGCTCTGATTTGCTTCTCATTTGGTGTCTCACTCAAATGTAAGGTTCTGGTGATATCAGTAGTACCATTCAAATACTGAGCACCTGAATCCAACAACAATATGTTATTATAATCCAATGGAGAGTGTTCATGAAAACTTGGCTCATAATGAACAATTGCGGAGTTGGGGCCTGAACCTGCAATTGTTGCAAACGATAAACCTTTGAAATTTGGCATCTGGGATCTGTAATAGAATGACTTTTCGCAAACATCCCACTCAGTTAACCCCTCCTTGTGTTGGATCGTCTCTTTCAACCAGGCAAATGTTCTAATGAGGGCCACGGAATCGTAGAGCTGTGCTAGGGTATTATTTTTTTGTTCAGCGTGATTCTTGATACCTTTCAATTCGGTGACTATAGAATGAAAGTTGACACCGTATATATCCAATGGCAGGTTATTCAAAATTGAATAATTGGCGTTCAAATCCAAATTGATTGTTGAATCCTTGTCTCCCTTCAATGCAGGTAAATGGTCCCAGATTGATTCATATTTATAAATTGTCAATTCAACACCTAATTCTTTCTTCAAGTAAGTGATGAGGTCAAGATCCAATTTTGACTTATCAACGTATAAATCGACCTTTGAATCTGTAATGATCAGATAGCTGAAAAACACCGGAGTATACAAGATATCGTCACCTCTCAAATTCAAAGTCCATGCAATGGCATCCAACATGGAAATGATGTAGCAGAACGATTTATCACTGTGCATCACCGCCCTGATGTCTTCAATTTTAGATTTGACCGATTGACCTGCAAATTCCATGGGGTATATTTCTAAAATTGAAGTTGGTTGTTTGTCTACATCCCCTAACAGGGATTTGACTTGATCTATCAAATTACGATCCAAATCTGTTATGAACCTTAAATTCCATGAGTGGCATTTCTTCAACAAGTTCTTCCCCAAACTTGCGGAGATCAGCTTTGGATCAACACCTATGGTGTCCCAGGACCCATGTTCCATCTCCTCGCCTGTTTGATGCATTGTCCATTCGATCCAATCATCCTGGCCCTGTTTTAGCAATACCCAATTATCATCCAATTGGAGTTTAGCTTGGATGAAATATCTTGAATCGGTAAACAAAGCTGCTGCATCTCTTGTCACAATTGCTAACCCTGCAGAACCTGTAAATCCCGAAATATACTCCCTTCGTTGATCCCTCTTAGCGGTATATTCGCTTTGATGCTGATCCTCGGAGGGAATAATATAAGCTGTCAAATGATTGATTTTCATCAAATTTCTCAACTTTTCCAACCTATATGTGGAATCAAACTGGGCTTTCTCATCAACGTATCTATTGTCATCGATTGACTCCACATCGTCGTCAAAGCCGTCAAAATACTTTTCCGGATTATCCACCAACCAACCGATGGAAGGATTTAAGCAACAAAGAGATTTCAGTGTTGATAAGCAAGAGGTATGATAAGCTGGAGATTCTGCTAGCTGTACCCGCTTAGTTGGAACCATATTGAGGGAAGAAGAGGGCGATGATCAATGATGATTAAATTTTCGATCATCTTTATCGGGGTGGAGTCATGCGGAAAAACTCCATGCACGGCACTAGAGTGGTAAAAATATCGGGTAATAGCCGACAAATAATTGAGTTGAAGTGAAAGGGTATGAAGCTAAAGATATATATAAATAAGAGAAAAATAGAATGGAATAGAATGCCATGGTGATGCTAGAGGGAATTAGACCTTTTCAACGGTAGATAATTGGTGATCACCCAATGAACCATCGGAATGTTCGACACTGTTAAATCCATTGACATCTAAGAAGGATCTTCTCACCTCAACGTAATCGTATGCAAACTCTCCGATCTCATATTCGTCCATCCCCATTTCTTCGGCCTCAATAGAACATCTCAATTGCATACCGGGGATTTTGTTTGTGATAAAACATAAAATTGCAGTAACGGTCATCGAGTAGCCAATAACAGCAAAGATGTACGCGATTTGAATGTACATTTGCTTCCAGTTGTGGTTAATCCAACCACCAGCATGTTCAGTCACACCGTCATAACCAATCACGTAATCTGCTGCAAAAATGCCATTAAAGAATAATCCAATGACACCAGCAATACCGTGCTCTGCCAAAACATCCAAACAATCATCCACCTGTAGCCAGACCTTGATTTCCGTTGCAAAATTACAAACCATACCGGAAACTACTCCCAAAATCACGGAAGCCCACAGCGGGATGACACCAGATGTTGGAGTTGCTGCAACCAAACCGGAAATGATACCAGAACACAACCCCACCATTGACCAATGGTTTGTTCTGAAATAATCAAGACAGACCCAGGTGAATCCTCCAAACACTGCACATAAATTCGAGTTCATGATTGCATAGACCGATCTCAATGATGGTGACAATGTTGTCAAACCATTGAATCCTAACCATCCAAACCACAAGAGCATTGTACCAATTGTGACAAGGGAGACGTTATGAGGTCTGAAGTTGACCATGAGATGCTGATTTCTTGGACCTAGGAAATATGAGATGACAAAACCTGAGAACCCCGACAAGATCTCGACCGGGCCACCCCCGGCGTAATCTAAGACCCCCCATTTGAAGGCCCACCCGTTGGAGTTCCAAACCCAGCAGGTGACGGGACAGTAGACAAGGGTCATCCAGCAAAAGGTGAATGGGATGAAAGGTAAAATTCTGCCTCTTTCTGCAATGGCCCCAATCAGAATACAAGCGGTGATGGCAGCAAACATCCCTTGAAAGTTGGCAAATGCCATCTCTGGATAACCTGCACCATCAGACCCAATCGTATCGTCCAATTTCATATATCCGAAATTCCTCAAATTACCAATGAACTTATTTGTTGCTGATTGAGAGAATGCCAATGAATATCCCCAAAAATACCATTGAAAGATTGAAATCAGGAGGATAAGAAAGACTGAAAAGATCATATGTAGAGCCGACTTTCTCCTGGCTAGTCCAGAGTACAAGTATGCCAATCCAAAGCACATAATTAAGACTAGGCACGTACCCATGATTAGGGTTATCACTGTTGCCATGTCATAGCTGTGTGTCCACAACTTTCCCGTCATCTCTTACAGAAGAAGTTGAGTCACAAAGGTTTAAAAAAATTTTTAAGGATTTAACTGGAACAACTGTTAATAGAAGATACCTAGAATTGTTCCCAAATGCCGCAGCCGTTTTATTGGATTTTTTTTATCATGAGATTTGACTCTGTATTGTCAACGGATGACCAGCGGTGAAAAGAATCGTGGTGGTTGCCCAATGGGGAAATTATACGGGGTGTGTGTCAAACCGTTGACGTGATGAGATGGCGATGGGCTGAAGGGGCTATGCCCAGCCCACTGAAAACACCCGACGCCCAAAGCCCTAGCTTATCTTTGGCGGCAGATGCGCGGTTTTCACCGATCATCGCGCCGATTGGTGGGAAGAAGTCAGCTGAGCCAAGAATGGGGGGTGTCACCTGACCGGGTGCATGCACGGTGTAGTGGCGCATGGCGCGCGGCTCATGTGGCTGACACACGGTGGTTTGGTGTGGCTCCATGGCTATCTTCTTGTCGCATTGGTGCACGGGTGGTGACACGTGAAAATTCACCACCACACCCCCTAATTGAAAAAAGCCCAACATTTGGAAATTCATCACTCCCCCTCCTCTTCTTCAACAATCATCGAAATGGCCGTTATTCCGTTCTCCGACATTGCCAAGCAATCCAACGACATCACCTCCAAGGACTTTTTCCACTCTGCTCCTGTGTCTTTGGACGTCAAGACTGTCGCTCCAAACGGTGTCACCTTCACTGCCAAGGGTAAGACCAACGCCTCCAACGCAGTCTCCGCTTCTTTGGAATCAAAGTTCTCCGATAAGTCCACCGGTTTGACCATCACCCAAGGTTGGGCCAACAACAACGCCCTTTCCACCAAGTTGGAATTGGCCAATGCTTTGGCTCCAGGTTTGAAGTCCGAATTGGTTTCCAACGTTGTCCCAGGTGCTTCCAAGTCCGTCAAGTTCAACACCTACTACGCTCAAGACGCTTTCCACGTCAGAGCCTTTGTTGACTTGTTGAAGGGCCCAACCTTCAACGGTGACTTCACCATTGGCCAAGACGGTTTCACCACCGGTGCTGCCTTCTCCTACGACATCAAGTCCGCCTCTTTGAAGGGTTACTCCGCTGGTATTGGTTACAAGTCCGCTTCTTACGCCTTGTCCCTGATTGCCGCCAACAACTTGTCCTTGTTCACCGCCGGTTACTACCACAAGGTCTCCTCCGAATTGGAAGTTGGTGCTAAGGGTACCTTTGACTCCAAGTCCACCTCCTCCGGTGCTCCTGTTGCCATTGAGTTCTCCTCCAAGTACGCCTTGGACTCCTCTGCCTTCGTGAAGGCTAAGATTGCCGACTCCGGTTTGTTGACCTTGGCTTACCAACAAGTCTTGAGACCTGGTGTTAAGTTGGGTCTTGGTGGTGCCTTCGACACCTTGAAGTTGAACGAATCCGCACACAAGTTGGGTTTGTCTCTCTCCTTCTCCGCTTAAGATTTACTCACTTATTTATTGTAACGAAATCCGGTATATAGTTCAAATTGTATGCACTGTAGTGGCAGCTGTGCGATGAAGATTGTCATATGGGAAGAAAGCGACGCAACAAGCTGCGAACTGGCTCTGATACCGGCATGTGGACGTAGAATTCGGACAAAGTTGATTCCACGCTCAAATGATTTCAAGTTGTGGTTTAAATGTTAATGATCCATGCTCAATAGATGAATTGTCACAATAGACTAAAGAAACCTTGCCAGTTTCGCTTATTGCCGAAACCTGATATATGGATGGCTTTAGCTATGATGAGAAAATTATTTTGGTAATACAGACGATTGAGATCCTCAATTGACGTATACAACCCATATAAGGGTATGTGGATGAAATAAGTTGGTAGAACGGTTGTTTTCCCCAAGAAATATGTGGAAGTAGAGTCATTCCAAACATCCCCATGCAAATTGGCCTTGTCTCTCTCCTTAACCCTCATATTCGTACACACCTTAAGCTTTAGTTTCTTCTTTCATCTTACAACGTCTACAATGCTCAACTTACTCGTTTCCCTCACTTAATGTGAGAAATGTGGTATATATTTCAAACTTCACCACCCGCTAAATCCTGTTTGCATTCCTCAAACAACATTTGGTCGCACGCTGATCCCAAAATACCAGCAACTGCAATATCCTATTCTGACCCTCACCCTTCGCTTATTGTGACGAAATCGGGTATATAGTTCAAGTCGTATTTCAATTCCGGTGAGAAGAGTTCAATGAACTCCAAGTCGTAATCTCCCTTTTCCCTTGTAAACTTTGTGTACTCGTCGTAAACACCTGTTAGGGCCCATCCCTGCAGGGATTTGCGGATCAAGCCGATCAGAACCCCAACACGATGCTTACCCTTATCCGAATGGATCAGAAGGGGATAATTGGATTTATTCAGTACAATGTTCAAGATCAAATTCACCTTCTCGCAGAATTCCTCCCCAACCTGTTGGAAGTCGTTCACCAGTGGAACGTGAACCAGTTGGACGCCCTGATCCTTCAACCAATCATAGTAATGGTCCTGATCCACCTTTTCACCCAAATAAACAACGGTTTTGAGAGTTAACGTTTCCAAAAAAGGGTAATTCATTTGGATCGGATGGCCGGATCTATAAAGACCCCCGGCCACAAGAGAAAAGTTGAGTGGCGGATACAGCTTCTCCATGAAGGCAAGGAGGGTGAGATCATCACAGACAATTTTTTTCTTCCGTGGTTGTTGACAAGGTTCTTCAGCTAAACCCACAGTAGAATGTTCATCTGGTTGTTTTTGACCCTGCTAGGCACAGGGTTGTGCTGGAAGATGCCATGGGAAACAAACCATGTCTTTAAACCAAACCAAAAGGTTGATCTCTTGGTCAACACGGTGGTTTCCAACATCAACCCAGAACCAATCGCCTACTACAAGTTGCCCTTCATCTGTCCTGCGACAGACCAGTCGAAGCCGGTGCATCTGACCATTGCCGAGATTCTCAACGGAGACAGATTCTGGCAATCGGACTACAAGCTTAACTTCGAGGTGGACAAACCCTGCGCTAGAATCTGTGATAGAATCGTGAGTCAAAGCTCAATTAAAAAGGCAATCCAGTTGATTGACGAGGATTATCTTGTGGAATGGGTGATTGATGGAATTCCTGGCGCAACCACCTTAATTGATGAAGATGAAAACGGAGTTCCAAAGAAATTCTACGTCAAGGGCTTCCCGTTGGGGTTTGTCGAAAACGGAGTCACCTACTTGCACAACCACATCATGATGGTGATCAGATGGCACAGAGAATTTGGAGATTCAAATAAAAAGACAATTGTCGGGTTCGAGATCTATCCAAAATCCGTCAGCGATTACCACTGTCCAGGTGCATCAAGAAACTACGAGAGATTCCCCTTGGATCCAGCAAACGAGAAGTTGTTGATTCCTTACACCTACTCCGTATATTGGAGAGAAGACACTGAGGTGAACTTCAACTCCAGATGGAAACTCTACATCGATCCAACCTCCTCGTCAAATGATAACAAGATGCATTGGATCGCCATCGTTAATTCCATTGTACTCATTGCGCTTCTCTCTGTCGGGGTCGCCTTTGTTCTCTTGAGAACCTTATATGCCAACCCCAACGGCGAGAAGGACAATTGGCGGAACCAAAAGGACGAAATCTTCATCGAACCAAAATATCTCAGATTATTGTGCATCCTCTCGGGTTCCGGTGTTCAATTGATCTTCACGTTGATCGGTATCGCCATTCTGATGTTGTTTGGCATGAGCAACAACGATAAGACCATCTTGACCGCAATCCTCACCCTCTTCACTGTGGGTGGGTTCTTCTCCGGTTTTTCTTCGATTCAGCAGTACAAGATCTTCTCCAGCGAAAAGCTCACAATCAAGAGGGTCGTCTTCATCTCCACCTTGAGTGCAACCACCCTGATGATTGTCGTTTTGGTGATGAGTTTGATTCCAAATTTCATTGCATACTCGAAGGATTCTCCAAGATCAATCAAATTCAGCACATTGGTGGTCATGTATTCGATCTTCATCTTGTTTGAAATCCCGATTTCCCTCTTCGGTGGTCTTATCTCAATGAAGGTTGATTACTTGGGGTTGTTGATCAGAAACAAGATCCCTGATTGTGTTAAACCGCACCATAAGGCAACAAGTGACTTGACATTGACCCCAAAAAGTATCCAACCAATCTATAACAGAATGCCGGTCAATTTTCTGATTTATGGTATCTTCCCCTTTGGTATCGCATTTGTTGAATTGTTGTTCTTCTACAGAACCATTTTCGTGAACAGAAACGTTAATTCCCTAATTTACGGGTTCATCATTTTTTCGGGTATCTTGTTGCTGATTGTCCAAATGGAGAATGGTATAATTTGCACGTTCCTGAGATTGAATCATAACGATCCTAAACACTGGCAATGGAGTACGTGGATCGTCTCCACAGGTTCGATTTTCATCTATTTGGAGATGTATTCTGTCTACTACCTCTGTTTCAAGATGAAGATCATTGATCTTGGCTCTCCTCTCTTGTTCATCTTTTACTCCACAACGTTGAACTTTGCAATTGCCATTGCCTCTGGTTCAATTGGTCTTTGGAGTGCTACGGTCTTTGTCTATAAACTGTACTGTCAAGACAAGAAAGATTGAGGCATTTGGCTGATACTCCAACACCCTCTTAAAACATTCCACTGATATTTGAGCCAGCTTTACCATCAATCTGTAACCTCTGATAAACAGATTAGACTGTTAATCTTTGTACTTATATACACTACTGTCAACACGATTAGCATTAATCTTATATTCCATATATCACAGTTTACGTCCCCAATGTATTTGGTTTTTTTGCTATCAAAATCGATTCAAGAAATGTTCATATGTCATCTTTCATTGAAGCACGATAATGCTTATAGCAAGTATGATACGATACAAGTGAGTTATCCCTCGCAGCCCACTTAACTAAACTATTTTCATACTCTTCGTCACAATAAATGGAATAACTTACTCAGCCGATACATTTATACCATGATCTCATAAACCAGCAAGATTTGAGATTCAATCCCATCGAAGTCAGTGACAAACTCATCATATGCATTTATCTTTCTATATGTCATCATACATACTTCAAAAGCCAGAACAACCCTCTACTGGTGCAGCTATATGACCCTTGGTGAAAACGTAGAAACCAACCACTCATCAACCACTCATCAACCACATCCACCCCTCACTGTGAACTGTTCAAATATTATTCTTATACACTCCACAATCAAGCGGATTAACATTATTCTTACAAGCATGAAAGCCTATACGTTTACTCTCCTCACGCTCACATTTTCACACTCTCACACTTTCACCTTCCCTCCCCCATTCACATCTCTATTAAAACACGACATTACCCATTACTCCGCCAATTCTATAAACCACACACTGCAAGATCACCACCTTGGTTCAATTTCTTTCTCTTTTACTCAACGGCGAGCTAATGAAGGTGTACAAATGAGGCGGTTTTTCCTCCAAATGAGGTGCCTTACCCTTATACACCTCCGACTGATGGGTTAACTCCTCAAATCTCTTGCTCATGGCCTCCATGGCCTCTGCGTTCAGTCTCTTCTTGGTCGACATCAAAGAAAGAATAGGTGTGTGGAATTACGTAACGGTTTTCTTTCCGTTATCTCATGTGTATCAGACCAACCCACGTCCACTACCCCATGCGATTCCAGGAGGTCCACTACGACAGCCAGGCGGACGTGGAAAATCCCGCCCAGTACGAACCAAAGCAATACAAGGTCGAACCTGTCTTTGAGAAGGTGAAGCTTGAGCCTGTCTCTGCCTACAGAGAGGAGAAGGTCAACCATGAAGGGAAGAAAGGCCGCCAACTGGTCATGGCCGCCGTGGGTTCCACGCTACTGTCTTTATATTACCTATATAATCATCACCAGTGTTGAATGTGGAATTCAACATGCTCTTCAATAAAAGTTGATATGAAATAATACGAGTGGTCGTAACCGTCGACAACGTTCAACACCACGTCGCTGTCGGTGCCCTTAGCAGCCTCCACAAGGGCTTCAGGCCTCAATTGGTTGTCCCGATAGTGGAAAGGGTCGGCAGAGCCCATATGGACGAGAATCTTTCCCTTGGCAGCACTCGATTTGACTAGCTGACAAGGATCATAGTGGGACCATTGGTCCTCGCTGGCAAGGTATCCATCAAAGGCCTTGCGACCCCATGCACAGTGGGTTGGATCACAGATTGGTGCAAAGGCCGAGCAGGCCTTGAACTGGTCGGGGTACTTGAGATAGAACACCAATGCCCCCAGGCCACCCATTGAGTGGCCCATGATCGACTTGCAGTTCATGTTCAAACCAGAGAATTGCAGCCCCACGTTTGGAAGAAGCTCCTCCATGATATAGCTGGACATCCGGTACTTCTCGCCGTATGGCTCCTTCGTGGCATCCAAATAGAACCCTGCGCCAGACCCAAAGTCCCACGAGTCGTCCTCCCCTGGGACATCGGCACCACGTGGCGATGTGTCAGGGAGAACCACGCCAAAGTGGTGCTTGGCCGCAAGGGCCAAGAGCCCCGACTTCTCGCTGGCATTGTTGGGCGTGCAGGTCAACCCTGAGAGGTAGATCACCACCGGCAACTGGGCTGTCTCGCTGTATGCTTGAGGCAAATAGATGTTGACATCCATCTTTGTTCCGGTGATGGAACTGTCATGAGCCAGCTTGAGCAACTTGCCCCCGAACGTCTTGATACTTGCCTCTGTCTTGAACATGATAAAAAGAGCTGCGAATGCAAGTTGTTCATTCATGTTCAGATTAGCTTTCAACAAGCGAGCAGCAGTTGGGTTGAGCGGACTGGCGGCCGGTGCCGCTTCCTGGGCCTATGGGTGGCCACCCAAGTTCCAGTGCGAGGGGAAGGTGGTTGCGCCCGAGGTGGACCCACTGCCTACAAAGGTCCAACTGGGTGACGTCCACTTTGATCTCCTCGGATCCGGGATCAGACACGTCTCCTTCCTCAAATTCAGGGTGTATCTACTTGGGGTGTACCTCTGTGAGGAGGACAAGCCGCTCTTGAAGCAGGTGTTCAATTCCAAGTTCCTGGAGTCGTTCTACGACGACGAAGACGACCACAAGGCCAACTTGGAGAGAGCGTTGCGGGATCCATCATTGAGTGATCTTCTTATTGGCAATGCCCTCAATTCCGATGTGAGGTTTATGGCCAGGGTGTGTGCACTGCGTAACACGGATTTGTCCCACTTAAGAGATGGGTTTATTAGAACAATCACAAACGCACCCTCCTACAAGCAGCTCAAGACGGACCCGGTTGTTGAGGAACGGCTCAAGGCTGGTTTGGAACAACTACGAACCGTCTTCAACACCCAGGGGAAGGTCACCGCCAAAAAGAACACAAACCTCTTCATGGAGATGACTCCCGTGGGTGGACTGCGTGTGTCGATGGAGTTGTTTGATGGTGCGAAGCACAAGAAAATGGTCACCCTAGGGGAGATCTCTGAGCCACTTATCGGGCAGGTGCTATTTACAAGCTACATCGGGTCCAACAAGCCCTTGGTGAAGGAAGTAAACGAGGGTTCGATAATTTCACTCTTGAGCCTTTTTTCATGAGTAAATACATCGAGGACGGTTGGTTCAGAGAGGTGTCTGAACGGGACTTCCCTGGCCAGAGCTTCGGCTTGAAGGTGGAAAAGATACTGTATACAGGTAAAACAATGTTTCAGGACGTACTTCTCTTCAAGAGTGAAACGTTCGGCAATGTGCTAGTCTTGGACGGGATCATCCAGGTTACGGAGCGGGATGAGTTCTCCTACCAGGAGATGATTGCCCATCTTCCTCTCTTTGCCCACCAAGCACCTAAGAAGGTGCTTGTGATCGGTGGTGGTGATGGGGGTGTTCTACGAGAGGTTGCGAAGCACGAGTGTGTTGAGGAGATCACACTGGTGGAGATTGATTCCACTGTGATCGAGTTGTCGAAGAAGTACCTTCCGGGGCTAGCGATGGGGTTTGACAACCCCAAGGTCAAGGTTCACATTGGAGATGGGTTCCAATACCTCAAAAATCACGACGGTGAGTATGATGTCATCATCTCGGACTCTTCAGATCCAGGTGAAGAGGGGCCTGCAAACCCCTTCTTCCAACAGGAGTATTTTGAGTTGCTCAAGAGTGCTCTCGCCGAGAAGGGCATTGTTATAACAATGGCGAGTGAAAACATCTGGCTTGATTTGAAGAGATTAGGAGGATTGCGTAGCATCTGTTCCAACGTTTTTCCTGCCGTCGCATGTGGATTGTGTATGATCCCTTCCTACACCTCGGGCCAGATTGCTCTCATGATGTGTGGTAAGGACGGGAAGGTCAATTTAAGAAAACCCAGTAGAGACGTTGATGTGAAAGGTTTGAAATATTACAATGGAGGAATCCATGAGGCATGTTTTGTCTTGCCAACGTGGTCGGAGGAGATCATTTATCATTCAAACGAGCAGGCCAACGACCAAACCAACGATCAAACGAACGAAGTAAGTTTGTGAGTGAGGAGATCGTATGTCCAGATAATTTGCACTACGTTGATCACCTGGTCCATTCCCTAACGCCTGGCGGGAGACCGTTAATCAATTCAGCAACGAACCTAATGCCATTCCCTAACGCCTGGCGGGAGACTGTTAATCAATTCAGCAATGAAACCTAATGCCATTAACCCAATGTGATGTCAATTGCATTAGAAACCCACTAGAATAGTGAATATAAAGGGTTTAAATCTTACAATAGGGGGTATTTATTTGACAACCTTAATCTTCCCGACCTCGCACCAAAGATCATGTATAGTCACCATTTTTAGCCGAATATGTCGTCTATTGCACTGCGGGCCTTGTTCTTCTTTTTCTTCTTCTTCTTGACCACGGCCTTGCCCAACGGTAGCCGCGTCGGTTCCACGGGGGGTGCCACGGGAGGACCCACTGGGGTGTCACTTGTCACCACCTCCCCAAAGTCTATCTCAGGCGGTACAAGCTCAGCACCTTGGCCGGCCTCAGGCCGCGGAAGCTCCGGCATTAAAGCCGCTACCTTGCTACTAATCTTTGCTAAGAGACCCACAAGAGTGAAGCCCAAGGTGATGAAATGGCCCAATTCTAATATAGTCATGAACTCAACGTAACATTTTGGGATCACCTTTGTCAAAAGGTACCGGGCCCGTTTACCAACACGTGCTTGGCATCCAACCTCCCCTGCGTGGCCACATGGCCACTGTTTTTGTTTTCTAATTATAAGCGTAAATTTTTTTAGTCTCATGTCCCAATGAACTAAATTTAGATCTTGCATGTCTCCGATTAGGGCTCTGGTGTGTCGATGGAGCAAGGACATGTACTTCCACCATCGCTGTGAACCATGTTGGTTCTTGTTACGGTGATACACCAAGTGTAGTAGCCACCACTCGTTGAGAAGTGCATCAATCTCACCCTCCATACCAAGAGCAATAACGCCTGACGGTGAAAACTTTTTGACTTGTTTACCTTTCGCGAGGGATCTATTTTCTTCCGAGGGCCCGCAAGCAAACAGCAAAATGTGTGTTTAGGTATAAAAACCCCACGGCTCCCCCAAATATTAAATTTCTCTGGTGTTATCTACTTCCTTATTAATTACAATGCAATTCATCACACTCGCTACTCTTTTCGCTGCTTCCGTTCTTGCTAATGATGGTGCTGTTCTCACCCAAATTGGTGACGGTCAAATCCAAGCTCCACAAACCCCAACCACTGAGGCTCCAGTTGTCACCCCAACTGTCACCGAATCCGTTGTCCCAACCTCATCTGCCCAACCAACCTCTACCACCGCCTCCCAATTCGAAAACGGTGCTCCAAGAGCTGTTGCCGGTATGGGTGCTGCTGTTGCTGCCGCTGCCGCTTTATTGATGTAAATTTGTTTATTTTGATTAAATAACTTCAATATATTACCACGATACCCTTCTATTTTAGCAACTGTAGGAGTTGCCACGTGCACATGACGTGACGTAACGAATAAGCAAGCAAGTTGTGAGTTTGCCAGGAGGTGTGTACTTCTGATTGTTTGCTTCATTGCTGGATGTGGTGTTACTGGTGAAAGATTGTGGGGGTGGTCCAAAAAAAATGGTCCATTTGAACCAATTGAAGGTATCATTTCTGCAGAGGTTCGGTGTGGCGCACGTCATATTACTTGGATTGCCGCTGGATAATGCTCCGGAGTGAAGAAGTTGTAAATTTGATGGCAATTGGTTCAAATTCGTGATCAATCAGGTGATTTTTGAATTGGGTGTTTCATCCACACCATAGAGAAAAGAAAGTAAATTGAAGGAATTGAGTGATAAGCTAGTCAAAGCGGAGGAGGAGCGCTTGAAGTTGGAAAAGGAGTTATACGAAATAAAGCAGAATAACGCCCTATTGGATATACAGAATCAATCTGCTAAGGTCTGGCCAGCAAATCCATAAGGGCGTATTACTATCAAAGAATCTTGAGGAACTGTTCAAGTGTCAGTCCTGTGTTGAAAATTATTGTTTCTCATTAAACTAAGTATATCAACAGTCATCATCCCTAAAGCTAATTTTTCATACTAGCACCCTTTGCATTCTGAATAATTCCAGCCTACTTTCCTCTTCGGGCGTTCATCCGATAGGCTAAGGCAATTGGCACAACTAAATCATGCTCGACACTTTTGTGGCCGGTGTATGGTAAAAGATATGATTGACTGTGGCTTCATCAAGGTATTTTGAGTAATATGCTCTGTCTAAGGTAACATCCTCAGTTAGTGCTTCCACGTCTGTGATCATGGCAACAAGCTTGAAATAGTCATTGAGAGCTTATAGAGTGTCGTTTGGTCCAACAGCAAGATTGTAAGAATCAAGGACATTACCAATTCCCCTATCTTCGGTGTCAAGGACCATATAGTTGATCGGAACCAAATCTCACCCAATAACTAAAGCTTCTGTTTTCCTTTTGAAATAAGGTCTTATGTGACTAGAGCTGATATGGCCGCCACTATACTACTTAAGGTTATGTTTGGCAATCTCATTTTTTTAACCTTAGAGAGAACAAACACCAAATGGATAGTAGTGCATCTTCTCTTTTTTTATAGTATTGTAAGACGCGGCAATATTTTGAGTGGGATGTTGGACGCCCATATTCTTTGATATCCCTCCAAAAATAATCCCTCCCAGTGTAAGCCCGCTAAGACCTTCCTTTCGGAAAATTATCAACCAAAACAATTCGTGACACCACCTGGCACCTAGAACAATAATTCGCCCTACAGTTTGAGCACTTGAAAGCCAAAAACAACCGGGTCCCCACTAAATAAGTACATTCCAGTGACCTGCTCTGGATGATCTTGTTGTTGCAGGATGAATCGGATATGCTTTCTTCCTATTAAGTGAAAGAGCCTATCATTGGTTTCATGATGAATAAATCACTCCATTTTTATATCAACATAAGGAGTAAATCATGTTATATGTTGTTTCATCATATACATGGTAGGTAAATTTGTCGCAAAGAACAGAGGGAAGCAAAGTCTCAATAGGGTGTTTTTATTTGAATAATTTGGAGCTTATTATATTAATAATGATGGCCTTTTTTTTTAGCGGCAAAAAATTCACCAATTAGTCCAATGGTCATCGCGATGGTCCGAACTTTTTCCACGGTTCGAATTTTGGTTCGAATTTTCTCTCCTTCCCAATTCCTTTTTAATTCTCTTCAAATTGAATGTCCCGATACTTGGAAACGATCATAGAATCCCAGAATTTGGTGGAACGTACAATAAAGACCCTGGAGGGGGAGAAGGATCACACACCAGAAGTCGACCTTTGGTCGATCCACGAATCACTTATATTAGATACCCACAATTTGATTGAAGAAAAGACGAATTTTAAAACTAAATTGAGTGAGGTCCAGGGCCAATTCTCAAATAAGGTGTCGAAGGCTTCATCTCAGGTGATGAATCCATTGTTGAAAAAATTGTCGATTCAGCAAGTACTTAACAATTCAATAGATTCGTCAATAAACCAGTTGAAGAAGAATTCTATAAATTTGAACAATCCAGGTATAAACTTGGATCAATTTTCGTGGTTTTCAGATCTAGATCTTGAAAATGATGGCTCTAAGGAATCTCTCGACGTGATACTCCAAGATGTGAAGGGTTTATTGAATTCAAATGATTTGAAAAAATTCCAATTGATCCAATTGGAAGATAACCACGATTTAGAATTGAAGAAATTGATCAAGATGGATAATAAATATTCAAATGAATTGAACGAATTGAAGAAGTTCAAGAAGTCATTGAATGATTTTAACACCAAATTAACAAGTAAATTGAATGATGAATTGAAGGTCGAAGAAGAAGAGGAGGAAGTTGAAGAATTCCAATTCGACCAGTTGGATCAACAGGGACTTGAGGTGATGGATCAAGAAGAGAGGGACAACGAGGAGGAGCAGCAAGGAAGAGAAGAAGAAGAAGGAGAAGAAGAAGATTCTGTTTCTAACTCTGATTCTGAAAGTGTCGAAGATAAACCCGTGGATCCAACTCCCGAACCAAAGGACACCAAGAAACTGGTACCACAAGCATCCTTACAGGCTACACCCCAAGAGACCCCGGAGCCTGCAGGAGATCCAGTTGATGAAATGGAGGGTGTAGAAATTTGACCAAATTTGACAATTTTAACAGGTTTTAACCGGAATTTTGCCTTAAAAAGGGATCAGAAAGATCAGTAAGTTTAAATCCATCCACGGAGCATCTAAAATGGATCAAAAGTTCACCATTTGTATAATTAATCGTTTTAGCTCTCGCTGTTACCCGGCTTTTCACGCTTAAAGATTCGCGAGATTATAATCGCCACCAACGAGTAACCGTCTCTTTATCTAATGGGAAACTCGAATTTGATCATTTCACTACCGCAATCGGTGGGGAGCGCTCAAAGTATAAAGGAATGGATTTCCTCATCAGTCAATGGCGGTCACGTGGAGCCTTACCTACAACAATACCCAAACTTCAAGATTGGTACATTGGATTCGCTGATTTTACAGAGTGAGGAATTGGCAAAGTTGGACCATCAGCTGAACCAATCAATCACAAAAGTTTTAGACGTTAAGGACCAATTGAATTGTCCAAAGGCGGATTTGGAATCAAAATTGATCAATTTCAAATGGGACACTTCACAATTCAGATTGGATAAATCAATCAGTGACTTGATCAAATTGATCCAAGATCAATCGAGTCAATTGGATCAGGATTTGAGAACCCAATTTCAAGCCTACACAACAGCAAAGTCGAATTTGTTATCGGTTCAAAGAAAACAGATTGGTGATTTATCGGTGAAATCTCTACACGATGTTGTTGAAAAGGAGGACTTTGTTCTTGGTTCAGATCATTTAAAGACTATCCTATTGGCAATCCCTCAAGGTCAAAAATCCCAGTTTGAGAACAGTTACGAAACTTTGACAGAATTCGTTGTGCCAAGATCGGCTCATCTGATTTCTCAAGATTCGGAGTATTTGCTCTACGGTGTTACATTATTCAAAAAATTCGAACCAAAGTACTTAGAAAAAGCAAGAGAATTGAAATGGGTTCCTAGAGAATTCGAATATTCTGACGACATAATGGAGAATTTAAAGCACGAGTTTGAAAACGTTAAAAAGGAGGAATTGACTTTGAAGAACGATTTAACTAGATTGGTCAATGTCACATATGTTGAAATAACAACAAACTTCATCCACTTGAAATATTTGAGGGCTTTCGTCGAATCCGTGTTGAGGTACGGTTTGCCACCTCAATTCTTATTATACACATTAGTTATACCACATGATCCAAGCGGCTCCGGTTCCGACAAGGCCAAGAAGGATCTTTTGGAAAAATTCGGCTACTTGGGTGGTAACTCCCATAAAAAAAGTGATGAAGATTTACAAAATTATGCAAATTTAGTCGATACCGACTATCAACCTTTCGTGTTATACACCTTCCAACTACAATAATTGTCCATTTAATTTATTTATTAAATAATTTATCTAATTACTCACTCCACTACTTTTAGCAAATCAACAAGAAACCCTTCTATTCAAGCAATACCATTGATCTTTTTATCCATCATCACTCATGAAGCCATTTCAACACCATATAACTACTCCCATACCCATTACACAATCTTCTTTCTCCCTATAGACCCCCTCCTTCATTCTGGAGTATCTCTAAATGAACTATTCAAACATATGTCTCCCTCATTGATATTCTGAATCGGCTCAATCTGCTGATACTGATCTCCATCAATCATATAAATACCAGGGTTCCAATATGATGGCAATCTCATTACATTAACAATCATTGTCTTTGACTGATTAATTCCAATAATCTGAAATTCTGGCAGCTTGAATCAATTCCTCCGACTTCCTACTTTCATCACCTCTGCAATAATGATCACCACCCTTCTGCATCAAGTGCATAGTATTGATGATAATTTGTTCGTCCATTTCAATTTTAAATTATACAACTATAAAGACAATCCCCATTATTAAAAGGTAATCTCAACTCCGAGATGGGTTCAATCTGGAATCTAAGACAGCAATCTCATCACGAAGAGAAGCCTCCTCGACGGTCTTAACCAACTCCTTGGTCGACCTGGCAACGTCGAATGCAATACCGGCAGATCTCTGCTTGAAATTCTTACCGGCATAATCATCGTCCTTACTAAAATCATCCCCGTACAAACCCTCCATTCTTTGAACACAGTCTACCAAGACAGAAACAACATAGCGGGCATGACCCATCGATTCTGCATACCTACTCTGGTTCATCAGCGTGGATGTACCCTCAGCCATAGCTTTAACAACCTTATTGATCTCATTCGCACCTTCCCTCAATAAACCCTTGGTGGCCTTAGGATTCTTGATTGATCCTAGGGTGGTTTGAATGGCATTGATGACTTCGACCGTCTGATGCTCTAAGTAGAGCAATAACTCATGCAAGGTATTGTCTGGGTTCAAAGTGTTGAAATTTTCAACATCAAAGTCTTCCTCAGATTCAGATTCTTCAACTCCTTGAAGATCTTCATCATCACTGATGGAAGGTGGCAAAATAGGTTGCTTCATACTCAGCCTTCTGCTAATTCTCTTTGAAACTCTTCTTGCCAATGATTCATCAATCTCTAAAACACTCTTATTTTGATCCATTTGCCTAATCAACGTTGTATCCATCGCAGAATTGTACTCATTTTCAGTTGGGGATGTGGCATTAGAATTACTTGGAACAAATGGTGATTCCAACTTCTTCTCCAAAAATGGGTTGCTTGCATCGTCCTTATTCTCCTTGATGTTAATAGGTGGGACAAACGTGTTGAAATTTGGTGATCCAAGTTCATCCCCGCCAATTGCAGCACCCATTGCAGCACCAATTACGCCACCACCAATGTTAAGAGGTCTCTCTGGGGACTTTTCGTCAATTGAGGATTCCTTAGCATTATCAATAGAGGTCATTTGTGGTAATTTAAAACCATCACCAGCTTCAACTTTGGTCATCAATTCATCATCACCCTTAGGAATTGATTGCTTAATTTCGGAGGCGATCGGCAATTCGATAATTTCACCCCTTTCTCTGATATTTTCAATCACTTCACCAGCATCGACATGATTAGGAGGTTCTTGGATGGATTGCTTAGCATGATTAAGAGGTGTTTCACTGACATTTTCAAGGGATGTTTCAATGGCATTTTCAAAAGGTGGCTCAATGGATTCCTTCACATTTTCAACACTCTCCAGTTCCGAAACACTTTGATTTTTTTCAGAAATGCTCTTCACATTATTCACCGAATTCAATGAACCTTTCAACTCATTTGGTAAAACATTGTGAACTTTTTTAATTGGGTAAGAAACCTTCTCAGAAGGTGGAGTGGATTGTAATTCAGAAGACTCTTCAGACGGTGGGCTAGATTGCAAGTCAGAAACCTTCTCAGATGGTGGGCTGAACTTCAAATCTAGATCCTTATCACTTGAATCGTGCTTGATATCATCAAGTGATGGTCCCAAATTGGACTTATTATTCTCAACGCTTAAATCTTTCTGAAAGTCATCCCTGACCGATGTGACCTCACCAACATTTGGTTTAATAACATGTGTGTCCAACTTGGCCTTTAGTTGAGCAATGGAGGGACTTGGCTTTCCAGATCCAAAATCCAATCCATCATTAGATTCAAAATGATCCTTCAATGAATTAATGGAATCTTTCTTGATCCCGAATTTTTCGAAGGATTGACCTTCATCGGTTCTAAAAGGACTTGAAGATCTACGGCTCAATTGAGTTGAATCTGCATCAACAGTATCATTCACTTGTCTTGTTTCCAAAAGGTTAACCCTACTACCACTGGAACCGCTCATAGAACCCAGAGTAGGAGGTTTAAAATCATCATGCAATATGGTGGAACTCTTAACAGGTGAAGTATCTTTACCGGGTTGAACAATGGCCATTTGTAAGGGGATTGGTGAACTCATTCCCCCCTTTCTACTCATTGGTGACCCCACCCTACCTGGAATAGAAATATTAGATCTATCAAAGGATGAATCTTGCTCAGCCGTAATATTGGATTTGGAGTCATTACCCTGAGCTAGCCTTTGAGAAATTTTTAAAGGTCTGACATTTGCAGTAATGTCCCCCTTCGATCTATCAGCAACAGGAGAACCTAAGGACGCCTGAGATTCGTTAGGGTCTGTACTACCAGTCCCTGTAGTGACACCCATTCTAAAAGCCATTGGTGTTTGGGAAATGTTGCCCTTATACTTGTCATCAATTGGGGTGGTCAACGAAGGTTCCTCATTGTAACCTAGTGAGATATCCAACTTGATGCGCCCTAAAGTCAATTTAGATTTTGGAACACCTTTTCCATTGATTTTCACGAGACCAACAATGTCACAGGTGATCAAATAGACCTCTGTGAATGCAATATCCATGACAACCTTTGGTAAAATTTGGTGGTATATCGAATAATGTCTAGTTGTTTGTAATAGATTGGAAATTGAGCTAGTTAAGATGCGCTTCTTCTCGTTCAATTTGGCCTCATCAGCACCTGTGTCAACAGTGGCATCTTTGATGAAAATATTGACGGATCTGGAAAAGTCGGACACCATTTCGAACAATTGGACCTTTTCGAAGTTGTGGGGATGTTCCACAAGGTAATTGAATAGTGTGTCCAATTTACCGTAAACTGCGGCCAATTTAGAAATGGATAGCTTTCCATTGGGAGCCAGAAGCTGTGCATCGACGGTTCCATCGATGGATAGCAAATGGTGTTCGATCTTGTCTGCTTTTAAATCCTCATATTTTTTAATCCAATTGGAATTGCCATCTGCAGGCTCATCAAAGGCGAGCGAGTTTATCTTTTTGAGCTGCTCACATTCTTTGAGTAGAAGAGAATTTTGATGAGTCAATTCTTCCAAATCACGGTCTAGATCTGGATTGGTGGTGTTTTCAGCAATT
Source organism: Saturnispora galanensis (assembly GCA_030584985.1). Classification (NCBI taxonomy): domain Eukaryota; kingdom Fungi; phylum Ascomycota; class Pichiomycetes; order Pichiales; family Pichiaceae; genus Saturnispora; species Saturnispora galanensis. Next base: position 57,039 of record JAJMCD010000021.1, on the reverse strand, counting down.
GCTGCCTTGGATTTCAAGTGCTCATTCTCCTCAAGAACTCTCTCCAGATAAGCCTTCAAAGCTGTCAATTCCCTATTATCTTGATCATCTGCATCATCTTCTTCATCAACTGCATCATCGCCAAATTCCTCAACAACCATACTTTTACTCTTGTCGTTGTCATCTAGGATTTTTTGCAAATGTTCCACCTCATCTGTTTGGATTCTGTATTTTTCTAATAAGTTTTGATGTTCCAATTCTAGATCTTCTAAGGCTTTGTATCTTTCCAGTTGGTCTTTCAAAGTGACACCTTCGGAAGTTAGGATGTTGACTTGATCTTGAAGTTCCTTATTGGAAACTTCAAACTTCTTCAAGGATTCAAGCTCATCTTGAAGTTGGATCTCTTTCTTTTTCAGAATTGCGTTTTCGATCTCCAAATCGGCGATTTGGGTTCTGATTGCCTCAAATTCCCCTGTTTCCTCAACTTCATCATCGACAGGGAATTTCAGGCTTGGACCGGCATGCTCATTCAGAATCTCATTAGTTGCCACCTTCACTTTTTTGGTTGGTGATCTCAACAGGGCGCCTTGTGCATTTGGGTTGATTTGGTCTCCATCATCCTCATCACTGGACCATGTCAACTCGGCCTTTTGAGGAACTAACGTTGTACTCTTCAATTGTGAGGGAGTTTCGTTTCCACCGTTTGCAAACGTAGTATTAAGTGGTGTTTTGAATTGTTCCATTGGGGGTTCCGACATTGGGGGTTGTGACACTGGAATATTTAACGTCAATCCCTTTTTATTCATACCAAGATCATTGTTCACTTCAAGTTCTTGCTTTGAATTCATCTCATTGATCGATCTCTTCTTTATCAGTGTTCCCTCCTTTGATCTGTTGTTGATTTCAAAGAGAACATCATTCACCAAGTCTTTGAACCTTGAAGCCGGTAAGGCAGCCAGCTTCTGTCTTGCTTGATTTCTCTTTGGATGGTATCCACTTTGTGCCTCCAAATGTCTTGGTACGCTTTGACCTTGAGATTTTGTGAGGTTCCTCCTTTGCAGTTCATCGTAGACGTCTATACTCAAATCAATGAACTGCACACGCGTCAATTTGCATAGCTTTTCCCGGGCTTTCACCACTCTTGACGACGTGATGGGTGTCAAATCACCCTTACAGGACTCTATGAACTGGGCCAGACCCGCTCTGTACTTTTCAATGTCCGCGTCACTGGTCATGGCTCTGGTTGTCCTCCAAGCTCTGGAGCAATAAATTTTGAGAATTCATTTTCTCATTGGGAGGGGATAACGCGTGTCTGTCAAAGTGGACGCGTGTCAGTAGGTAGGGGGTTGCTCATGTGCTCATGGGGAGGAGCAGGAAGCAGACAAGAGGGCCCAATGGAAGATCTAGGTGTAACTTATCCATGAGATTAGAGATTTTTGGGAAGATCTTAACAAGATGTAGTTGAACCAGAGAAGAGACAATAGATGAGGATGCTTAAATTAGAAGTGGAGCATAATGGTTGTAGATTCCCGGGAAATGCCAATATTTCAGTTAAATGGATTGTTAGATAAGATTAAATTAGAATTGATTAAAGATAGAAGGATGAGAGGGTCAATGGATGGTTTATTAGATGCAAATATGTGGCCGCGTATAGAGAGTGGCGCATGCGCATGCGCCATAATAGATGCGCCAAAATGGGTTCCTTGCTTGCTCAAATCCAATCAAGATGAACAATTTGATAATATGAACGGAAGAAAAGTGGGGTAATTCACCGTATTGGATTAAAACAATAAAACGGTGAAACAGACCGTGGATGGGTTATCCAATTATGGAGCAAAGGCCACCAATGTAGTGGCGCATGTGCTAAAAATGACTTTATTGCCTTAAATTCAAGCAGCCGCAAGCAGATTGATCAAAGTAGGATATTAAGAAAACTTGTAGAAGACATTGTTTGATCACAATACAATGAGAGTCGGATTATTTGACAGTGTACAGAGTGGCACATGTGCATGCGCCACATTTTCTTCCTTCCCCCCTAAGGATAATGCCTGATTGGTTTATTACCGTTGAAGGGGTGTCCCTCTTCTCCTTAATTAGAAATGCTTTAAAGGACGAGCCACCAGGTTTATTTGCAAGGGAGGTGTAGATAGGAAATTTACTGGGAGAGTTTCCACCTCGTGCGATCCCAGTTCCCATCTCGTGCGACAATTACTGGGAGAGTTCCCACCTCGTGCGACAACTACTGGGAGAGTCCTCCCCCCTCATGCGAAAATTACTGGGAGAGTTTCCACCTCGTGCAACGGTGGCCTCCACGTACTTGCTCATATTTGCCCACTTACAAATTAACAGCTCTTTGCTATCCATCATCCCACCTTTTTTCTTGAGTTTCCTTGCATTTATTCTACAAAATTACTTATTTTAAAAGGAAAATAGAGTCATGTGTCAAATGGTATATTATGAAGCAAACCATTGGATTCTCAAATTCATTCATAAACGGAGCCCAATCAATTCAAACCCAATTTACCCTCCCTACCCCCTCCCCCCGTTCTATAATTCACACAATCAATCATTCAATCATTCATCATCCCCTTTCTCTAAAGTGGCCATCTTCCGCCTCTTACTGGCTGCAATCATCTCCTTCTTCTGTTGACGCTTTCTTCTATCCATGTAGGGGACGGTACTGATCTCGGATCTCTTCACTTGGCTCATACGGATCTGTTTCTTTTGTTTTTGATTCAATTTGGTCAATGCACCCTCAGCACGCATCCATTCGGGAAGCCCCTCAATCTGACCCGAGGCCTTCATTACATTAACGACACTCTTGACTATATCCATATCATCCTTGGTGTAAAATGTAACAGCTCTACCCTTTCTACCAGCTCTACCAGTTCTACCAATTCTATGAACATAGGCCTGGGAGGAGTTTGGAACATCATAATTGATGACCAAATTAATCCCCCTGAAATCCACACCACGGGCTAAAACATCTGTTGTGATGAGACACCATAATTCTCCCGCTCTGAATCTTTCAATTGCCTCTTCACGCTGATGCTGAGTTCTATCGGCATGAATGACATCCACATTCAATCCATCGTATAACAATTCGGAATAAAGGGCCTTTGCACGATGAATACTTTGAAGAAAGATTATCACAGGAGGCTTGAATTCACCCCTTAGAATCATATCTCTTATGGCCACTAACTTACCATGCTCATCACCACAGAAGATCAACTGTTGTTCAATGTTGGAATTGGCAGCTTCTTTATGACCCACAACAATTCTGATTGGATCCACCATTATACCATTTGCCAATTCTTCGACAGATGACGTGATGGTGGCAGAGAAGATCGATCTTCTCAACTTTGAATTTGTCAATTGGGATAAAATGGAGTCGGTTTGTTCGATGAAATTCGATTCAAAAAGAGAATCCGCTTCATCAAAGATGATTTGATTGACCAAACTCAAATCAATGGCCTTGTTTTTTATTAAATCAATCAATCTTAATGGGGTTGAAACGAGGATATCGTATTTGTTTGAATGGATTTGGCCATTTCTCAATTTGGCTGCTGTGGCCTTATTTAGATATCCCACAGTCAATTCCAAGCCAGCAGTGAGTTTTTCCAACTCTTGGAAGATTTGGTTTGACAATTCTTTAGTCGGAGAAATGATCAATCCGCTCAGTGTTCTCTCCTTGTTGAGGGTCTTTTTTTCTTCTTTTGTCAATTTGGACATGAATTTTGGCTTTGTGTTCAAGATTTGTTGAATCATGGGAATTAGAAATGCCAACGTCTTACCTGAACCTGTTGGGGCACAACATATTAAATCTCTTTGGAATAATGCAGATGGGATGGATTCCGATTGGATTGGCGTTGGCTCAGTGAAATCGTTATTGATTAAGTTTTGTAACAATTGCTTATCAAACTTGAATCTAGAGATCAAATCTTCAAAAGATCCAATTGGTAAGGGAATATCGTGCCCCTTCACTTTGGTTTTATTTGCTTCTCTAAATGCAGTCGCCTCATCCTCTGTTTTAATTTTAGCATTCATTGGATCATTATATTTCAATTCTTCACCAGACACTCCCTTTTCATCACCGTCACCGTCACCGTTACCTTCACCTTCACCCTCCTCACCCTCTCCTCCATTTTCTTGCTCTTCTTCAACTTTTCTAATTATCTTATGCTGTTTGCTATGGAAGAAATCAATCTCCTTTTCTATCTCTTGATCTTTCACTTCAGCTTTATCTTGATGCTTCTTTTTGTTGAATTGTTCATTGAATTTATTTGAAAAATCCACCTCAACTGATTTTGATTTTCTTTTTGAAACTCCTCGACTAAGAACCTTAAAAATGTCCATCTTGACTCTCAAAATCAATTGGTTCTACGTTTTCTCCGATACTGGAACTGAAAATTTTTTTGGTAAAATAAAATAAAATAGAAAGGAACCACATCACGTGACCATGCGCCACGTGGTTCCGCACGGTAACCGATTGGCGTGGCGCAGGGTGCCACCTTGTTTTTGCTCTCTCACTAAGAAAATTTTTTCAATCTTGGACGTTCGATATTCAAAGGGTGAGTGAACGATGATGAATAGATTAGCGGTGAAGAGCTTGATCAGACCCAGCGCACAGTTTCACAGATCCATTGTTTATGTGAGAGGTGCTCGTGTTCAAGGTTTGATAAGAGACCCAGAAACAGTACTATCCAGTGATGGATCGAAGTATTCAACAAATGAATCTAACATCGGTAATTTGAAGAGCTACTTAAAGGGGTTGAACATCAATCTTTCAGATGACCTCATCTTGCAAATCTTGACCCATAAATCATTTGCTCATGGTTCCAAACCTTACAATTCCACATTGGCCTATTTTGGTGAACAGTTGCTTCAATTAACAGCATCGAAGAATGTCCTTGGTACCAGTGAAACTGTTGGTTCCATTGGTAAGATCCATTTTGAAGCCGTGGGATCTTTGGCTCACAGATTGATCTGGTCTGATAAATTTCTTGCAGAATTTGCCGAATCTAAGGGTATTGATAAGGTCTTCTTCTGTAGAAAGGCCTTGAAGGATGGTAAGCAAGAGTTGGAATACAAGCCAAAGAAGATCTTTTCCACAATCACAACCAGTTTGATAGGTGCAATTGCTTCCGTCCACGGCAAGAAGGTGGCGGAGGAATTCATCGAGAAGGAAATCTTCCCAGCATACCAAAAATGAGAATTAGATGACATACGGTGAAGCAGAGCAAAATGATCTAGCATCTTGTACATATAGTAAACCGGGGATGATAAGCGTTGATTCCAAGAGTGATTGGATTGTAGTTGGGGTAATAGAAGAGTTTGTACTATCTTTTATAAATGAATAAATGAGGATCACGAACAAATGAGCGAGGTGAGTTTGATTGTGAAACGATTTGAGTGCGAAAATTGAGCTAGCCCAGGGGAGAAGGTTGTTGAAATCAGGGCCGATGAAACGTAAATAGACCATTAGTTCAAATCTAGATATGAAATCATGGATGTCATATTTAATACAATTATATCTATAATGCTGGAGCGTGGGTTTTGTAGGAGACATTCAATTCCTTTTATACTAATATCTACAATTGGTTACTTGTTAGTTGTATGACTATTGACTTATTTTTAGGCTCACTTCCAATAAAATATGGAAATGAGCGAATTGGAGTTAAACATGAGCACATGAGCAGAGTCCGCAATCTTCAATTGCGATAAATCCATCCACATGCCAAATCGATGGGTTCTTGCCAATGCAAATGCGTTGGGAGTACATCTTCTATGATTGGGTTTGTTTTCTTGAGGAAATTCACCGTTTTTTGTGAAATCAAAGAGGACCATTTCCGTTGAGATCCACAGTGGCGCATGCACAAAATAATATTGTCTGCGCCACATCACACGTGACCTCAGACGTTCTATCGAATAAACCATCAACAAGTGGCCCCTATTTTCCTGATATTAGCTGCTGACAAAGTGTGCATCTTCTTTACACCCACTCATAACCCTACTCCTCAAACTGGGGACTCGTCTTCGCTAGGACGATCCGTGGCGCATGATGAACTTTTATTGGCATGCGCCACCATACGTGCTAGTGATTCACCGGTCACCCGGAATTCAGCCCCCACGTGGCTTCCTATCATTGTACTAACATATAATCAAGTTATCCAAAATGCAAATTAATAATCAAACCCCATTCCAATAACTTACCACAAAAATTGATTGGATCAACTTCTTTCCACGTGATTTCTATCCATCGATTTATTTAACTCACTGAGCACTTTTCTATCATGCCAAGAATCACTATTACAAGCCACGATTTGATCAAACCATTTAACGACCGCCACATCTAATTCATTATTTTGATAAGCACCTTGTGTTCCAGAATCTATGCCGTAATAAAGTGAGACTCAATGGCAAATTTTCGTTATATCCGCTTTTTTATCCTCTCCGTTTTCTCCTGTAATCTCCGTCCCTTGTCTTCATCCCCCCAGTGCTATGAATTACCTGAAGAAGTTCATTGGTCCAAAGACATCTCCAACTGACGTCTTTCCGGAATCGGAATCAAAATTTGAATGCACACCATCCGAATGCCACTTCAAATATCCATCTTCATGTTTCACCTTAAAAGAACCTGCTGCAAGTGAACCCCTATGGGAATCATCAAAGACGCCGGATCTACGTATAATTGTGGCAACTGGTAAAACTGATTGGCCACACGATGCTCTCAATGATGACCAGAAAGCAGAATCTCTCTTACCTACAATTTCCAAGTTGGGTGGTTCATTGTCCTCGGATGCAAATATCAAGGTTACTTGTAACGTTAGTAGTGAATCATTGAACATGTCTTCGCCTAGATTCTCCGAATATTTGGAGTTCAAGGTCGTTGATTTGCTCTTGTTGCCATGGTTTGTGAGAATCAAGGGTGTGGATGCTGGCAATGTTGAGGAAGTTTATTCGTGCTTAACAGACGTTGCATTGAAGAGTGAAAAGGGTAAAGAGGGGAAGACATTGATGGAGCAATTAAAGATCGAAGGTGTTGTTGTTGAAATGGACATCAACTCATCGATCGTCATGTTATGCTCTCATAACACTAGAGATAAAAAATGTGGCCAAACTGCTCCATACATGAAGAAGGAGTTTGAGTCTCAATTAGGCGACCACGGTCTTCACAGAGATTCCAGTGACGACAGACCGGATGGTACTAAGGTCATCTACATTAACCACGTTGGTGGCCACAAGTTTGCTGCCAATGTCTTGATTCACAAGAAAAACGGGGGGTTTGTTTGGTTGGCTAGATGCACACCAATGAACGTCAAGGCTCTTGTGGAGGAAACTATCATCGGCGATAAGATCTTCCCTGACAACGTGAGAACTTGTAAGAAGTTCGAGGCGGTTGAATGGTGATGCGTCTAACTGGATAGATAAATAAATAAACTACAATTCGTCCTTATTCAATTCTTTTTCTTCCTTGTTGGATTCTTCTTCAACGGCTTCTGCATCGTCTCTTTCGGCCTTGACTTCATCGTAGTCTCTCCACGTCTCCTCGGTGTAGAAACTTTCACAATGGTTCAAAAAGTTCAGCTTGAAGTTGGCCGCATCTCTGGCATCATCGTCAAGAGACTTGTCAACCAACATACCGCTGTACTTCTCCTTTTCACTGATGAAGAATTTCTTGTTGTTGGAGTTGAATTGGTTGAAGCAGAGGGCGTAATATTTCAATTCCTCCTTGAATTCTTCAACATCGATCTTTCTCATTTCCTTAACAAAGTCGGAAATCACTGCTCTTCTGTCCACAACGTTCTTAGAAAGGAAACTCCTTAAGTGCTCGTCTAAAGCTGGAATGATACCTGCGTTTTCATCCAAAGAACCATCAACTGCTCTTCTAATACCCACCTTGTCGTTCACAAACTTAACAAAAGCCTCAGGGGTCAGCTCCCCATCGTAGTATTCATACTTGTCAATGTCACCGTTTTCAACGTAAACAATCGTTGGGTAGTGACCGATATGGTACTTGTTTCTCACAAAATCGGTTGGATCCGAGCCCACGCGCTTAACTTCACCAATCAGAATCTTGGAATTATCCCTGTGGTAGGCATTGGCCACTGTTTCAAAGATCTCGGCCAATCTAGCAGATTCCTCGTCATCATCGTTTGTGAAGAGAAGCAACCCCTTTCTGTTCTTCACCTGAATGAACTTCTCCAAGTTCAAGTCACTGAATTGAACCACCATTGATGGTTTTAACAATTCTCCATTCAAAGACAATTCTCTGTTCAAGAATTCCGTGAATTGCTCAACGTTTCTGGGACCGTCGTAGTCAAGAGGCACCGTCAATTGATCAGGCTTGAACAATTTCACCTGTGGAAAGGAGGAAACACCATATCTTTGTCTAATCGACTTGTTGGCATCGGCATCCAATTCAACAATCTGGATGTCCTGGCCTTCGTAGAGCTGTGCCAGGTCCTCCCAGGATTGCTTCATTTCCTTACAGTAGAAACACCATGGTGCAAAGAACTTCACAAAAGATGGCTTCCCGGACTTGAGAACGATATCTTCAAAGGACTTATCATCTGCAACAATAAGGTCACCCCAAACAGAGGCCACAATCGCCAGAAGACTCAAGAACTGCAATTTCATCAGGCTTTTTTAAAGAATAACGTGGCGTTGATGTAGTAACAATTACGTGTTCATTAAAAAAATAACCTGCACTTCAGCGGACCCACTTATCTTGGTCACGTGGACAAAAGTCTATGATCTCGATCACAGTCTTACTTCCCTTCTGGATCGCAGTAACACACCTCCGGTAATCAAACTTGACCTGCCAGACCGCACCTGTAATGGACTCTCCTAAGTTTCTGACGCGAGCACCGGTCTGGGCGTTCCAGAGAATCAACGAGCTCTGGGAACCGGAGATGACCCTTTCGTCGTCATTCTCAACACAGGTGATGGCGGAACCATGTCCTCTCAGAACATGTCGAGCCGCACCCGTATTAGGATCCCATATGCGGACGGTGGAGTCGGCAGCGGCCGAAACTAAGACGTTATCGCTTGAACTGATCAAACCCACGAGAATCTGGTGTCCTTCAAGAATGGCCTTGAGAGTGCCCTTGGTAAGATCCCAGATCTTTACAGTATTGTCAACAGATCCCGTATAACACTGTTGTCTCTTCCAATCATAAACACAACTGTAGATCTTATCATTGTGACCAACCAACTCGTACTTTTTGGTGAAAGTCTTCAAATCCCAGACAATCGCCTTACTATCATAGGACCCGCTGATTATCGTATTTGCGTGGCCTGAGAGGGCCCTCACGGAGTTTGTGTGGCCCTCCAACTTCTTCAATAGATAGGGGTTATCGACCTCCTCCAGTTCCAATGGCTCATCAGGTAATTCATCACCAGGCTCGGTCAACGGCAACTTCCAAACATTCAACGTCGTGTCTCTCGACCCTGTTACCAAAAGCGGCTCATTGGGAAAGTAAACCGGGTTACCCTCCTCGTCCGTCCCACACTGGACTGGCTCCACAATCTCCAGACACCTCACGGTGGAAACATGTCCTTTGAAAATGTGGGTGCATTTCCCCTGGGCCATATTCCAGATACGCACCGTTCTATCCGTGGAGCCCGAGGCCAACGTGTTCTTATAGTATTTCATCGCCCAAACACCACCACCATGACCTAACAACTCGTATCTCATCTGGCCCGTTTCTGTGTCATAAATGACGACCTTAGATTGGTCGGATCCGGCAACAACCTTGTCGCTGTCAAACTGGAGACACGTGATGACCCCCAGAGACTCGGCGTCGAGAGAAAGCACTCTTGGTTGAAACGTTGGATCCATCCAATCCCTTTTAATACCCAGCCTTCGCTGATACATTAACTTCAAAACCTGAGCATCCTGCAAATCCCTATTGAGAGAGCTGATCCATCGGAACTCCTCCTCAAACTCCTCCTTACTGTGTATCATATTATCCTTAAAAAGTAGCGATTTCCATAAATCGTAACTGTAATGGGAGATCAAATTCCAGTCCTTGGACACCTCAGATGCACTCAAGAGGGTCCTATAATCAAACTGGGAGAAGATCTTGTTGGTAACCTCCGGAGGAAGCTGTAGAATGATGTCCTTTTTGAGTGCCGTACCCAAGATCTTGTATAAATTACTCAATAAATTCACGTCCATCTTTTCAATCAACTTCAAGAGGAGGGCCTTGGATTCAATACATCCGGGGTCCAACCCGTTGATGTAAGTGTTTGCCATCTCCCAACCCATTCCCACGGACTTGTTTCGATCGGAATGATCTAAAACCAAGTCTTGCAACGCGTTCTGATGTGTGGGTGATGCACTTGGCGACGGTAGAGGTAAGGATCCTGTTGTGATCGTGTCATGATCCATCATTGGAGAGGATAAAAGCCTCCTCTTTGGGGCGCTGTTGTCATCGCTATCTATAGCGTCTATTTCTCTATCTTCGCTCTGTTTGCGTTCTCTATCCCTTTTTCTCAGTGGGAGGCCTATAGCCGGTGTTTCAAGACGTTCATTCACTGATGCCTGTTGTTCTTCTTGGTAGGGGGATGCGTTGAGATCTGTCACTAGGGACGACTCTTTTGAGGGCAAAATCCCCGAAAGTAGCCTCTGATTGTTCCTGAGAGGAAACCGCTTCTGCTGTACCCGGTTAACACGACTGTTCCGCGTGCTAAGCTGTGGAAGAGCCGGTGGATCCATCTTTATCGTGATGTATTACTATACGAAAGATTTACAGCTGATGAGTAAATTACTTCCTTGGGTGACGTAAGGTGAACAAGCTTCCAGTACTCTGTATCTCATTGGCCCCCATTGTGTCCACAGGGGGTCAAGTTCGCGGTACGAACAAAAATCTCATTGAATTTTTGCCCAGTAAATCTCCCACTGGGCTCTCGCGCAGGGTCATTCATAGTAGGATGCCCGCCCACTGGGTTTCCCACTACAAACCCCGGGTCTTGCCCAACTCTCTCATCACCTTACTCACTCATTCCCCTCAGAGTATCGCGTTATTTGTAGTCATCGTACCTTTGAGGGGATGGTCTTTTGGCTGTGCTGCGGCCTCGTACTGGGCCACTATTCTACCCCCCTTCAAGTTTGTTGATTCCCCTCTGATTTCAATTGAAAACAGCCCCACCGGCTCCTCCTGATCTCCCCAACAGCCCTTGATGTATATCGTCATACCGCCCACGGAGGAGAAAATCCTCCGTGGTAGGTGGTGCTCCACAAAAGAGGTATCATCTTTAATGCTGCCCTGAGAGTCCAACGGGATGCCTACACCACGGGGGTGGACGATTTGGTAATCACACTTCATTGACTGCAAATCATCGAAATCCCTACCAAGGGCGTTCTTGAACACCTTGATTTCCTTTGGACAGTGGTCATCCTCGTTGGCAGTCCTCAAAATGAAGGAGTAAGCCTTCACAGGACACTCAAAGGGGATGTGGATGACCATCTCACTGTCGAGATCCGACTTGATCACCGGTCTGGTTTCGTAGCGGGTGTCCAGGGTCCTGAATAACGATGAGAGCTCCTCCCTGGGGTTGGCCATATTCAATGCCTCTAATTTGGGGGTGTCGATCCACTCGTAGAGGGACTGGGACTCGTTTGTGGTAATTGGTGGCGCAGTATTCGATCCCCCACCGTGGTCATGGTGGTGATGTTCATGTTCACAGGACATGAAGAGGTAAAGTGAAAAAGTGTAAATATGCTCAGGGTTTGTCAAATGTGATAAGACCCTTGAGGTGTGAGTGGCCATTGGATCTTAGTGATTCCTTTATCTATTGGACCCTTCTTTGTAGTCATGGTCGTTGCTTTTTGATTGAAATTAAATGGATCCACGGAGTTGGAAGGTAAAAGTGACTGAGAGATCACGTGACACGGCTCAGCAAATCAACAATGTGTATTTATGACGAGGAGGCAGTTTGAATATGATTCAACATCAATTGAGGGAATCTTGGAAGATTAGACGCCTGATGACATGCTTGAGAAGATTAGCCACCGGCTGGCATTCCTGAGAAGATTTTGGGGGAAATCATTAGCTCATTCAATTCATACCTTTAGGTTGCGTGATTCTAGTATGAATGCTGGAAAACACAAGGTATGGGCCAACAAACGCTCCTCTTATATCTTTGGACTTCCGTTTATTCGGCCTACCTCTACTGGGTGGCACAGTTGCTTCGTTATAAATATGCTCAGAGTAGATCTATGTAATTACTATTTGGTTTTTCTCTTCTTCCTTGGACGAATTTGGTCCTCCTCCTCCTCTTCCTCCTCCGCTTCCTCCTCCTTATCATCCTCTTCTGCCTCTGAGTACTCTCCTTCCTCCTCATCTTCATCTTCACTTTCACCATACTCCCCTTCATTGTCCTGCCCTTCTTCATACTCTCCTTCCACGTCCTCCTCTTCACCGGCTGCCCGCTCATACTTGTCAAAAATCGCCCCAAAAGTATCCCTGTGCTTTTGAGAGTTTCTTGCAATCAACGCCTGTAGACCCGCCATTTCATCATTTCTGGCCACATCTTTGGCCATTCTGGCCTCCTTTTCAGCACGTTTAGTCATCCGTTTCACATTGGTTGCCCTACTCTTCACATATGTTTTCCACTTTGGAATCTCCTTTTCTTTAAGACGGCCCTCCGAGATCAATTGCTCACATAATTTGAACATTCTCTTCTCTTCTTGGTCGCTGAACTCCAAATGAATGATATGTTCAAACAACTTCTTGAAATCCCCTTTCGTGACCCTCATATCCTCTTCAACATCTGCCTTCTCCTCTTCACTCTTCTGGTACTGAAGTTTATCCTCCTCAATTAAGTCCTTACTGATCTTTTCAAATTGGTCCATTCCTGCCTGCCACGACTCCCAATTGGTCACAGGTCCCCATGGACACACTCTCCCTGTCTTGTCATAAAGGGATCTCCTCTTTGGGTCATTGAGGACAAGATATGCTATTTGTACGTGATCGAATTCCTTCCTGAATCCTTCAGACTTGTCGGGATGGTAACGAAGACAGAGTTTATGGTATGCTCGTTTGATTCCTTTAGAATCAACAGAGGTGTCCACACCTAGAACCTCGTAAGGATTGACATCCGCATACTGCTGGTCGTCACTCATCGTTTCAATAGTAAGAGGTGAGCCACGCGTGGTGAAAATCCGCTCAGCATTGGGTGTCTCTATTCTATTTTAAATCTTTATACAATTGTTCAAATTCTAGAAACCGGGCCACCAGGAGATTGGGAGGTTCTTGCAGTAAGAACCTCAACACCATCTTCGGTCACAAGCAAGGTGTGTTCAAATTGGGCACTTGGCTTACCGTCGGCAGTGGTGGAGGTCCACTTGTCAGGCCATGATAGGTCCTTCCATGTACCCAAGTTCAACATAGGTTCGATCGTGAAGCAGACCCCGGGTTTACAGACACCAATGGCCTTGTTGTTGGCATAGTGGGGCACCTCGGGAGCACAATGGAAAAGGGAGTTCACACCGTGACCACAATAGGCTCTAACGACAGAACAATTGTTCTCCTTGGCGATCTTCTCGATGATGTTCCCAAACTCTCTGAAGGGCATTCCAGGCTTCACCTGGGCAATACAGGCCTCAAGAGATTCTCTCGTTGTTTCCACCAAACGCACCAAATCTGGGTTGGCCTTGGCCTTATCTCCGACGTAGTATGTTTCGTTCAAATCCGCATGGAATCCATCCTTATAGAGGGAAATGTCGATATTGATGATATCACCGTCTTTTAGTGGTCTCTTATCGGGAATACCGTGACAGATCACCTCGTTGATCGATGTGCACACGGATTTTGGGAAATTGAAGTAGTTCAACGGTGATGGATAACCACCTCTCTTGATCGATTCCTCGTGAACAACTCTGTCGATTTCGTCGGTGGTTACACCAGGCTTAACCATTGCACCGGCTAAATCCAGAATCTCTCTACCCAACTTACACACCTCTCTCATCTTCTCAATTTCCGAAGAGTTCAAGCACTTGACACCCTCCGATCTGTCGTTTCTAATCTCCGACTCGGGCACCCCATCCTTGGCGTAGTCGGGAAGAACAATCGACTCGGGCACTTCTCTTCTTGGGGTCAGTGGGTAGGAGGGGCGAAGATCCCCTGAGTACTTGAAGTTAGGGAAGGGATTGTAGGAGTCTTGACCATCAACAGGGTGGATAGCCTTGTGGATACCAAAACTTCCTCTGAAGCAAGTGGAATTGCAAAAGAAAGAGTCAATTCCATTCTTAAGACAAATTGGACATTTCAAATTTGACGTGGTTTCTCTTCCACAATGGGGGGATGCACAGTGATGGCTACTCATTTTGAAAAAGTGGTGATAATTGTAAGCAGTAAAAAAATTTTCACGCCATCATCTCTTCATATATACAAAGCAAATGGTGGAGATCAAGGGGTTCCAAGTGGTGAATGTCGTGGTGCCAGCAGTGGCCAACTTGAAGGAGACGAGCCATTCGATTTTTGTTAAACCCCACACCACAAGGGACGTTGATGCGGAGGAAACCACATCTCTATTTATTGTGAATTTACCACCACTACCGACCCTACAGGGCATGCGGGACCTTTTTGCGCAGATCAACTCGGGGGCCAGAGTGCAAGGATATTATGGAAGAGAGGTGTTTAACCCCACGGGAGATTGTCAGTGGGATATGTTCATCAATTTGAGTAAACTATCCAGTGAGGATTTCGGCGTGGAACTAACTGATGTGGAGAAACTTCCAGTGGGATGTGGTGTGGTGACGTTTCTCGATAGGGATTCATTGGAATTGGCCCTGAACAGTGTGAATAGACAAAAAAATCAAATCATTTGGTCACCGAAGGGAGATATCAAAACAGGCACAGAGAGATACAGTGGTGTTTCACGTATATTGGATCCAGAACAAGTAGAAGAAAAGGTGTCGAGATCCCTGATTGAATTTCAGGAAAGAGAAACAAACTTAGCACAAGAAGTGCAAGGATTGAGAGAAATCGTGGATGAGGACGGGTTCACAATGGTGGTGGGTGCCCAAAGAAAGACCAAGAGCGCAATCATGGGCACAACCAAATCAATAGACGAGTTGAAGAACGCCGGCGTGCTCAAAGACAAAAAGGATGACAAACAAAAAATGGACTTCTACAGATTCCAGGTTAGAGAAAGAAAGAAGCAAGAAATGAGTGAACTGCTCACGAAATTCAAGGAGGATCAAGAAAAGGTTAAACAGATGAGACAGAAAAGAAAGTTTAGACCCTATTAATTTTATAGACGACCCCCAGGGGTTTGAACATCATCATTTGTGGAATTAACATCAACCTGCCTCAACATCATGTTGGGGTTGAGTCCTAAATCATGTAGCTCCTTGAAGATGGAGACCGGCTTCTCGTCATATCCCAGTACCCGCTCCTTATCTCCTCCGTAGCACATCACCAAGACATACTTCTTCCAATCTCCCTTATTCAAGTTGTGGCTCTTCATTGCTGCCTGGAGAATCTTATAACAAGGATCGTCGGTTTTGGCCTTTAATTGCTTCAACGTGTCACTGCTAGCCATTGGTGCTGATCGATGAGGAGGTCTCTTGAAATAACCGGAGCTGCCTGTACTGACCAATCCGGGCACTCTCGGATCATTCACTGGAGAAGGCAATGGTTTCTTAGCCTTTAATCCCTTTACTATCGGCATCACGTCCTCCTTCAACTTGTTCAACTGGGCGACCAAAGCCTTATTACTCGTCTCTTCCGATATCGTTATCGATTTTGTCATCGATTGAATCAATCCGTTCGCCACCACCAAAGACTGCAATTCCGATATGAGGGGATGCTCCACGTTGACGTTGATTGTAGAAATGTCTCGCTTCAACATTAACTCCTCAATTTGGTTCATTATAATTAACCTTAACTTCAAATTGGAGATACCCATTTCCTTCAATTCCAAACTGGTCAACATCGGTAGTGTCAAGCCGGTTATGTTGTGGGTCCTAAAACAGTCTAGCACACCATCCGAAAAGTGTTGGTTCTTGAGCCATAGAAGCACCTGATCATTACCCCAATCAAGCATTGTCAAGGGATATAAAAATAGATCAGGGGTCGGGTTAGAATGTTTTCTTCCCATGTGCTCTGAAATCATCCCCCGTGGAGTTCCCTTGTGATTTTTCAGTTTCCCAGTAGTTTTCTTGCTAGTTCGCACTGTGAAAGTTAGTGGGCGCGAGGGGCAGGAGGCGATCAGGCGAATACCGAAAAATTCGGTGCCGGGAGCCTCCCCCAGAGGTAATACGCCATAATATGGGATGTTAGACTATATCTACTTACATCCACCTGGCATCACATTCACTTTGCAAGAAAGAGAGGCGACACCACTGCATATAGGGATTAGCGGCGTATTTTAGCATAGAAACTCTGTGCATACTCACCTACACAAATTAACTAAAAGGAATATTTGAAAGCATTCAACTGGACATAATCAGACATAGCTCTTGAAAGCTTGCGTTGTTCGTTTATCCGCCCCTCTGTGGATCTTGTTAGGTAATGCTGAGCAAAATGCCGCTCATCGTTTTTCATATCGGATTCAACCTCAGCCAGCAAAGAGGTTGACCACATCGCACAACTCTGGTTGCCGCACCGCATGTTACCGCATGTTACCACTTGATTTGCGTCTAACATGCCACAGTTTCGGTCGGTTATTTGAGGGAAAGTCGGGCAAAGCGGGTATTCATGGTAAAATGCGGCAATTGGCGGTGAAAAATCCGGGCTGCTCAGGCATATAAGAATGGCCCAATCCCCCCCCTAATCCCTGGCTCCTGTGGCGGCTATTTCACAATCAAGTAAAAATGGCTCCTGTTAGTGAATGCGATATTAGTATGACATCTTTTGCCTCAACAATTGATGCCAAGTTAGAAACTAAGTCCACTGTTACAATTTCGGAGTATATCTTCCTTAGGATCAGCCAATTGGGTATTAAGAACATCTTCGGTGTTCCTGGGGATTTTAACCTGAAGTTTTTAGAACACATTTATGATGTTTCTGCTTTGAATTGGGTCGGTACATGTAATGAAATGAACGGTTGTTATGCTGCTGATGCTTATGCCAAGACCTCACAAAAAATGGGGGTCATCTTGACAACCTACGGTCCGGGTGAATTGTCAATTGTCAACCCTATTGCCGGTGCATACACTGAACATGTTCCAATTTTATCTCTTGTGGGGACATCTCCTTTGAATGTCAAGAGGAATCCTCATCCTAAAAACTTGCACCATTTGATTTCAAATGAGAAGACCCACTTAAAGAGTGACCATTACGTCTATCAAAGGCTCGTGAAGGATTTGACTGTGGATACCGCTTCCATTGAAGAGGATCCTCTTGCAGCCTGTGAAATGATCGATAGAGTCATTGAAAACATTTGGAAGAAATCAAGACCAGGGTATATCTTTTTGCCATGTGACTTGACGGAAATGGAGGTTGACGTTAGAAGGTTACAAACCCCATTGAACTTATCCTACGATGCTTGCACCAATTTTAAGAAGGTTGATGAGGTTGTGGACACAATTTTGGAATCCATCTACAAGAACAAAAACGTCTCCATTTTGGTGGATGACTTTGTGAGAAAGTACCGTATGACCAAGGAAGTGACGGAGCTGATTGAGAAATTGGAAAGTAAGGTCAACCTTTTTACAACCTGGTTTTCTAAAGGTTTCATCAATGAAGAAAACCCAAGATTCTTGGGTACGTACCTGGGGAAGCTCGAAACCGGTGTCGACAAATTGCTTGAGGCCGAATCCGATTTGGTTTTGCACCTGGGGAATTTTGATAACGAGATGAACTCGGGGTTTTTTACCTTCAACATTCCTGAGTCCAAGTTGATTCAATTCAACCCTCAATACATGAAGTTGCAACAAGAGCAGTTGGAATTGGACATCACAATGATGGATGTCTTGCCATTGTTGGTGAAGAGATTGGATATTTCCAGAGTTCAAACAGCTGATACTTTTGAAAAGCCATTGAAGATCTACCAACAGGTTGACTCAAACAGAGAGCATCCGTTAACGGAAGTTGACTTGATTGAGTCGCTCAGCAACAACCTCAAAGAGAACGATACTCTTATTGTGGAAACGTGCTCATTCCTCTTTGGTGTTCCAGATATCACTTTCAGAGGCGCCAAATTTATCTGCCAAGGTTACTGGGCTTCTATCGGGTATGCATTGCCTGCGACTTTGGGTGCAGCTTTGGCCAAGAGGGATTTCAATCTCCCTGGTAGGGTTGTCACTGTTGAGGGTGATGGATCGGCTCAGATGACTGTTCAAGAGTTGTCTACCTTCATTAGACAGGATGTGGAGGCTACAATCTTTCTCTTGAATAACGACGGATACACCATTGAGAGAGTTATTATGGGTCCACACAGTTCATACAATGACATCGGTAAGTGGGATTGGAGTAGACTCTTGGGTGCCTTTGGGGATGCTAAAGGGGAAAAGTCCACCAATTACAAGATCCAGACCAAAGGAGAATTGACTGCGTTGATGAACAACCACCAAATCCAAAATGGTCACAAGTTCAACTTTGTTGAGCTGGTTTTGCCAATGTTCGACGTTCCTGACAAGTTAAAGACCCTCTTTTAAAGCTTTTTCTAATTTTCCATTTTTTCCTATTTTCTAGCATTTAATCTAATGAGCAAACTACCTATAAAATGTTCAAACCATTGAAAGAAATACCTAGATAAATCACGGAAAAACTATCACACATTGATGCTGAGCCAAGCCTAAACATGTGATTTTCCGAATCTCCAATAATCCGCATTAATTGCTTGAATACCTCCATTGATATCATAGTCATTTTTGGCATTGCATCCCTTTATAACCAACCTTAATAACCTAATAAGAACAACCAATAAGAACCAATAAATGACGTGATGAGCCGTCTATGAAGCATCTCGATAAAGATATAAATAATCCCTTTTAAAACTTTGTTCCAAAACATACTTTATTCCTCTATTACGCAATAAGGTGACTACCAATTGGGGCTTTCTGCACATTAACCAGTTTGCTCCACCTGCACTCGTTTGATATGATCTCACATCCAGCTTATCCTCATGAGCCAAATCGGCGCTTCGCTGAATTTTCTTCCGAGAGTACGTCACATTGTTATCGGGTTTCCACCGCAAGATAGCAGGTGATCTGATCTCTTACAAAGGCTTTTCTTAATATCTCTTAAAGAGGACGCTTTACTAATAATTTCCACATTTCAAGCACTTCAACAGCTCTTTTTATAGTCACGTGAATGGTGTTTAATGATGGAAGATTTGGAAAGTGAATTTGTCGATACCAAGACCGGGTCTCAAATCATCGAGGACAAAGCTGGGCCTCCTCCAGATGGGGGGATGAAGGCATATTTGGTGGTTTGCGCAGCTTCCACAATCATGGCCCTGTCCTTCGGTATGTGCAATTCGTTTGGGGTTTACCAAAGTTACTATGAGGAGACTTATCCACACACCCCGTCTTCAGTTTTGTCGATCATTGGGTCTCTACAAGCAGCCTTGACGTTTATGATGGCGGTTCCATCAACCATTGGGATGTATTATGTGGGCCAACAAGTGATGGTACTCATTGGAGGAACAATGGCATGTTTGGGATTCATGTTTTTATCCGTGACCAATTCAATCTGGCAGGTGTTTCTTGCTCAGGGGGTCTTATTTGGCTTGGGATCGGGGGTCATGTATGTCCATAGTACAGCCACTGTTTTACAGTACTTTGATGAGAGGAAATCGCTTGCATTGGGCATAATCACGGCATGCGCCAGTTTAGGAGGTGTCTATTGGCCGATTGGAATCAGAAACCTTATTGCCAAGGTGGGATTCCCTTGGGCAAACAGAATCATAGGGTTTATTTACATCCCCATGGTGGCGCTAGCCGTGGGCCTAATCAGACCAAGGCTAAAACCCAAACCACGTGAGCCCCATGAGAACTTTGTACGAATCAAATTCAGCGTCCTACTTGATTGGCAATATCTCTTGGTGGTGGTTTCCTGGTTTCTTTTCATCATGTGTCTATTTCCCGGGATGTTTTACCTAGACTTGTTCTGCAAGCGTGCAGGAGTTGTGTCCAGTTTCCAGCAATATTCTGTTGCCATCATCAATGCGTCTGCCCTGTTTTTCAGGGTGATTCCGGGGTTTGTTGCCGATAAGGTGGGCAGAATGAATCTTACAATACCCTCCCTAATTTTATCCGGAATCTTCCCTCTAGCATTGTGGATACCTGCCAAGGGAACTCCTACGGTGGTGGCATTTGTCGTACTATGGTCCTGTGCCACAGGTGTCCCCATAGCTCTATTTCCAACAATTATTGGCCAGTTATTCAACGGTCCCAAGATCTACTCATACTTGTCATTTTTCTTCTTCTTTGGGGGACTTGGTGCCTTCTTTGGTCCCTTGATCGGTGGCACGTTTATTCCCCCTGGAAACGCCGATACCACAGAGGGATTCCCCAAGTTGGCAATTTTCTGTGGAGTCCTGGCATTGGCATCTGCGGCAATATTGACTTTTGTGCGACTGTGGAATTCCAGAAATCCATTTGAAAAATTATGACCTGCTTGCCATCAACCCGTCTTTTTTAATGAGAAACATTTAATTTGAATTAATGTAATTCGTAACTTTTCACTTGCTGAGCACTTTGACATTGATTTCATAATCATTAAATTGACCTTCTTCTTTTAAACAGGTGGATGTTTAAGTCCTTTGATGGCATTCTCAAGGGCCGAGTGGTTTCAACCAAGAACTTTGGTGCGTTCATCCAAATTAACGGAGAAAAATCCCAAGGATTGTGCCCGTTGGAGGAGTTAGCAGGGAATAAACCCCAGAGGGATGATACGGTTTATGTCAGGATTCTGCGGTCAAATAACCCCAACAAAATCACCTTGACAATGAGAGGTATTGATCAAGATACAGGAGTTTTGTTGGCAGAGGAAGATGACATAACACCTCACAAGGTGTACGATTCCGATCGAAATAGAAACAGAGGTGAAAGAAGACAGCAGGATAGAGAGTTCAATGGTGATCGGATGAGAAGAAGAGGCGAGATGGATGATTGGGAAATAGCGCAGATGAATTCCGCCTTTGGTGTCAAAAGACAGAGGAAAATCGCCAATGATGGCACAGACCCTTATGCTGAGGTGGATGATTCTCCTGTAGGAGAGCAAACAGAGGAGGAAGTAGAAATCCAATTAAATACCAAGATACCCCGGTTTTTAAGTGACAAGAAAGATATTCTATTGAAACCCAAGGAACTACCGAAAAAGCTGAACAGCGTCCAGGAGAGAAGAAGGGCGTTTGAGGATAAAAAGAGGTCCTTGACCGATATTGCGCAGCGGGGCTCGGATTATATGATTAAAGTGAGAGAGAAGAAACTGCAGGACAAGATTGAAATGGAGAAACAGGAGAGAGAACGTAGGAAACAATTGGCTTTAATGGATCCATTGAAAGCTCGTGAAATGGAACTAGAGAATCGCCAGCGTGAGGAACTGGAGGCACTAGAGAGAAAGGCATTGGAAGATTGGAGACAGCAGTCCCGTTCTGAGACATGTGGAATTAAATCTCAAAAGAAAAGCATACAAGAGCAACGAGAGTCATTACCTGTCTTTGAAAGCAGAAGCCCGCTCTTGAACCTAATTAGAGATAATGATTTTGTGGTGATTGTGGGTGAAACTGGTTCTGGTAAGAGTACCCAGATAACACAATATTTGGCTGAAGACGGATACATCAACCAGGGTATCATTGCATGTACCCAACCTCGTAGAGTTGCAGCGATTTCGGTGGCTAAGAGGGTGGCCGAAGAGGTCGGATGCAAACTGGGCAACGAGGTGGGGTATACAATTA
Source organism: Saturnispora galanensis (assembly GCA_030584985.1). Taxonomy (NCBI): domain Eukaryota; kingdom Fungi; phylum Ascomycota; class Pichiomycetes; order Pichiales; family Pichiaceae; genus Saturnispora; species Saturnispora galanensis. The sequence continues at coordinate 35,199 of JAJMCD010000021.1, read as the reverse complement.
GATTTGAGGATTGTACAAATAGGAGGACGAGGATCAAGTACATGACAGACGGTATGTTGGAAAGAGAGGCGCTCGTGGATCCAGATATGTCGAAATATTCAGTAATCATGTTGGATGAAGCCCATGAAAGAACAACTGCAACCGATATTCTATTTGCCTTACTGAGGGATGCCGTGATAAGAAGAAAAGGTACGCTCAAGTTGATTGTCACTTCCGCCACTCTCGATTCCGAAAAGTTCTCCATTTATTTCAACGGTTGTCCAATCTTCAACATCAAGGGTAGAACTTTCCCTGTTAAGATTTTTTATTCCAAGGCGCCGGAAATGGATTACATTAGGGCAACAATTGATACGGTTATTGATATACACACGAACAATGATACCGGTGATATACTTGTCTTTTTGACTGGTCGTGAGGAAATTGAAGCGTGCTGTGAATCAATTGTTCAGAAAATGGGGGTTCTTTATAAGAAGAAGCCGAACCTCTCGGAGTTGATTGTCTTGCCCATCTATTCCGCCATGCCCTCAGAGATGCAGAGTAGGATTTTTGAACCCACCCCGGAGGGTAAGCGAAAGGTGGTTATAGCCACTAACATTGCAGAAACCTCCATTACCATCGATGGTATTTACTATGTTATTGATCCGGGTTTTGTGAAGGTGAATGCATACGATCCTAAGAGAGGAATGGATAAGCTTGTAGTGCAACCGATTTCCCGTGCCCAGGCAAGCCAGAGGTCCGGTAGAGCCGGTAGAACAGGACCGGGAATGTGTTACCGACTATACACGAAAAGCGCATATTTGAACGAAATGGAGCCCAACACTTCACCAGAGATCTTGCGCCAGAACTTGTCAAACACGATCTTGATGTTGAAGGCGATCGGGATTGGCGATGTCATGAATTTCAAGTTCATGGATAGGCCCAATGAGGAGTCGATGTTGAAGGCGTTGGAGGAGTTGTACATCTTGGATGCGTTGGATGAGGAGGGCTCATTGACCGACGTTGGGCGGAACATGTCTCATTTCCCCATGGAGCCGCTATTGTCCAAGACGTTGATTCAATCCTTTGACTTTGGCTGCACGTATGAGGTGATTGAAATCATTTCCATGTTGTCGGTTCCCGAAGTCTTCTACCGGCCACGGGACAAGAGGGAGCTTGCGGACAAGGCGAAGCGAAGGTTCGATGAGTATCAAGGGGACCACTTGACGTTGTTGAAGGTGTACAGAGAGTGGGAGAAGAACGAGAGATCCCGCAGCTGGTGTAATGATAATTTCATCCAGGAGAAGTCTATTAGGAAGGCCAAGGATGTCAAGACCCAGTTGATGCGACTCTGCACCAATTTGACCAACAGGGGTGCCAAATTGGAGATCCAGAGCTGCAAGATGCGGCTGGAATTGGTGATCAAGGCGTTTGTTTCAGGTTATTTCAAGAACAGCGCAAAGCGATCCTCGACACCCGGCCAAGATGGGGGCACGTTCAGGACCTTGACGGATGACATTGGAGTGGACATCCATCCCAGCTCCTCACTTTTTGGCAAACACGGGGTGGAGTTTGTGATTTACCACACTTTGATTATGACGACGCGAGAATACATGCAATGCACGACGCGGATAGATCCCCGATGGCTCCTCCAGTATGCACCCAAGTTCTTCCGGCAAGCAAATGGGGATGAATTGAGCATCACCAAAAAAAGGGAGAAGATTCAGCCTCTATTCAATAGATTCGATCCAAACGAGACGTGGAGAATCAGCAAGGGTAGAAGGTGATGTAAATGTAAATTAATTATACAGCTTTATATAGAAAAGATCCTCTAGTCCAGCAATTCGAGTTTCTTGATCACGCTCGACTCCTCTTTGGCAAACTCAACAATCAGCGGTCTATCGAAGACGCTTATCTTGTGGATATTATCAACGCAGGCCCGGGCTTCCTCTAATGAGGACACGCTCACCCACGCCTGTTGCCTGAACCCCCTCACAGGATAGTATATGTTGAGGACGTCAGCGTAGGTGCTAAACAATACGTAGAGATTCATCCTCATTTTCTTGGTCTTGATCTTGGAGTTGAGATTTTTTAGGTAGAGTGTATGTGTGCCCTCGGCGTGGGGCCTCTTTTTCTTCGAGCTGGGGGTATTGGGGCCCTCCTGATGCTTCCTTTTAACCATCTACGGCTTGAGGTTTATAAGAGAGAAGTTTCTTTATATAACGTAATCACTCGCCAATGTCCTCGTTCCAGATCTCGGGGTGCTCAGCAATGAACTTATCCATTAGCGCCTTGCAGCGGGCATCCTTAGCATTGATCAACTCCACCCCATGCTTTTCCAGCCAGTCTTCCCCACCAAGAAACGTCTCGTTTTCTCCCATCACAACTCTTGGAATCTTGAAGAGAAGCGCTGAACCAGTGCACATGGTGCAAGGCGACAACGTGGAGTAGAGAGTGCACTTGCTGGTGATGGAAGCGGGCAACCTGCCTCCGTTCTCAAAACATGAGATTTCAGCATGCAGAGTCATCGATCCCCTCTGGACTCTCATATTATGGCCTCTGGCCACAACAGTGCCGTCCTCGTGAACAAGACAGGCACCAATGGGAATGCCTCCCTCGTTGTAGCCCGCAACAGCCTCTTCATATGCAATTTGCATACCCTTAGCGTCGTCCCAAGCCATTTTTACTAAGAAGATGGTGATTACCGCCTCGAGGTTTTTACCCGATCTGGAAAAATAAGCCATGCGGTGAAAAGAGGTTCCAAATGTGATGATTGTGGGGCGGAAGCGGTGGTGGAGAGGTTAAATAGGTTTAGTAGCATTAGGATGATCTGATCAGGGAAGTGGGGATTAATTTTGGCTTTTCAAACACTGAAAAGCATGGTGATTAGGGTGTGAATTGAAAAGAAGTAATAAAAAATAGCCGAATACGGCTGAAAATGGAGTTAAGAGAGGTTTTAAGCGCCGGATTCAAGAACCAAATTGGGGGATTGGCATTTATGTTGTCTTGAGAGAATTGGAACCGGATAGACCCGATATCAAAGGGTATTTTGGTGACTCATAATAAAGCTGAGCCATACTGTTACGTAAGCTAGGTCCCCATCGCCACATGGCTTCGTGCCACGCCATTACGTAATTGCCTAGCTGAGCCATCTCATTGCATAGACACATTACGTGATCCTTTCGGATGATTGCTCAATGATCCTGGTAGATAGGTTACCCCACAAAGATGTGGTGATGACCGAAGTTGTTACCGTTGTAGCATACAGACAGGTGCCATCACTATTGTTCAAATAAACGTCGCCAATACAGCAAATCGGACCAGTATGTTCTTGTAAAGAACGTGTATTGTTTAACCATCAGCTACTGTTCACCGTTGATTCTAATAGCGGCAAAGGACCAGCTTTAACGGAATTTTCAGTAATTCACTCAAAAGACAATTGACGTGAAGTATCTAAGGATCACCAAAAACTCCAACACCCAAACTCACTTCATTCGTTTGGTTAATAATGAAAAGGGACTTCTTTCTCCACTTTAACCTCCAGTAGTTACTATTAACACATTAAAACTACACGCCTTTCTTATCTTTTTGTTGATATAGACCTTCATCTTGAGACTCTTTAGCTAGATCTTGATGACATAATCAGAAGCCAGTATGGCACCGAGGGTAAGAAAAAATTTAGATGGTGCTAAACAAGTGGTTTCTTCTGTGAAATAGGGCTGAAAAGGATGACACTGGACAGCAAGGCTGCCGCCACAAAGACCAATGAATGGTATGGATATAAGCAATGATATGGCGTTTTTTTCACTTGAAAAGCCCTTAAAAACCCACTTAAAATATCAATTTACTAACACGTCTCATACAGGTCAATATCGACGACATTGCAACTCTTGAAGGACATAACCACCTGTAGTTCCCTTACAGTGGATAAATGTCACTCCTCTTTACAAGGAAAGATGGAAAGATTGATGAACTTCCAGTTAAAGGCAAAATCAGGTAATGAACCTTTAAAGCAGACAGATCTACCAAAATCGGTGAAATCATGGTCCAACATTGATCTCAATAACAAACTGTCAGAAATAGAGAGATCTGTAGTTGTTGAACTGTCAAACACGCTTAACTGGGATCCAAATGACTTCTTGGCATATGTGATCACCATCTCATCTCATAGGCTGATCAAGTTCTCTTCTCCTAAGGAGGGAATGGTCCTTGTTCAATCAGACACAACAGATTGTCTGGTGGCAAACAGACAATCTCAGTTGATTAAATTCCACATATCACAGTATCTTCAGGAATTGGGATCAATTTACAAATTACTCACACATATTATAAGGGCAACCCCCGAGGGGTTCGATGATATCAAAGAATTAATCGATGAAAACGTTCCCTCAATAACTTCAAGAGGTATTGAGAACATGGAATTCATCATCGAGAGGATAACCATATTGAGAGAAGACCAAACAGAATTATCACAGTTGCTCACTTCCCAATTGGCAAATTTGGTCTTGGAAATTCTCAACTCGTTAGCAAACTTGACCATTTATTCATCCCAGGGCTTCCAACCCGCCACAATTGTCTCCTGGTTTAAATTGATGGAAAGTTCAGAATACTTTTTTAAAGTCATCGATGATCCAAATTGGCTATTAACCGTCCAATCCTTGTCAACAATCATTACATTGACATTCTTGGACCTTGAATTCAACTTTGGGGCCATGGATGACACCACATTCATGAACAGTGCAGCGAATTTGGACCAGATAACAAAATCTATTCTCAATACAGATTCCAATCCTATCATTTTGTACGCCTGGTCTATTGTTCTTCACAGAAAACACACAGTCTTAGGAATAGATCCAGAGGATACCAAATGCGTGGAATTCCAAAAAGAGTTGGCTCAGGGGGGCTTGAAAGATATCCAACAAATTTACACTTCCTTGGCAATAGATGCAGATGCTTTTAACGTCTCAGACGCCCTCCTTAAATGCAATGAGATCATTTCCTACAACGAGGCTTTTTCCAACATCTTAGGTTCATTTGTGAATTCTTATATCCCATACATTGGCCAACCCACGGAATCAGTGATCGATACCATCTCTGCCATTTTGAAATCCTCATCAAATAAAACTGTGGAAAAATTCTTCACATCCCAAGTTGTCGAACAATTGATGGTCTTATTGAAGGCAAAAATGCCTCTCACGTTGAACATGTTCACTTCCCTTATTTCAATAAATGCAAATTTGGCTATAGAAGAGTTGAGATCCCTATCATCCTACATGCACATATTCAACACCAAACAGTTTAATTTGCAATATTCGATTGATGACCAACAACCTGAATTGATCTGCCTAACATCAGATGTCTCTATTTTACCTCCATACGAATTGGAAGGTCAATTATGTCTACTCTTGAAAGAGGGAACAAAGGGTCAAATCTTGAGCCACACAGGAAATAAAGACGATGAAACCTTAGTAGCATTTTTCTACGACTATAATGGGTGGTCTCTTGTCGGTAGAGTTTTGAAAAACTTATCTATCAACTTGACCATGGCAGACTCTTCGAAATTTTCCACTATCTCCCGTCTAGTTAATCTTTTCACTACAGTTGTCCAGAATTCCGAAAAAGAATACGTGAAACATGTTCTAAAATCCCTCAATACATACTTCGATGACCAGGATATCATTGATGTCGTCTTTCGTATTTTAGATCAATGTCTCAATTTGAAGCATGTGGAAACCATCTCAACTATTTTCAACTTTTTGACTGTTTTAACAAATAATGGGTACTCACATAAAGTCTGGTCCTTTGTTTATACATCCAATCTCTTCTCATTGAAGCAGACTGGAGGGTCAATTTCCGATATCTTAGGCAAGTGTGAAATCCCTATGGGCCAATTCAGCACAAGTATCTCCCTCTTTGAGTTGGGTTTGGCTTTATTGATGGACTCTCTTAAAATGGATTCTACTTTCACTCTCAAATTGAAGTCTTCCGTGCTCAATCAAATCACCTTACATGGTGTCAAGGTATTCGAACATCTCATCACGTGGAATTTTGTCTCCCCATATCAGAAGTTCCAATTAGCTTCCCTGGTTGGCACCTTTTTCAATAAAATGTTACTTGTCTCCAATGGGATACAGGACATCGAATTTAATGATTCCAAGGTAAACGATGTGTTCAAGGAGTCATTTGATAACATTGTGGATATCTTCCTTATTCACGATGTTGAGGATTTGAGACCATTCTCTTTCATTTTGCAAACATTGTACCAATCATCAACATCATTTTCATCGATTGTTACGAATGATTTGACTGGAGAATGGATAACTAAATGGCAGGCGATTTCCTTGGAATTTGTTTCTAATTTGATCAAGGCCAGATCCAATTTGAAGCCAAAAACCCCCTCCGTTTTGGAACGCACTTTGTATACTAGTGCCAAGGGTTTATTCAATGTTTACCTGTTTGACGAATCCATGAAGATCCAGGTTTTGAAATTTTTGAAACAATTAGTGGAAGGACATTGGGGTGGTGGAGTGCCACCACCATCATTATTGACTCATTTGGGACCAACACACACCCAACTCTTTCTTCAATCTCTACATCGTGACATGACACCAGGGGCTCCAGTAGATGATAACTTGATCATTACCCTTTATGACCTCTTTGGTTCCATCTTGAGAAATGGCCAGGAAGGGTTATCTGCTGTTTTAATAACGGGTAAATCGGTTATTAATGGAGTGGAAACCGTGGGTGATCTCAATAGTGATTGGTCTCTATTTGAAATTTTAAAGTTGGCAATGTCTCAATATGATCAATATCCATCGATGGTGTTATTACATATCTTGGACGCTTTCACTAGTTTGTTTACAGTCTGGAATGGTGGACTTGTCAAGTCCGAAGACACCGCTTTTGTCACTAAGGTCTTAGATTTGGCCTTGGATTCTCAACTTAAAGATACAACAGGGATTGGCACGATTTACAACTTTAAATTAAAGTCTAAAATAGTTGAAATATTGACCAAGTCATTGGCTGTTTACCACGGGAAAAATACCAAATGCGAACAATTGATTCAAAAATGGGCAGATTCTCCGGATTTTATCAAAGGCTTATCTCCACTGTTTCAAGTTGATCAATATGATGTGAATTTTCAAAATGGAGTGAAAGAGAGATTTGTTGAAAAATGGAGTGGTAAATATACATTGGACCAATTTATTATTAGCGAAGGTCATAAAAAGAACAAGTTTAATGTGGATTTGATCTACAATTTTGAACTTTTGGATCATATTTTTGGGGAGAATCCAGGTTGGCTGGATTTGAAGAGGGATATCATCAAGTCCAACATGAGCGTCATCTTGACTAATTTAAGAATAGACTTGGCTAATTCATACAACGAGTTGATAGCTACTCACTGCAGAACCAGTAATAAGATCAACACACTTTATTTGAAGCTTTGTTGTGATTTGTTAGATTTCACCGTGGATCAACCCAGATCAAATTCCCCCCATTTTGAATCATTTTTCCAAAACAGAGTTCAATTGGCTTTCCTCATCTGTCTCAAGATTTCCAAAGAGGGGGATAAGGCGGACGTGGATAGCAATCAATTATTTTCCCTCATAACTTCCTGCTCACAGCTTTTGCAATCCGAGAAGATTGATTTGGTTCACGAATTGACTACAAAAGACGTGACATACACTCAATTAGGCTTGAAGTTGATGTTGCTGGCTCTTAAGCTGATTAAAAATAATGATCCCCTTATACTGGAAAACTCAAACACTCTACTAGATATTTGGAAGAATGTCATCTGTAAGAGTATACATATCCTATTCAGCTCCATAAGAAATAGAGCAATTTCCATACCAAATATGGAATACGGAGGAGACCCTCTCTTATTGAAACAAATAGGGGATATTCAATTGGTTCTTCAACTCGTTCAAAAATTCATGACACTGAAGCTACCTCAAGGAATGGATGACAAGTTATCCAGAGAGGTTTTTGGATTTGATGCTTATTATGCCATAATAAGCGTTTATGGCGTTTCTCATTCAATCAAAATTGGTGGGGACGATAAGTTTTCTGATTTATCTCTGCTGTTTATTTTGGAGTTAGTGAAGAATAAATCCATTGCAGAGAAGTTCATTACTCAAGGAGGATTATTTCAGATTTTGAATGAAAGTACCATATCCTTAATGATTCAGAGAGGCCATATTACACCATATTCAACGGATTTGACAGTGGTTAGATTGCATCAATTGTGGGTGGAGAGAATTTTACCAATAATGTTAACTCTCATTGGCCACTTCCAAGAGGGGATTATCATGGAGTTGTGCCAGTTTGTTTTGGCTTTCAAAGAACAAATTGGTTATACAATGAGGAAATGGTTGGAGTCTGATGCTTTGATTTCACCTATTGTTGTGGAGGAGACTGAACAGATTATTCTCTTGGCTAAAATTGTCAACTTGCTGGACTGTTACAATTTTGTATCGATCGAAATGAGAAAACCCGTGGAGAATGTCCAACTTGTTCCCGGATTAGACACTGTTGATGAAAGGAGAGTTTTTGTGACGGCATTGAATTATTTATTATCCCATCCAAAATACTTATCATCAAAGATTAGAACCTTGAATAAGGATGTTACATTTGAGGATATGACTGCATCATTGGTGGAGATGAAGGAGTCATTGTTAGAATGAGTAGCTACATACTGTACATTGTTTAATTAATTGAAAAGAATTATAGAAACTCATTTTAAGATGATCAGTATCCTATCGTTAACGATTTTCAGGGAGTGATTTTTTGTGTGCATCAGTCAAGAATGAAACAGAAGGGAAGGCCAATTCCTGTAGTTGGCAAACTGACCGGTTTGTATCATATCTTTTTAAAATATATGCTTTATAGGACAATGGTTTAAATCGGACCAAGGTACAGAATATGAATATTTGGGTTTCAATCCAACTCATTGACGCATAGTTTCCGGAACTTTTCAAACTCTATTGAATTATCTTTCTCGGTTGAATGAAGCAGACATTAAACACGTAGTTTAAATATAAACCAATCAAAAGAATATGGTTAACGAGCTTGAACAGGAGATCCTACCGTTATCTTTTATTCAATTCGTGGAGAATCTTTTTTGCTGAAACTGAAGCCCATGATATGTCAGTCCGTTGTAAATACTTGTTTGCTCGTTAGTGGACTGCTATCGATCATCTTTATAGTTCTTACAAACTACTCAATTACATTCAAAAAAACCCAAGAACAATTTCTAACGTAAGCTGTATGCGATATAGCTTTAAAAGACCAAAGATGTGTTGGGTTTGCCTTCACCTACGATTAAGGCTACGGTGAAAGTAAAACAACAAGATTTTGATCCAAAAAAAAACGTCGGCATTGACTGCGATAAGAGCCTGTGGATGTAGCAACGCAAAAATATGTAGATTGGAAACTATTTGCACTTTCAGCATCGGTGTTTTTATTAGAACTGCTGAGAGGAAAAAAGGTGGTACATTTCCCCAAATGCAGCACTTGCTCCACCCCTGTCACCAGATTCACCGATTCAACATTTTCAGATTCCTTATAATTTTTAGATATTGAAATCTATTGCAAACAGCACGTTGGCCACAAAAGGAATTAGACCAACAACGGTCCATTGCTTATGGTGAAATCACTTTTTAATCTATCCACACATTCACGTTAATTTGCTTCGTATGAATTAGGGAAGGAAAACTGGGGCGGGTAAACTTTTACGCAATTTAAGTTCCGCGTAGCGTTATTCCTATTTACAAAGTTCCCGATATTTCCTATCTGGATCCACCCTATAGAATCAACACCTGCACAACTTGTGATAACCCCACTTGATTTTCATGCAAAAAGGGATTCATATTATTGTTAAAATTGAGGCAGCAAACAATGACGGCCACTTCAAATTTCATCGCCTCTCTTGGATTTGTCATGGATTTGTCTTGCAGGTTTTTATCAATCTTCAGAAAATGTATCCATTATCTTAGATGTTTTAGCCATTCGTCGGCAATTGCTCAATTGGCAATGCTTGGTACTAGGAAGAGCCGCTATGGAATAATACCGCTGGCGCATGGGCTCAAATACCGCACTTTCCTTCCAATACGGCGCTCGGATAATTACCGCTACGATCGGGACAAAAAGCCGCACGCTTCTAGAAATAATTGAATATTACCGCCGGTTCCTTGCTATTGTGAAACGAAATTAGTAAGCGGAGCATTGACCAATCCTAGATAGCGGTAACACTTTTCTCACTTTGATCAAACGGAATGTTTTGAACTGCCACTGGAAGGCCGATTCACATTACCATCTTCTTTTTTCATTTTTTTTTAAGAGCTATACTTCCGATACCAACTTCGTGTCTTCTTCGTCCGGCTTCCTTTCGGTTGATCTTAACTCAAGATATTTATTCATTTCCAATTTCATTTTACTGAGAAGGCTTTTACCATCTTGACAGCAATTGGAATAATAGTATTTTTTGGAAATATCCGGTGACAAACTATAAACCATTTTACTCTTTGTTAATCTGATTTCTCATACTATCCTCCCATTCAACAGTTCAAAAAAAAGCTCTATTGTTCTGGCACTGCAAACTGTGTTTCAATGATAGACATTACGCGGAAAAGCCATATCTCGAGCCATCCTTCCAGGATTTGTTTGTAAATGCCTTGGGGAACTCTTCATACCCACGGTGCATACTGATTGTGATAAAAACAACTAAAAACACACCTGTCAGAGTCAATGAATGAGGTCTATATATTATTTCTTAGCCAGCAAATAATAAGTTGCTTCGTTAATGGTGTACGATTATTGATCCATCATTCAATTCTTGGCCATAAAATCACTGGGATTGATGACTTCAATCGACGATGGAAATACTTATTAACAATTTCTGATGCAAATCTACTGGATATTATTTTACCCTAAAATTAATGGGCTTATACACTTTCTAATAGACAAATATGGAAGGTGGTGTTTGTTGATGATGGGGTCTTCCGTTGTCACGGTGTCGGTGAAGGCAATATTTAGAAAACCGTTTATGAAAACTTTGAAACGAGTTTTTAATATTCAAAGAACTTCTCAGTTCCGTGAATATCTACTGTCTTTAGCTCTTGACCACCTGAATCACCACTTAAGGAAAGGAAATTATGTATGCTCAAGTTTTTGAGCCTATTCAGCCCCTATCATTATATCGGGTATCGTTAAATTCACCACCTTTCCATATTTTGAGTTATTTCACGGCAAACCATTCCGGCAAACCATTCCGGCCAACATTTCAGTATGCCATTGAGTCCAGCAATGGGTTTGACCATTTTCATGATGTAGGCCAATGAGAATCCGGGAATTTGAGTACTCAAAATTCCGCTTTGTGATGAGTAATAAAGTGATCAATCTTTCAAATAGAGGGGCTTTGATCCCCCTTTTGTAATTGACTCTTCTTAATGGCTTGCCATTTTTCTCTATCATATGCGGAAAAGTACCCGTCAGGAATGGAGTTGTTAGAAACGACCCTCTTATCTTCACTGATATGGGCTCCCTTGGTTACAGCCAATGAGGTCAAAAAATAGTCTGGTTCGTTAATGGATGATAACCTACTGTGATTTAACGACCTTTGAGATGGTTTCTTCCGAGGAGACCTTTGAATGGCTTTGACTAAATCCATATTTAGCTCGAATTCTCCGCCGTTGTTCGTGGTTGTGTTACTAAAGTTGGCTCCCATTGAACTTGAATTGAGATTGGTTAAATTGTGATGTGTCGTATGGCTTAGATCATCGTAATGGTCTGCAGTGTGAGAATCTTCCATTGAGAAGGAATCCCGTAGTGTTCGACTTAGCTTCTTTATCGGTGAATGAGACGACGATCTTTGGTGTCTGTTGGAGTTGGGGACACTTCTTTTCAAATCAAGCAAAGAATGAGAGCGTGAGTGTCGCACTTGGGTCACCTTTGGTGTTGCCAATTCACTGGGCAAATTTGGAACAGATGCTTGATGCTTTATCAATGAATTTGTCATGATCTCCTTGTTCAAGGTATGGTAAAAATCGTCGTCCTCATCGGAATCACTTAGCTGGGCATAACTATTCACTATATCATCATGTTGAGAATCGTCTTCTTCCTGTAAACCGTCGATCTTGTTGGAATAATTACCGGGATGTATTTTCATGGGGTTTTGTAATAGGGATATAAATTGATGATCTTCAAGATGAGGCGTACTATCCGGGGTAAAAGTGGGTATCTCCTTGACATCGTATGGTGATCCTCGAATTGGGGAATTGGATATTTGTGGGATGTTCAATGAATGGATCTTTAGTTCCGATTCTGTATCTCCCAGAGGTTGGAAAGATGCTGATTTGATTGTCGGGAGAGGAGGTAATAAGGAAATTGATGAAAGGTTTGGAGTTGCTGGTAACATTGTCACTATTTGATGGTGAGGAGACACTTCTTCGATTTGGTTATCACCAGGATAATTCTTTTCTACTGGAATGTTCTTCATCATCTTGGAAAGAGAGATCATTGTGGAATTGGTATTATCAGATTGAGGTTCGCTTTCCAATTTGTTGTTGATGTTATTGCCGATTGTTGTCGATGTGGACGGTTTCCTGACCTTGTGACCAAATTCATTGAGGAAGTGGAATTTACGAATCCTCCTAGAGTCTTCTTTCTCAAACTCCGGTCGCACTAGGAAGTTAAAACAACTGGTGAAGATGATTAACATTATCAAAGCTGCTTGGAAATTCCTGTTGATTTGGTCTGGGATATTTGTCGGTGAAGATAATACACTCTCCAGCCACCAGAATAAGATGCCCAAGACTGGCAATTCCACCAGGGTTCCCGACCATTTGAAGTATATATTGTCATCATTGAATAAGAGGATGCTCAAATGGATCAGAAATCCTAACCATTCGAACCCACATATGATCCCCAACGCCACTTTATTCGTTTCCTTCATGTGCAATACTACAAGTGAAATGAATCCAGTCACCAGCTTCATCACCAATAACAGCACTCTGCCGATTATTAGCAAGTCTGGGATCATTTTAGTCGTAAAATTTGGTTAAATCTCCTCAAATTGAGTGTTAAGAGGATATCTTGATGTCAACGATACTCTATTTTGATCTATTCATTGTGCCTGGATCGTACCAAACTTTTCGGCCCAACATGCTCAGCAACACATCGTTTGTTTTTAAATTGCCTAATTAGGCAATTTTGACATCGTGAGAGCCAATCATGTGGTTCCAGTACATAAGAGCTTTTGCTAGCGAAGCGCTGTATGGGCGGCGTTCCTTGCAGTTATGAGTTTTGAACGGCTGATCAATGTGAAGAGGGCGTCACCAGGGTTGGGGTCGTAGCGTGTGTATATAGGTGGTGATTTATAGGGAGTGTAGTTACTGTGGATAGGAAATTTCCGAGGCTCGGCAATGATGGGCTAGTTAGTGGAGGAAGCGCTGGGGAGATACAGGTATGAGGTTAAACTGGTTGAAGTAGTATTTTCACTTTCAATTGAGCTCTTGATTTGACCTTTTTATTAGCTCTTATGAATCAGTTCTATCCTCCAGTTTTATCATTATTTCTTTGGCTGAAAATGAGTAAATATGACGCTAAAAATGCTTACAGATAATTGCGATTGGAGATTTAGAGAGGTGGGGGCCTGTTTTCCAGCTTTTAGGAGTGTCTTATAATCTGACCGTTGCACAAGGTTTGTTGGTAATTTTTTTGCTTGTTAGTACGTGTAATAAGCTGTAAATGTTATTATAGGTTGTTTTTTTTACTCTAAAGACCACTAATCTGTTTACAATAATTATTTCATTGATTTTTGATGGGTATTAAGCCTGACATTATGATCATCAATGTTGATATAAGGACATGAGCACTGGGCACGTGACACGATCTGGAACAAACCGATCCAAGTAGGTGATAATGGGAGATTGAGGGCGATTACGGACAATTACGGGCAAACACGGGCAAACACGGGCAATTACGGACCTTCTGTCAATATCACCAAAAAGTTAGACGGTTATTTTTCGTCACTAGGGCTTATTTAGCATAATATCCGTCGCCATCTACACCAGCCGCTTCCTGTCTATCTAAATAAAATAAACCGCATTCCATCTTGCGGAATAAGCCAATTTAAAGAAAGTGTATTCACTCACAAACGACCAACGTGAGCTTGTTCGGAATTTCAATGCCATTAGGAGGCCATTTCTACTGAGGTCCCTGTGGCGGATGCATGCCCTTATTTCCACTAACCCATGTGGCGCATGTGGGTGCTCAGAACAATCGCCACCGTGATCCTTTGTTCTATCAACCCAGACGTGGCTACACCTCAATGTATAACCAACAACGCTAGTAATTGGTGTTCAATGATACCCCACTTATTGTGAAAATGATTTCATAGGTCATGTTTCTTGGAACCAAAAGTAGTTTTTATTTTTTCCTCTAAATGCCATGGTTCCCTATTTTTAAGGAACCATTGCCATAATTATTATCATGACCAACATTAATTCATCATATTCATTTCAAATAAACGGTCAATAAACAATATCAGGTATAAAAGTATAAAATTTCTAATGTTTCTTGGAATAGTCTTCAGCACCTTCCTTTGCGCCTGTCAGCATGCCAGAAACATGCTCCGCAGCATCATAAACAACTTGCTTAGTGGATTCCATTGCATCATGGGCGGACTCCCCCCAAGTCTTCTTCGCGTCGTCATGACCCTTTTGGATAGAGTCGCCAATATTTTGGGAAAACGATTTACCCTCGTCCGGAGTAGTTTTGGCAGCAAACTTGTCCAGGGTGTCGGTCATACCCTCCTTGGCCTTGTCGTATGAGGATTTCTGTGAATCTGGGGTCAGAGATTCGGAAATCTTAGTTGAAAAATCCTTTCTACCTGCGTCAGCCATTGTGTCTTTGTCTTGTGTTGTTCTTACTTCAATTGACCAATGTTCCCAGTGTGGGGGAGATTTGTGGGGTTTTTATATTCACAAAAATGACCCATTACACATTAAGGATAGGTGACCACCATTACATCATAGGGAAAGGATGACCTTAATTCATCAATGTCGCTATTCTTAGAAGGTCATCAAGCTTCTGCAATTGAGATTTACGAGCACGTCCCTTCAGCTTAAACTCCGTGCTCGATTCTAGCAATGTCGATTTGCTATCATTTACGAAAACCAGATTGGGGAGTGATTGAGATGGGTTTTCACGCGTCTTTTCGGCCTTCATCTCCACCAGTTCATGACCTCTTAAGTAGTGCAAGCTTTCTTCTGTGACATTCTTCACTTTCCCACAGAAAGGCGTCTCTAACGGTAGTAGAACCAGTTTCGACATGAAGATTGCCATTACATAATGGGGGAAAATTTTTCAGGTTGGATGTTCACCACTTCATCAACCAATGCAAGCCATCCGTCGTCTCCACACGGTGCCAAAGTTGTTCCCCAAGGGACATTCTGTTCCGGGTTTGATGTCTCCAGAACAGTTCCAATTGGCCTGGTTTGATCACCAGCATTACTTGACTTCCCAGTTATCGTTGAAGACTGTGGATACTGATTTCGAGACCAAATCTCCTCTGGCCATTGCCTTGAGTGCTGCAAAGGACACCCTTAAGCAAGATATTGCCTCAACAGCCTCCATGGCTCACAATAATCACCTCTTTTTTCAACAGTTGAAGGCAAAGGACTCCCAGAACCCTGTTACAATCATAAAACCCCAATTGTTGAAATTGATTGATTCCCACTTCGGATCCTTAGATGAGTTGAAGAACCAAATGCTCTACGAAGCAGATGTCATGGATGGCAACGGTTGGGTTTTCTTAGTTGAGGACCAAACAAAAGGTTTAAAGGTGCTTTCCTGTAACAATTCAGGCTCGCCATATTTCTACGGTGCCAACCAATCCTTGGATTTGAACGGTCCAATATCAGAGGCCAGCTTGAGAAAGATCCAAGAAAATCAACTCAAGATGGAAAATGGCGAAAGAGATTACACAATGCCATTGTTGGTCTTGAACGTTTGGGAGCATGCCTACTTGTTGGATTACGGTTCCACTGGTAAGGCCGATTACTTGGAGAACTTGTGGGAGTGTATTGATTGGCACGTGATCAACAAGAGATTATTCTCATCTGTTGATATGTAATAGATGATCTGTAAATAGTTTTAATGAAAAAGATTACATAGAAAAGGTGGTAAGGGGGGATGATATGGTGGAACATTACGCCGTTTCTACCTGTTCGTAAACGCTCAAATCTCCGCAGCTCAATAGTATGTCCACCAACTGGTCCTCTTCGCCGATGTTGATAGATTGTATCGATGAGATCAAGTTTGTTATGAAACCCCCCATTACGATGCCCCTTCGCTTCAACTTTTCCCTTCGTGTCCTATATCCATCACTTTGCTCCTCTTCGATCTCACTTATTGAATCCTCTACCTCCATCAATTCATTTATCAAACGTTGACTTTGAAACTGTTTATTCATGTTCGACTTCTTCAACTCAGCCAGGGTTTTCAAGTTCTCAAGCTCCGTTTTAGGATCACTCATACCAGGATTTGAATCATCCTCAGCTCGTGACCTGCTCTTAGCAAATTCCCGGTCGATGACTTTTTCTAACTGATCCAATGTGTCCGTACTATATCGTTGGTGAAGTTCGTTCAGTTGATGATCCAATGTCACTTCATCGGCATCTTTAATGATTTCCCTTTCTAGTAGTAAATAGCCAATGCGATCCACTATTTGGGTCAATTCATTTGACATCTTATTCGGATATTATAAACAAAGTCTTCTTGTACGCATTAATGTTCCCAATCATATTTTTTACTGGGAAACTGAACTTTAATTTTGTGGGATTAAAAAAAATTCGCCCATCGGATCGCCCACTAACTTTCACCGGGTGCGACCCCCCTTTCCCTTCTGGTGCTTGAAAATTTCACCATAACTCACTTCAACCTACGTATCTCCAACCTCCACAAAACCCATGTCCAGCAACGACACCACACAGAGGATCATCCACTCTTTTAAAAAGTACCCACCATTAGTCCATCACAAATTGGATTGGATCCTAGCCATGGGAATGGGATTCACCGCATATTATCTCTATGAACAAAGAGTCAAAAGAGAGCCGGGACATAGTCTCTTTGAACTCATAAAGGAGCGTTTAGTCTGAATGATCATGGCCTCATGCCACCTTTATACCAATCACTTCACCATCCTCCTTTATAACTTTTAATGACCCTTCCTTTTCCAAATGGTCCAAAATGGCTAAATAATGATCCTCATTTAGGGACCAGGGTAGATACTGTTCCTTAATCAACTCATATAAGGTCAAAGTGACGGCTGTAATCCCCCTGTTTGCGAATTCCCCCTTCAAATCCTGCGCTAACGATGGAATGGATTTCGGGTAGATCAACATCCTTTGGGGGCTTCTTGGATCGACGGACCCCCATATCCCCCCCTTGGACTTGGCTAGGGTGTCCCAAATCGCCTGAAGTAGTTCCTGCGACACCTTTCTTTCGATACTCTTATTATTGAACACCTCTGGTGGCTGATCTTTGTCCAGGACCCAGTTGGCCCCGGTGGATTCATAAAAACGAGACAAAACCTCCTTCCACTGATCCAACTGGGCGGATCGAGTGGCCCCATTGGGCTGCAATGTGTAAAAGGGGGGGAAGTTGTAGATACTTGGTGGGTCAAACGCCATCCTGAAAGAGAGGGTGATTTTTATCCACCAGTTTATCCTAATGAATAGACTGGCATTTAGGTGTTACTCGAGCAGTAGAAGGCCCCTTTTTGGTGTTAACCAGACGGTGAAACCCCAACGGGTGATTGTTGAGGAGCCTCCAATGGTGGAACATGCGTGGCAGAGGAACCAGACCGATTACGGAAACCACGGCAACCACGTTTTGAATTCAATCCTTTTAGGAAACCAACAGTTGGTTATCGAAAGAAAGATCGAGTATATGAATCTGTTTCTGTCCTTTGAACAGTACAACAAATATGCCATCTATAATACAGGGGGACTTCAATTAGGATGGATGATTGAGAGAGATAGGGGGTTTTTTTGGACCATGTTTCGTCAGATCGTCAGAACCCATAGAGCGTTTGACGTCGATTTCATGGATATCAATGGCAACGTCGGTATGACCATTCAAAGAGGATTCTCTTTCATCAACTCTCACGTTAAGGCGGTGTCATTATCCGACGGAGCACAATCCGGCACTATACTTGGAGAAAGTATCCAAATCTGGAACCTTTTGAGGCGTAAGTATCAGCTATTCAGTTCACATGACGCAGATACGATGGCTCAATTTGGAGAGGTTGATAGACCCTTTTTATCGTGGGATTTTCCCGTTATGGGACCGTATGGGAATCAGGTTTCAAATGTCAATAGAACCTATGGCGGTCTGTTTCGGGAGGTTTTGACCGATACTGGGGTTTATGTTGTGGATTTACAGGGCTTAGATTTGAACCAGAGATGTGCAATGATGGCTAATGTTGTCAGTATTGATTTTGATTACTTTTCAAGGCATTCAACGGGCGTTGGTCCAACTGTCATCTAATTCCCTTCTTGTATATACCTGTATAGCGTGAAATCGTTAATATTGAAGCGGAGACCATACATCCGTAGCAGGAGTCCGAGCCATAACCTAACTTCTGAATTCCCCCGAGTACCGCAACATCCAACGTGCATCAGTGTGAAAAATTTGCTTCTATGGCGGGTATTTACCCGTGTGCCAGATTGCTCCCTGTTTTAGAAAACACCGCAGCATTCTTAACGTGATACTGTGTTCGTTTGGCTCGTGGGGGGAATGAGGGTGGTTGAAGGGATTTGATGATTGGGGCACACCATCGCACATCATTGCACCATCGCACCATCGCACCTGGTGGCTTAGAGGAATATGGCCTTATGAGCTCGTCAGAGACTGCATGCATAATAAAAAAAGTGGACAGGTTTTTGTCGCCAACTGCACGTTCTATGCATTTTTAACAATAGGAGTTACATAAGTTTGGTAATATCCACACCACTTCTGTAAAATGGCTCTATTTGATTAGCTGGCATATAAAAGGCATCGATTCCCCACCCGGAAATTGAAAAGCATGCAGAAGATGTTGAGAAATAAATGGATAAAGACGAGGAAGTCGATACGGGGAGGATATCAAATGGTGACGTGGAACAAGCAATCACGATCTCGAAATGGTCACGAAATGGATGCTTGACATGTAGAGCCCGTAAGAAGAAGTGTGATGAACAAAAACCTGCCTGCAAGGAATGTTTAAGGGTCAAGATGCAATGCATTTATCAACAACACGGAAATGGGGGAATATATAGTAATATAGGGGATATCACGGAGGGAAAACCCCTAGCAGAGAACGAGACGGTCTTCCACGGTCGCGTGGTGAAGGTTTTAAGGGCCAAAGTGGACTACAAAATAGAGAACGGGAAAATAATATACAAGGCATGAAGAGGGAGTTTCCCATCTCACATTTTCCAGATAATCAGATTTATAATATTCAAACCCATGCAAAGTTTCAGAAAGACCCAGAAGGGATCCCTTGCAGTAAATTTGATTGATTGATTTCTTAAGGAAAATAAAAAGAATCATAAATAATCGGTTGCTACTTAAGAAGAGAACCCAATGACACCACAGGCTGGTCTGCCACCGGCGTTACCGGTCTTCAAGGAGTCAGGGTGACCACCCTTACCCAAATCATCTTGACCACCGTGGACAACAACGGTTCTACCCAAGATGGAGTTTTCACCGAAAAGAGTGATCAACTTGTCCACCTTTTCACCCTTGGCAACACCATTGGCGTCAGTGGAAATGTTACCCATGTCACCAACGTGTCTCACTTCATCTTCTGGAGCACCGTGAGTTTGGGCGAATGGGTTGAAGTGAGGACCGGCAGAGGTACAACCGTTCGTGTTATCCCCAAATTGGTGGATGTGGAAACCTCTGAGAGCATTGGCATCATTACCTTCAATTTCGTAAGAAATCGTAGTTGGAGCATCTGCAGCCTCTTGAGTGAAAGTCACAATACCCTTAACGGTAGAATCACCTCTAACAACAGCAACGGCCTTCATAATTAATTCGATGAAAGAAGAGAGGGGGACGTATAAGTGGACGCGGGGCCTAGATTAATTTACTTAACAATTACTAATCTCACACAAGAGTCATCGATTGCCGGCAGTGACGGCAGCTTGGGGCAATCTGATTAACGGAATCCATTGCCCCATGGAAATCGGTCCTATTGGCCGGCCATTGGATGATTGGGGCCGCTGGAAGGCCGACAAATTCAATGAAACATAATTCCATTAATTGCTTTATATTCATGTTTACACTCATTTTGAAGCCCCATAAAGGGAGAATCTAATGATAGAAATACCAATTGACTCGTTTTAACGACTGTAAGATCCCCATTTTTTGAAATTCCATGCCTTCACCACTTTTTGAGCCCTCTCTATTTTTTTGCTGCTATTGAGCTAACGTGTCCTTCTTCTAATGTTCAACGTGTTCCGTGTGGGGGCTGATTTGGCCCATGTCATCTCGATTGTGATTTTGATCAGATCCATTGAGTCCTCAAGATCCGCAAAGGGCATCTCGTATAAAACCCAATGCCTTTACATGTTGGTCTTCATAACCCGTTACTTGGATTTGCTCACCTTTAAGTTTGGATCCTTGTACAATTTTGCGTTGAAATTGATCTACTTGGGGTCAACCGGATACACAATCCACATCACCAAGAAATATACCAAGACCATCAACCAATATGTTGATGATTTCAACATAGTTTACCTCTTGATACCCTCCCTTATATTGTCATTGGTGTTCAACTACAAGTTCAATTTCACGGAAATCCTATGGTCGTTCTCCCTCTGGTTGGAATCGTTGGCCATTTTGCCTCAATTGTATATGCTCCAGAAGGAGGGTCAGGGTGACTTGTTGACAATTCATTATATCTTTGCACTAGGTGTCTACAGAGCCTTATACATACCAAATTGGATCTACAGATACGTGACCGAGTCCCGTTTTGACTACATCTCGATTTTGGCCGGTATTCTGCAAACAATAATTTACTCCGATTTCTTCTGGGTCTATTATAAGAAGGTGATTAAACAATCGATAAAGTTGCCCCAATGAATTCAATCCTTTACAATCCTTTTTAATGATCAAAATCAAATCTCCAAATCATTACAAGCCTCAATCCCTCTTGAGAGGGAAATACTCCTTTCTAATCCCATCCTTAGTGATGATCAAAATTTCCAACCCATCACCAACTTCAATGTGTCTCTCCGTGGCCGAGGTGAAAGCATCCCTCACCAATTGTAAAACCTCATCCAGACTCAAATATCTCAACTCCTTCCTCTTCGTACCGTTGGATTGAGGGTCCATTTGATTCTTGAAGTTGACTTGGTTATCTAAGAACGGCATTATAAGGGATGCGGCCGCACCACCTGCTCTACATTGTTCTCTTTCGTATGAGCCGACCGGATCAAACGAATAGATTGCACCCTTGCCTTCGGAATCCAAACCCGCCAGAATTGTATGAACGTAGTAAGGGAAGAATCTCTTTCCATATAATAGATGTTGCAACAAACGGGCAGCTGATCCCACTTTTAAAATGTTCTTTGAATCCACCCCACCGTGATTGAAATGATACCATTGTAACTTGTTCTTGAAATTCCTCACCAATTCGATTGAATCACCTGCAAACCCATTGGCTGAAAGCACCAAGTTGTCCCCCACGTCAAACACCTTTGGTTCGTAACGGGAGTTGATCGAATAACCTGATGTGTGTCTCGTATCACCCGCTAACACCGCAAAGTCTTCCCCTGCTATACCCAAAATCGTCCCCCCGTTGTCGGAGTAAGGATTAAACCGGTGCTCAATGGGCACTTGGGTCTTGATATTCGCGTATTCGGACATCGTCATGTTCTTGGCCATCCTGTTGTAGTGCTGAAATAAGAGAAGATGGGTGGCGAATAGCTTTTTCTAGTCAGAAAAGATCTGATTAGGTAAGCTCTGGCTTAGGGTGGGAGAAAAGATGTCATAATAAAAAGGGGAAGGGATGGGACTTTCGTACTTGAAGTGGTACTGCTGGAAAGCTTAAATTTGGAGAATTTGAATGGTATTAGTTTCACTGTAATTAGTAAACATTTGAATAAATTGGACACTTTTAGTGACAATCTAAAGATAAAATTTGTGGAACAAAGTGTAAAGTTTATCTTCAAAATGACCAATTTTTACAATACCAAGATATCAACAATACCAACAGATTCAGGAAACTTTTCTCATTACTATGGTATATTTATTTTTGAATTACTAAGGGTATGATGGCACTATTTCATGGTTCTTCAAACTACAACAGAGAAATTCGCAGTAGGTGGTTTTTTACTTTGATCAAGCGTATAATCGTGTAAAACGTGGTATCTATATGGAATCAGAGAAAGATCACAAGACAAGAGAGAATTTAAGAGGTAGAGAAAAGAGTAGAATTACGAGGACGAGAACGAATGAAGCCTCCAGAGGCTATAAATCGCAAAATACAATAGAACCTCATCATGAGGATGCTGACGATGTGTTGAAGAAGCGTGCGTTGAGGTTTTCTCAGCCCCAATCCCCCACCTACTACGGCTTGGTGAGTCGAGGAGAGGATCTCCGGCTTAAGAATTCACAGGAATCCCGACAAGATCTTTTTGAACAAATCCATCGTTCTTTGGTTGAGTACGAGAAAGCCAGTTCAAAGGATTCGTCTGAGAAAGACGCGATTTTGGGCCAATTCCGCAAGTTACGGGAAGGTATTGTTTCCGCAGGGGATCAGGTGGGCGTTCAATTCAAAAGGACGGTTTTGATAACCAACCTTCGATTCTCAGTCTCGGCTGGTCACTATCAAAGCTACTTACCCATCTTAGACCAATTGGCATCCATGGAGGGATTAGATGATAGTGAAAAGGCGATAGTGACCTTATGCTCGGTCATACACCTAAGTCATTTCGCATGCGATCACCATCAGGCGTTCTACAAGTTACTTGTCATGAGCAATTTTCAATTGGACACCAATAACCTTGAATGGAAGCCGCTAAACACGTGTTCCATATCAGAATTGGTTTATCTCCTATTGCTTTACAATCTTCGTGAAGAAAATCTTAGCTGGTTGCGTGTTGTGGACCAATTGCACGCCAGGGCTGAAGGCCATTTATATTTTGAAATGGTCGACCAAACGGGTCTCGTGAAGTCCCACCGAGAACAGGCACTTAAACAAATTCAAAAGGCTTATCGTCAACTGGATTTGGACCTACTAGAAACAACGTTAGGAGAATCATTCAAACCCCACTGGGGCCAACTGTCCAACTCTGGCTCCATAGTGAAATTCTCGCGTTAACTCTTTTCTCTCACTAACTGTTCATCAATTGAATGTCTCTGCCCACACCACAGCTGACATTGGAATCCCCCCAGACAACACCTGCAACGACCTCCGCACCACCAATCACCCTCGAGGATTTGGAGTCTGGAAAGGTCGATGTCGCCACACTAATAAAGGATATCAATCAAATGACCGAAACAGTGACCGAAATGAGAACCCAAATGGACACCCTCATGGCCAAGCTGGCCCAGGTGGACGAAATGAGCTCTCCCAAGGGGGTATTCCAGGACGTGCTCTTACTGGTGCTTGGTTTGAAAACCAATTACGAAGATTTCGATGTCAGCTTTAAAAGATTGAACCCCGTGATTATGGAATACCACGTGAAAAAAGAACAGGGACAACAGACAAAGTGATATGATACAAAAACTATACCCCTGCGCTCCTCATCGTTCAACTTGATCTCACTCATGCCGTATATATTAATCACTTGGTTTATCATATCAAGAGGAGCGTCACGTGCCATTACGTAACATTACATAACCAAACAAATTTTTCAGTCATTTACCTTCAATTTGACTCATCGTCGGCCTAGCTTTCCTTCTTCTTTCATTAACCATGGCGACCGAACTTAGAAACGCCTTTTTGAAGGCCAAAGCCGAAGGCAGAAATGCATTGATTACATTCATGACGGCTTGTTATCCATCTCCAGAAGATACAATTCCAATCCTAAAGGGTCTCCAAGATGGGGGGTCAGACATCATCGAATTGGGTATTCCATTCTCTGATCCAATTGCAGACGGTCCAACAATTCAAGCAGCCAACACATTGGCCTTGGACAATGGATGTACCGTTGCAAAGTGTCTTGAGCTTGTCAAGGAGGCCAGAAACCAAGGTGTCTCCGTTCCAATCATTCTCATGGGTTACTACAATCCAATCTTGAAATACGGTGAAGAAAAGATGGTTAAGGATACAAAGGAAGCCGGTGCCAACGGTTTCATTGTTGTTGATTTACCACCAGAGGAAGCTCTTAGATTCAGAAATATCTGTTCAACCGAAGGCTTATCATATGTTCCATTGGTTGCCCCAGCTACAACAGACGACAGATTGAAATTGTTGGGTGAGATTGCAGATTCCTTCATTTACGTCGTGTCAAGAATGGGTACCACCGGTGCAGGTGTTTCCGTCACCAACGATGTCGGTGACCTGTGTAAGAAGGTGAGAACTTTGACCGGTGGTAATGCGCCATTGGCCGTTGGGTTTGGTGTCTCCACCAGAGATCACTACTTGAACGTTTCAAAGGATTCTGATGGTGTGGTTATCGGGTCAAAGTTGATCAATTTGGTCAATGATGCTCCTAAGGGTCAAAGGGGTGAGGCTGCCAAGGCATTCGTCTTGTCGATTCTTAAGGGTGAGGGTGAAAACGTCGCTGCGGACTCCCAGCTGCCAGAAGTTTTCCCTGCCGGTCCAACCCCAGACTTCAACGAAGAGCATAAGCACAACCCAAGATTCGGTGATTACGGTGGTCAATACGTGCCTGAAGCCCTTCACGCATGTTTGAAGGAGTTGGAGGATGCATTTGAAGACGCAATTGCAGACCCAACCTTCTGGGAAGAATTTCATGGACTTTACGATTACATCGGTAGACCTTCAACTCTCCACAGGGCAGAAAGATTGTCCGAATACGCCGGCGGTGCCCAAATCTGGTTGAAGAGAGAGGATTTGAACCACACTGGTTCCCACAAAATTAATAACGCCTTAGCTCAAGTGTTGATCGCAAAGAGATTGGGTAAGACTGAAATCATTGCTGAAACTGGTGCAGGTCAACACGGTGTGGCCACAGCCACTGCGTGTGCCAAGTTTGGCCTTAAGTGTACCGTCTATATGGGCGCAGAGGATGTTAGAAGACAAGCATTGAATGTTTTTAGAATGAGAATCTTGGGTGCTAACGTCGTTGCTGTTCAAAACGGTACAAAGACTTTGAGAGATGCCACTTCCGAGGCTTTCAGGAATTGGGTTTCTCACTTGAGTGCCACTCACTATGTTGTTGGTTCTGCAATTGGTCCACATCCATACCCAACTTTGGTTAGAACCTTCCAGTCGGTGATTGGTAAGGAGATTAAGGAACAATTCTCTAAGGCCAACAACGGCAAGCTTCCAAATCTAGTTGTGGCATGTGTCGGTGGTGGTTCCAACTCAACAGGTACTTTCTCTCCTTTTGAAAAGGACACCGAAGTCAAGTTGTTGGGTTGTGAAGCTGGTGGTGACGGTATCGATACCGAATACCATTCTGCCACCCTTTCGGTTGGTGATCCTGGTGTCTTCCATGGTGTCAAGACTTACGTTCTTCAAAATGAGGATGGTCAAGTCCACGACACCCACTCTGTGTCGGCTGGTTTGGATTACCCTGGTGTGGGTCCTGAATTGGCCCACTGGAAGGATACCGGCCGTGTTGATTTCATTGCCGTCACCAATGCACAAGCTTTGGAAGGGTTTAGATTGCTTTCTCAATACGAGGGTATTATTCCGGCCTTAGAATCCTCCCACGCCATCTATGGTGCTGTCCAAGCTGCCAAGAAGATGTCGAAGGATGAAACCATTGTCATTACCATCTCCGGTAGAGGTGATAAGGATGTCCAAACTGTGGCTGAGGTGCTACCTAAGTTCGGTCCAATGATTGGTTGGGACTTGAGGTTCCAATCCGGTGAAGACGCTTCAAAATAAACATTCCATATCTCACTTTATAATGTTCTTTTAAGATTACCACTCTGCTGAGCGGCTGAGCGCATCCAACTGGTGGAAGCTTACATAATTGTACAAGATTTTCATTCTTGAGCTCTTTGATCTGGTAAATACCTCCAATGCAGCCATTTAGACGACGGGATGGTCTTTCCTCTACATACGGGCTGGATCTATCAGGCACTTTTGTTATACCTGAAAATCCCAAAGATTCCATTCTTTTTAACAGGGTTCGTTATTTCACAGATACGATTAGAAGATTGGAGCCCATCAAATCCACATTTAAGGTCCACCACAAAGGTTTAAAGTATACATTGCGTGCTCCGTGGTTTCTTCAGACGGCCAATTTTGATATGGAACACGATCCGGCCCTTGGAGCCAATTATATCCGTTGTAAATGGGAACGACATGATGTGAAGTATACTTCTGCTTCAGATGTTTTAGATCCAACCAGAGACCAAATGGTTGTTATGTTTGAGAATAATAACCATTGGGTGGTTGCGTCGAAGTATGATAATGGATGTTTATTAGGTTTTACCTCAATTTCATCTGAATGGAGGGGGTGGTCGGTAGCGGGCGAAAGAGAATCCTTTTTTGTCAATAGATACGACAAGGATAATCAATTCCACGGTTCCACAGAAGAAGAAGAATTTGAATCTGTGGAAGAAGAGAAACTCACTCTTCCGGATTTGAACTTTCAAGATTCGTTAGATTTGGGGCACGAAATTTTGGGGTTAGAATTCATTAATATAGAGGAAGGTAGCGTGACAGTAATGGCAATACGAACAAGGATCCTAATAGTGGTATTAAAGATCAAATATACTGGCAAAAAATTCAAATTGAGAAAGATTTTTGAATTGAAGTCGAACGATGAGTGGTCGATGTTTTCACACATCAAGCTACACAAACGCAGCAGTCAGGATGATGTTGGGTTTTCTCTTCTCGTGATTGATTTTAATGCTAAATTTAAGTTTTTTGAATGGGATATCTCTTCACAGTCTCTAATGCCCATGAAATTGAAATTGACGACATTCTACGAACCAACCGACTTGTCAGGGTTCAAAAAATCATACCAGGTTTCAGATGACAGAGTTATTCTCTATTCGAGAATTCAGATCCATGATTTGAATTTAAGGACCGAAGAAATGAAATGTAGGGTCACCGGTGGGATTTTTTCTATATTCCTAGACATGCAACCGGTTCCCAATAAACCTGGCTGGGTTGTTCTTTTAACAACAAGAGAAATCATTTTGGTTGACGCCACAAAGTCGTTTAAAAAGAGGTTGGCTTGGAAACATTTCTTGAACCCGGAGGATAAGTCGTGCTATCTTCAATTATTTCCAAGACCCTACGGCACCCCAGATGAGGAGATAATCTGTAAAATATCCTCGAAGGTGACAGCGGTCACTCAATGCATACAGATGAACGTGAATCAAATGAAAATCATCGATTATCCTCATTGGATGTTCACTCACCAGCAAGAAATCGATTCCTCGTGGATAATGCCCTTAACTCCGCAGTCCAACCTATATCTGACGATCCAGTTGACGGAGTTGAATGAGATATCCACATGCCTACTCAAATTCACGAGTTTCTATGATAAGGGAGACAAATACGGGAGGATTGATCCGAAACGATTGGTGTTTCCAGAGTACTTCAAGTTTGGCCAATTGAAAAATGAAATGTATTTTGATACCCTTCATGAAGATGTTGCCCACACATATAATGAATTGCTGGAAGGTACCCTGGATTCTAAATATTTCAGTTTGGAAACAAGAGAGGACGCCCAGAAGACGATCCAGAAATACGCGGATGCATTGAGTGACTCCTTATCTAAGTTTGTGGAAGGTTCTCAGAATAATAATCATTTCCAGCAATTGACAGAGTTCACGGATTTTAATTTTGATACTGATGAATTGACGAATATGATCACCGAATTCATTGATCATTTCCAAACTTCCAACATTGTCGATTTCTATCTTGACAGAGATGTGTGGAAAACAGATGAGATCACCAAGTTGAACACACCCTTGACAGACATCGACGTACTGAAGAATTTCCACCAACAGTTTTTGCCATTGTTGAAGAATAAGAAGGACGCCGAGATCATTGCCCAATACATCGGGTTTCATCTTATTCTTAGCTCCATTGCTATCCAGAAAAGAGAACCTGACCTGACTGTGGTCGATGACTATATTAATACATATTCTACAAAGTTGAATGACAATCAACGGCAGATGTTGGTAGATTTTCAGAGTGACATGAATATTCCTGGCGAATTTTACATTGAGGATGATGAGGCTGATGATAAGGTGGACAAGAAGAAGAACCTCTTGAATATACCCACAATTTCCGTCTCACAATCTCAGAGTAGGACTTCCAAGAGGAGATGGGACCAAGAGGGTTCTCAAACTCCAATGGGTTCCCAATTATTACCACCATCTTCACAACAGACACAGCTTTCTATGGGTGGTTCATCGCCCAAGAAGGCCAAAAAGAAGAGGAGAAGAGGAGGGTTTTAATTTTATAAATGAAAACGTCATGAGCAAATTATTTTTCAGACCGTTACTAGCCACTCTGTCTTTTAAAGATTTAGAGAATGATTATAATCGCTTGCTTGGCGTTGGTAGCCTTTATTCTAGGCATAACCAGCGGTCAAGCTGCCATTGAATACGATGAATCTCAAGTTTTGATTGATCAATTCAAGGAATTGAATGAGAATTCTCTCAATTGGGGTGCATATCGGTCCAACTTGTACTTCGGGATCAGACCAAGAATCCCGGATTCTTTTCTTTCGGGGATGTTGTGGTTCCCAGCAAACAAGTTTGAGGATCTCAACAAATGCAAGCATGAGTGTAGACAAGGAGACAACATCGGTAAATTTGGATGGGAGAGATATGATCCTAGATTCGGGGGTAGGGAAATCATCCAAGACAAGGACTCTGGTTTGAACTTAACGATTAACTTTGTCAAGTCAGATGATGGGATGAATTGGGGTCTGAAAATCAAGGGTCAGACACCAAATCCAAATGATATCAATTCGATTGTCTTTTATTCAGCAATTGAAGAATCAGGGTATTTGGAATTGACCAACGATTACATCCCCAACACTGATAGTTGCGTGGATCCTCGCAAATTGACGTTGAAGGGTTACTCGAAGAAGCTGGGTGGCGGATTCGAAATGGAGGTTTTGGAAACTTCATCCAATAAGCATCCTAAACAAAAGAAGTCAAGAGGAAGCGATCCTGACTTTGATCCTTTCTATACCCACCATTTACCGATGACTGTTCCAATGGATACAGTTTGGCAAGCAAAAGACATATTTTGGACGTTGATTAAAATGCACGCTCAGTCTATGCAAACCGAATCACCAGAACTTGTCAATGATTTTTCCGCCACAGAGTTCTTCCAGTTGAGAAACTCAGATGGGTTTGAGGGTAACGTCCACTACATCCAAAAAACTTTTGAAGGGGATTTTGAATTCGACGTTCTCTTTAACATGGAACAATCCAATGAGGCTATCAAGGATACAAAGCCTTTAATCCAAAGAGTGATGGACAAGTTCCATGAGAAGTTCACCAAGAAGTTTCAATTGCAGCCCCCATTTCATGAATTGAAGTATACCGACTTTGCCAAGGAGACCATCTCCCAATTACTTGGTGGTATTGGGTATTTCTATGGTGACCAATTGGTGGATAGGGATGTTGTTGTGGATGATGTCAAATTTTCTCTCAAGAAACTCCACGGAAAATCGGAGGGTCCATACAAATTGTTTACTTCCGTTCCAAGTAGATCTTTCTTTCCTAGAGGGTTTTACTGGGACGAGGGGTTTCATCTGTTGCCAATTTTGGAGTACGACCCTGACTTGGCATTAGAGATTGTCAAGAGTTGGTTTTCCTTGATTGATGAGGACGGTTGGATTGCAAGGGAGCAAATCTTAGGAGATGAGGCGAGAAGTATGGTTCCCGATGAGTTCGTTGTTCAAAATCATAATATTGCCAACCCACCCACCTTGATGATGCTTTTCAGTGAGCTTTTGGATGACATTGTGAAATTCAAGTTATCTCAGGCTTCAAAGATGGATATAGGTGTGGATAGCAGTGTTTACTTTGATCACGATTTGAAAGAGAACTTGGGAGACATCCACATGTTGGAGCCGGATATTCTTGTTGGATATGCAAATGAAATCTACGATAAATTGCAAAAACATTATGAATGGTTCAGGAAAACACAGAGAGGTGAGTATGAAGAGTTTGATAGAAAGTTCTTGAATAAGGATGAGTTGTACAGATGGAAGGGTAGAACGAAAGATCACTGTTTGCCAAGTGGGTTGGATGATTATCCACGTTGTGAACCTGATATTGGGGAGTTGAATGTGGACTTGATGTCATGGATGGGTGTGATGTCGAGATCAATGCAAAAGATTGCTACACTCTTGGAAAAACACGATGATGCCATGAAATACATGAATAACTACCAAGGGTTGATTGCAAACCTTAATAAGGAGATGTGGTCCAACGAGATGGACAGTTACTGTGATGTTACGGTTGATGATGACGATGATGATATTTTTGAATGCCACATTGGGTATGTGACCTTGATGCCATTTCTTCACAAATTGATCCCTCCTAAGGCCACCGCACCCTTGCTCAGTGTTATGAGACAGATCTATGACCCCAAAAAATTGTGGACCCCGTATGGAATCAGATCATTATCTAAGGATGACCCCTTCTTCCACACGGGTGAGGATTACTGGAGGGGAAACATTTGGATCAACATAAACTATTTGGCATTAGAGGCTCTTCTTCACTATGGTAGTGACGAAAATGTCAACGATGATGTCAAGACATTGGCCAATGAGATTTATGTTCAGTTGAGAACAAACTTGGTGGAGAACATTTTCAATGAATACCAAAGAACCGGTAACTTCTGGGAGCAATACAACGAGCGTACAGGTGAAGGTCAAAGGACCAAGCATTTTAGTGGATGGTCTACTCTCGTGATCTTAATGATGAAAATGCCAGAGAAGATCTTTTAGGTGCTGAGCGATTTGCACGTGATATTATCTTCATTGAGGTTTCAGGCCCAATTTCATCACAGGATTGATAGAAAGAGAATAGAAATGTATTTGGATGAGTATGTGCATGGGAGTATGTGTATGTGAGTATGTGTATGCCAATAAGTGTATTCTTATTGAGGTGAGAAGTAATTGATGGAGTGCAGGGGTGGAATGGGGGATTACGTCAGCAGACGTCAACCCTTACCCCGTACACGTGACCCAGATGAGGGTTTGGACAGCGACGCACAAAATACTCAAATTAAATTTCACGATTTTTTTTTCACCTAAACTCCAGTTTCTAATACAAGTAAAGATGGCAGGTAAGAAGGTTGCAGCTGCTCCATTGGCCACCAAGGCTAAGAAGACCGACTCCAAGAACACTTTGTTCCAATCCACTCCAAGAAACTTCGGTTTGGGTCAAGCCATCCAACCAAAGCAAAACTTGGGTAGATTCGTCAAGTGGCCAGAATACGTGAGACTTCAAAGACAAAAGAAGATCTTGAAGTTGAGATTGAAGGTTCCTCCATCCATTTCTCAATTCGAAAACACCTTGGACAAGAACACTGCTGCTGAAGCCTTTAAGTTGTTGAACAAGTACAGACCAGAAACTTCTGCTGAAAAGAAGGAAAGATTGACCAAGGAAGCTGCTGCTATTGCCGAAGGTAAAACCGCTCAAGAAGTTTCCGAAAAGCCATACGTTGTTAAGTACGGTTTGAACCACGTTGTTGGTTTGATTGAAAACAAGAAGGCTAAGTTGGTTTTGATTGCCAACGATGTCGACCCAATTGAATTGGTTGTTTTCTTGCCAGCTCTTTGTAAGAAGATGGGTGTTCCATACGCCATTGTCAAGGGTAAGGCTAGATTGGGTACTCTTGTTCATCAAAAGACCTCTGCTGTTGCTGCTTTGGTTGATGTTAGAGCTGAAGATGAACCAGCTTTGGCTAACTTGGTCTCTACTATTAACGCCAACTACATCGACAAGTACGAAGATTCTAGAAAGCACTGGGGTGGTGGTATCATGGGTGCTAAGACCCAATCTAAGTTGGCTAAGAGAGCCAAGGCTGCTGCCATTGCTGCTGCCATTGCTTCCAAGAGAGTTTAAATCAACTCTTTTTTATAAAAGATCAATTAATCCATCTCTGAGTATAAATGCTGTAGTAAGATCAGTGAGTAAACTCGTACAGAAAGTAAGTCTTTAATAAATAATGATAAAAAGGGTAATTGTAAGTTTTTCAAAGTGATCACATTACAAATGACCAAATTGGATATTTAGTGTTGTTTTTCAGAATATATGGGGGTCATTATGATGCACTTATTTCAACTTGGCGAACAACTTTGGTGCGGCACACTCGTTCAGGGCGTGCTGAAGGTGGAAGAACTCTTCAACACAATCTTCCTTGTAGTGTAAGTCTTCGTAACCTGGAGCTTCTTGGGCCTTGGTAACTCTTTCAACACATTCTTCGTAGTGATGAACGTATGGCTTGACAGATGGAAGTTCTGCACATTGCTTCTTAAGGGCGTCGAATTGATCTTCTGATTCTTCTTCATCTTCGTCCTCATCTTCTTCCTCGTCCTCTTCTTCTTCTTCTGCTTCAGCGTCTTCTTCAACAACAACAACTTCTTCAACGTTCACAACTTCTTCAACTGGCTACAGGTTTATAGTTAGTATCATCATCGTAAATTGACGTTTAAGTGGGCAAAAAAACTTACCTCTTCGGCGTAAGCAGTTGGCATGAAAGAGGAGATCAAATCAGTGACGAATGACATTCTGGTTCTCTAATTGACGGTTGGTTTGTAAAAATTTGTATAGGCCAATTGGTGGAAATCCATTTTTTCATTCAATGGGTGTACACACATTTTTTTTCTCGAAAATCATTGGTGGAAAAGAGCGTCTATCGACGGAAGCTCAGCAAGGGCCAAATATCATGTTTGGTATCAAATGGATTGTCTTGAGTTGAACAAGGTTATGAGAGGCCTCTTGATTAAAATAAAGATCATGATTACAAACCCACTTGATCAACATTCTCCCCTTAATCAATGCGCGAATTGTGTTCTGCTTAAGGGAAAAAAACACGCCGGATCTCACTCACTGGCCAATGAACGTTACTCATTCCGGAACCATCGCTGCAATGACCGTTGAAGAAACCATTGAAACACCCTGTGATATCATTCCAGACAGAATCTTTGTGGGTAACTTACCCTACGAGGTGACGGAGGAGGATGTCCGGAATTTGACCCCGGAATTCCCAGTTGTTTCAATAGAGATTCCACGTAAGAACTTCTTCAATAGAGAGCTGGGGGATTACGTGGTCCAATCCAAGGGGTACGGATTCATCACCTATACCAATGCCGAGGATGCCAAGGTGGCCATCGAGACAATTGTCGGCAAGTGCATTGCCGGGAGGGAAATTTATGCCAAGTATGCCCTCCCCCAGAATAAGAACAAGCTTAAGGAGAGACATCACCACAACCAATTCCCTCCACCACCATTCAAGTTCATTCCCTACGGGATGCAACCCCCACATCCTGGAAACATGAACATCCCTGGTCCTTACATAGACAACGGAGACAACCGTGGTGGTGGGCCGGCGTTTTACCCCGGGAACGCACCACCGTTTTATCCGATGCAGAATGGTTATCCAAGTGATTCAAAGAGTGCAAATGGTCCAATAGCCACGTTTACACCTCCAGTTGTGAAGAATGTTCAACCCTTTTTCCCGCAACCCTTACACCCGGGATTGACATACATTCCCTTCAGAAAAGAGGATAAGCAGAGGAGATTGGCAAACGGGGTGCCTTCTCAATTGACGGTTTTCATTGGTAATTTGGAAAGGAACGTGACAGTAGATGTTTTGAAGGAATTCATGAAGGAAACAAACCCCTCATGGATTAAAGTGCCCAGACAATCATATCCACCTCATGTCTATCGTTACATGAGAGAGAACGGTGAGATCATCCAAAACAAGGGGATTGCCTTTATTAATTACGAAACTCACGATGCTCAACAGAAGGCAATCGAGTTGTTCGATGGTAAAGAATTGAGGGGTAAGAAGTTGAACGTTACTGTTGCCATCAATTCCAACGATGAACCACCTAGGGGTGCTGAAATCGTGACTCAAAAGATCGATCCTGAAGAGAGGGTGAAGAACGCGGACTTGGAAGAGGAAGAAGAGGAAGAAGAGGATACGGATGTGGAAGTTGTTTTAAATACCGCCCCAACTTCATCCGAGGAATCGAAAGATTGATTTCGAAGATACCTTTAATTGACGACTCTAATGACCAACCCAATGATGTTGAACATCCCATGACCCGCCAACTTCCCTCTTCCAAAAAAGCTTATCCACTTTCCCCATTTTAGTATATAGGATTCTATTGTGTACTCATATCAAATATTCGCACACGCCCTATTTGCTCAGCACCCGCGGACTTTGGACACTCCTCTAATTTCCAGCAACTCCGATATTAAACGAAATTTTCCGCAATCTGGCATTTATGAACGAAAAGTTGTGCTGAGCAGTCACGTGATCACCGTGACTGTTTTTTTTAACCACCCCTAACACCCCAGCATAACTTTTTTTTTTCACACTACCCCTCGCGACAAAATATTGAAATTTCACTCACACTGGCAATCACACAAGGGTAGGGGTAACCGTCACTAATTCCAAATGGGTATGTAAAGATGGTCAAAGTGATGATTTAAGTGAATTGAACGTATTAAAAATGCAAATGATAAGAAGAAATTATAGATCAAGAGGTGTCATTTAAGAGATAAATTGGTTTCAAGATGGTTGTGGTCAAGGTAGTGAAAAATTATGATAATTGAAGTAAAGACATAGTGAAGAAGGGTTTAATGGATAGAAATGGATTGAAATAGATACGTCATCTTGTCTTGAATTTACTGGAATTTACCAATTGTTTAACAAAGTTTGCATTTTCTTCAATGGTCTTTGATATCACAACGATCAAATTATTCCAATCGATACATTTACTAACACGATTTCTACAGGTAGAGTCATCAGAAACCAAAGAAAGGGTGCAGGTTCCATCTTCACCTCTCACACCAGATTGAGAA
>JAJMCD010000020.1:0-186470 GCA_030584985.1 Saturnispora galanensis | reverse complement strand
GCTCGACAACAACGTATTCGGTAGTCAAGTCACCATCTGGGTTGGTGAAGGTGGATAAGGTGGTGAACTCAGAGGTCCCTGAGGTGATCGTGGTCGTAGGAATTGGGTTAATGACTACAACTTCGGTAGTCAAATCACCACCTGGATTGGTGAAGGTGGACAGGGTGGTAAGCTGAGGGAGCGATCCTGATGTAATGGTTGTAAAAGAGTATTCAGTAATGGTGGTGGCTTCACAATTAGCTTCTATATCTATTTCCGGGGCTGCTAAATTACTAAAATCAGTGATGACAGTGCCATCTGGATATGTAATTTGGAAATTGAATGCGGCATACCACATTATTGCATTAACATAGACAATACGGATGGGAACGTAGACCCCGGCTTCAAGGTAAACGTAACCTGCATAACTTGGCGGACTGCCGTCTAGATCTTTAACTGCATTGATGATATAAGTATCAGCGGCGTCAGAAGGAGGCTCCGTCCCCACATCTGGTGTACAACATGCAAAAGCCCCCGATCCTAACCATACCATCGCCGAATCATCAACCTTTAAAAGAGCAAACAAGTATAATCCATTCATAGGGGGAAGAAGGAAACCTGTGTATTCAAAGACAAAATGCATGAAAAAGACATCCATACCATATATTTCGGTTTGAACATCAATATACAACGCACCGTAACTAAAACTTGGTGAAACGACACCTGTTGCGGATGTGAAGTAAGTCTCAGTTAGGTAACCAGACGCCATGTACGATTTATCTGAAAACGCCAAATCTGAATAAGTGTAATTATAATACTTCACTTTAAATCCGGTACCTGTTGGTACAACACTACATGCGCTAGCTTTGTAAAATGTGGTGAAAGTATCAGCATTGGTGGTATTTGAAAGCAGGGACCAAATGAAAATTGGAATTAGAAAAATCCTTCTCATCATTACCTAATACAAATCCTTTTTACAAAATGGTTTGAAGGGAAAGCCCCTCTATTTATAGGTGCTCAACGCGATTGCAAACTGTTTTTATTAGCAACCTGCATGTAATGCCGAAAAGCCTTTCTATCTTACAGGAAAAATTCGGGAAAATTCGGAAGAAATGGAAATGAATTAGACAACTAAAAGAAACTACCAAAACTCACAAAAAGTGTACCAAAAAATAGCAAATTGGTTAATGAACCCTCGACTATGTAAGAAAGAAAAAACTTAGCCTTGGAAAATGGAAATTTATGCGATGGAGGAAATTTGGGATATTCTGAATTTCTATTTTTGGGAGGTAAAAAATTTACGATGCAGAAGTCCTATAAATCATACGATTGGCTCAGGAACGAAAAGGAGCAACAAATTGTGCCATGGAGGAAATTTGGTAATGGATGAATTTATCGCCAATTGTTTATACAATAGTTCTACCCAATCGAGTTCGCAAAGATCATATACAAGGAGTATTCATAATCTGACGACTTTTGTAGTTGGCTCCCGCATCTTGTTTCAGTTCTATTATTACCGCATGGGCTGGGTGGAACCATCGGTGATTTTAAAGAGCGGTACTTCTAGGGCAAGAAGGCTTTAAACATTAGCGGTAATTATTTGCGGGTGGCGCGTCTTGTACTGTGCGGCCGTTGCCTTTGTGTTCAAATCTCCTAAATATGGACTGATTTCATAACAAGGGGCCGAAATACAGATCTGATTAATATATTGAAACGAAAGATAAATAACGAGCTTTTTAGGGTGAAATTTATTATCTTCAAAGCTTATTTACCCGGTTGATTCCGCCACATGCTGAATGCGCAAGCAACCTATCCCTGCATAACTTTGAAACAACCGCCACAGGGCCCAATTTAGCACTCTGTTTTGGGTTGTTTACTTTTGGAGTCTTGATTTCGTCTCAAAGTAATTACCTCACAATCCAACTCTGTGGTAATTAGCTAGCGGTATTTCTATGACTCTTTTTCTTTCATTGTATTTGAAGGATTCGCCGTTTTGATATGGGTTGATGAAGTGGCCACTAACTTGTGGTATCCAAGATTTCAATTTAATATTAAACTTATAGAAAATATGTGCCAAATAATAAATCTGGCGCTTGGGATTCCTAATATTGGGCGTCGGACTCTTGTGGCGATGCCTATCCCTGAAAAAGAAAAGGAATCGCGAATTCTTTACGATGTACATGATTCAATTTGGGTTAGCTGATTTGGGTCGAGTACTGTTTCAAAATAAGTGGCTCTGAGGACAGCGGTAATTATTTAAGGTATGAGTGGCATTGCTGGAATCATGTGCCGGTTCAGTTAAGCGCCCGCGGTATTTATTAAAGAGCGGCATTTTTTGGAACCATCGGACTCTTGCCGCAATGAGTGTAATACCTCCTAATGGGAGATTCGTTTCATATACATTGGCACCAAAATACTTGTCAGGTGAGTTAAAACGTTCAGGTTACTAGATAAATAGAGCCATATTGTGAATTTGAAATCCAAAGCTTGCCGGATTGTTTACATACATATTTTCTCCATCCGGCAATAACAAATTAGGCCGCGCCATATCGCCAACAAATTGAAACACCGTCCTATTTTTTGGCCTCTCGCATATTTTTATTGAGCACATGGGAGTTAAAGATGCAGTGCTAGATCTATATTAAATTAACGTCCCGCCATCCTATTGCGTTATAGATGTAATTTAATTCGTGTATTCCGACTTAATGTAAGTTACTGCAAGTAATGATTATTTAACCAACAATTTGGATACTGATTGCATTCTTCTGGAAGACTAACGATATTTGCTCCGATATATTATTAATTTATTTTTATTGGGGAGGGAAAATATGCGTTTCATTTTGCATTCTCATTCCCGCCTGCTCCGTAATGCCAAATCAGATTGCACAAAAGCAAGTAACGCGATTCTGCTCGAATTGTCAGGGTCAAAGCCAAATCCACCCTTTTGAAAACTGCTGACAAATATTATGTAATCATTTTGGAGTCTGTTTTTTTTTTCTACTCTTTACTGCATATGAATGACTTCATTTACTACTTCTACTCGTGGAGCAATGTTGCTGTTACTTCGAGAATCATTGACTCATGCTTTCAACTAGAGTAAGTCCAAGAAAACTTTGCCAATAACTGATTTGGGATACGAGTCAGAGGGCCATGGCCGAACACGATCTAATCAACGAACGAACGCGCGTAGGCAGTTAGTAGCGGAAAGGATATGAGTGATATAGCTAAGAAGGGCACAAAGAGGGGAGAATCAACAACGTAAAGACCAAAGAGGATGAATATGGCTCCTTACATATGTTTATTACAATAATACCCAGGTAAAAGTTTAGCCTCAAATGCTGGCACCAATTTTGATCAAGACTTCTATTCGGCATAGCGATATAGTTTATAGTCATATATACCAAATGAAGATCCAGATCTCGTTATAAAAACCATCAGAAAAAAGATAAAAACTGAGAAAATCATCTAGAAAGTACTCTTTCCTGTGTTCTATAGAATATATTCAGACACACACAATTCAACCGCATCAATTGTATCGGCCAAACCATATGCCATGAATAGAGCACCAAATGCAACAATGATGTAATCTTTAATACACTTTAGGCGTAATCGAACACCTCTGGTTTCTTTCAAGGCCAAGGTGGAACGTTTCGGTTGATTCAATCCTCTCTTATTTACATTTATCTGTCCTTCTGTCTATATACAGTTCTGAATAATATTGTCCACTTAAAATTGCATCTATCCGATATTATCATATATGGCAGGTATATTAAAGAAAAAAGTCCATAAATTAGCTTTAAGAGAAAAGCACAAATAGTTCATGAAGACATTGACTATTACGTATGGAGAGGAAAATTTTTTGATAAAGAGCCAAGAAGAGGCGTGTTTGTGCGATTATAATGCACTTTTAAGACTTTTGATTTTGATAGTATTAAAAGGTTGTAATATCTTCTCATTTTTAAAGTTTATAATAATGACATTAATGCAGACTTTCTACCGTTCTCTGGATTTCATAGTTTATCTTTCCAAGAGTTATTCTCCTTGGTGTCCACTCTCGTATCTTATTTTCACTGTCTAATGAAAAGCCATGGCTTCAACCACTTCGTCCTGTAAGCTGGTCATGGTTTGAGTTATCGAATCAGGTGTTGAACCTTTTCCTTTCGTACTAAAGTTCCTTCAGAGTGAGCCACGATCCGTCATCTTGCATGGTATCAATTTCCCCAAATATTACCTCATATCTTGAATTACACATCCTCCTTCTAAGCGCCCTATCTCGCTTTATAATCATCGAACTGATCCCGTATCGTGATTAATCCCTGTCAATTGAAGTATTCTCTCTATCTACTAATCAAATTATCATTTTCATTGCCTTAAGCCACCTCTCCGTACTTACCAATTATAATCAAACTCAGCGGGAAGTTTGGTCTTATGTTGTCAAATATATATATGACGACTAAATTTGAGTTGTCCTCCGTACACCAGATAATAATGCTCATTAACTATTTCAATACCTATGTTTCATTAAGATCTTGTAATTATCCAATTAAAATAGTTCTTATCAATAATTTTTGATCCCAAAAAACCTAAGCTTTTCTTATATCAATCACCGTAAATATTGCTTCATACGAAAATAGATATGATTTTCTTGCTGAGCATAGCAATTTTGGTTTTATAATGAAATTTGTTCACTCAAATGTTACCAAGCTGCAAAATTGGTAAAAATACCTCCTTTAATTGATAAATGGGTCAACAAACAAATACAAGCTGTATGCTGCTACTGGATATTCAATAAACCGAGATCTAGAGCACGCGGACAAATTGATGTTTATACAACACAACTGTATGAGTGAGAGGTTCAACATGTGATAAGAT
Source organism: Saturnispora galanensis (assembly GCA_030584985.1). Classification (NCBI taxonomy): domain Eukaryota; kingdom Fungi; phylum Ascomycota; class Pichiomycetes; order Pichiales; family Pichiaceae; genus Saturnispora; species Saturnispora galanensis. The sequence continues at coordinate 181,619 of JAJMCD010000020.1, read as the reverse complement.
ACCTGAAACATATCTCAATAGAGAACAAAGTGGTTGAGATATGTGGATTGTTGTAGCTGAAAGATGAGCACGGCATTGGTGATCATAATGCAAAGCTGATATTCGGATAATATCAGGCAATGTGTTGATAAGAAATCCACGCCATTTAATAATCAAGATTTTGCTATAAAAGGAGGTAAGTCCTACATGTAGTTTAATTATCTTCACTTTTAACAACTAACTGGATAGGATCTGTTAAATTTTACGTTCAGGTGCTTATATTTTAATGGGTTATAGCAATGCCTTAGCCTATATTTTAATCTGTTGCAAGGAAATTAAATATTCTCGTCGATTAAGGAAAAGAGAAATTCACTGCATTCTATTCATAATAATTTTAATCTTGTACCAAATGAGGGTAATACCTTGACAGCTTGACTTTTCTATTTTTTGGACAAAAGTTTATTTATATTCACAAACTTTCTCTTCTTTGCACATGTGATGAGATAAATACCCACCATTCCTTTACAAAAGTAGAAGCTCAGCAAGCAAAAAAAAACTTTTCATAAAAACCTAAACATATTTAAAAGCAAAAATAAAGTAAGAAAGTATTATCCCCCCCATTTTAATCAAATTCGGAATAGTTTGGTATGTCGAAATGAATATTTGGGAAATTAGTACCCGACAATGGGTATAAGCCACCATCATTCCCAAGACCAGCACTCAAATATCTACTATCAGGCTTGCCCAATGGACCGACATGATTTTCCACATCCTCTTCATGGTGTTCCCTGGCCTCCTCAATATCAACTGCAAGCTCATGGTCCTCAACACGCTCTTCATTAGTGGAAAATCCTGCATTATAAAGGGCTCTAATAACCCAAGGATTAATAATGCCTGAAAAGTGGATTTCAAAATTGTTACCAGTGTGTGCCTCTAGAGTTCTCTTCAAATCAATCAATGCTTGAATGGACGTAGAATCAATACCAACAACTTGGGAAAAATCCAAATGAATCAACTTCAGCTTTGGTAATAAATTGGCGGCATCAGCATCATCCTCAATGATTTGCTCCAGATCCTCAGTGTCAGCATCGGACACACTTGCCTCCAAGTCATCCTTCTTTGACCAAGCCTTCCACTTGGTCAACAAATTGGATCCACCATTGAAACCTTGCCACTTAAATTCAAGCTTTTCAGTCTCATTCCACAGGATTGCTCTACGAGCCTTGCCCCTACGGGTGGTCTTCTTGACCATATCCATAATTCTGTCGGTTTGCATGGAACAATTTGGATAGACAAAAGATTCACCCAATCTGTAGACAATAATACCCGGTGGAGGAGACTCAATTTGAACCTTATCGTTGACATATCTGGTATGAACGGAGGAATCATTGATTTCGTTGCCTAAGTTTGCCAAAGTATTCACTGGGAACTTCTTATTTGGTATTGGAACCCATTTGTATTGATAACTGTAGACTGGCCTACTGGTCTTCGTAATCTCATCAACGGTATTGACTTTACCACTGTATTGGGATTCAGTCACAGAAACCAACCCAGAATTGTAGAAAGTCTTTTCATTGTTTTCATCACTTGACTGGGCAGGGGAAGAGAAGTTAGGATTAACCACTTCTAGCACCTTGACTCTACCCATGAAAGAACCATTTGCCCAACACATTCTCCACAAAAGTAAAGCCGCTGAAGCACACATTGCAAAGTAAATACCATCTTCAATCGATGCGAAGACTGTGATAATGACACCAACAAGGAAAATAATACAATCAATTGGACTTGCCAAGTAAAGCTTCCAAGTGTTTTTATAGGAAGACATCAAATCTGAAACACAATGAATGATGATTGCACAAAGAGCGGCCTTAGGGATATAGTAGAAGGCATCTGTAAAGCAAAAGATTGCAATCAAGACACAACATGCGGCAATGGAACTTCCGAATGGAGTCTTAACACCACACTTGGATGATAGAGCAGTTCTTGAAAAGGATCCGGTTGCTGGGTAAGCATTGAAGAAAGTACCAACCATGTTTGCAACACCAATTGCAATAAATTCTTGATTTGGATTGATCTTGTAATCGTGAACTCTACCAAAAGATTTGGCAATGGAAATGTGTTCCAAGACCAAGACAATTGTGGCAGCAGGTAATTCACTTGCAACTGCAGCTGCTAGCCCTTGCTTTGGAGTGAACATAGTGACATCACCCAAACCCTTAGTGATTTCCCCAACCACCTTGAAATCCTTAAATTTAGCCTTATTTGCCAACCCGCCTGGAGCAGCTCTGATGATGCAGAAGGAGATCAATGTTGCAAAGATGATGACAATTGAATTTCTCAAATTCAAAAAGTAGGTGATAGCCATAGATCTGTGAGGGTACTTCTTTATCAACCAATTACCCAAAAACTTCCAAGCATAAAGGATGAAGAGGCAAACCAACCCAAAAGCTGCATCCACTTTTGTATGAGGCAAATATTTCAAGAAATCGATAAGAACCATGTAAGTTGCTGCCCTTGTGTTGACCAAACTGTTATAACCGAATAACCCTGGTAATTGACCACAAATGATATTAAAGGCAGAACCGGTAGTGAATGCCATAACTGCAGGAAGAGGGATCAATTCCACAATGAATCCTAATCTTAATAACCCAACACCCAAGGCAATACCACCACACAAAAGAGCAAGAGTGGTGGCAATTTCTGGTCCCGAGTATAAATTATCGGTCTTGTCTTGAACTCTTGCAATGATCTTTGCAACCAAAGTTGACATGACAGCAACCGGACCGACCGAAATATCCTTTGAAGTACCGAAGAATGTGTAACAGATCATCCCCATGAATGAACTGTAGAGACCATACTCTGGAGGCAAGGAGGCCAAGGTGGCATAGGACATTGCCTGAGGAACCAAGACAGTGGCAACAGTGACACCTGTGATGAAATCAGAAACAAACCATGAGGGATTAAAGGGATAGTATGGACCCCACTGTAAAATTGGGAATAAGGAGATAAGATAGTTCTTCGACCTTTTAAATGGAGATTTTGTGACGTTCTTGACGTAATCTAGAGAGTCGATGATCTCTTCATTGTATTGATTTATTGGAATGTTTGAAGCTGGCACATTGGTACCGTAATCCAAAACTTGAGTAGTTGAGATTTGATCGTAGTCATTAAGGGAGGAATCCTCGTTGATTTCCCCCAAATCAGAGTTGTTGCGCTTCTTAAAAGACCTGAACCCCATGTTGAGTTTTACCATTGAATCCCAGTAAAAGAGGAAGAAGACATCGCCCTTTAGTACCCTTTTCTGTGGATCACTGACTGATATCCACACTGAGCTGAAAAAAGCGTTAACACGTGACTCACGGTAACATATGCCACACTTTTTATCATCTCATATCACGTGACAGACATCCACACATTTTGTGCTCATGATCTTAAACGAGGTTCAAAACCCTTAAACCAAAGGCCTAAGAGGGGAAATAAGGGGTTTGAAGATATAATAAAGGTTAGTAGGGCAAGTGATGGTAGAGGTAACATGGGGGTCGTCATGGAAAACTCTAATTTGAAAATAATTGTCAAATAGATGGGTTTTTTTGATTCAATTTCATGGCTCCACAGTAGATAAGGCGGTGGCGGTGATTCCGGTGTGAATGTGGAGCGGGGTTGAAGTTGTGGGTCCCAGTAATTTTCCCAGTGGAAAAAAAAAGTGATCGTTAATGGGCGTGAAACGCGATAGAAATGGAATTGGTGGGGAAAAAAACCCCCCATGACTTCCCCGTGGGGTAAGTTTGCCACAGTTACCACAGCGGGATTTGAACATTCTCACGTCCCAAAGTGTCAAAAAATAAAATAAATCATGTGACAAAAAGATTGTGGATGATTCGCTCAGCTCCACAGATGGTCATGAGATAAGCAAATAGGATAAAACATAGACCGGAAAGCCAACCAATTTCCAGAAAATAGAATTCCGGGGATATTAACTGATCAAACATGAATTTTAGGGTTCTTGCTCTCAATCCCACCAAAGGAATTGAACGAAAACCTCACTGGATCTTCTTTAATCAAAAGATTCCATTAGATAAACAAATTATAAACGGTGGGGTAAATCAATCCTTTCCAAACAACACCTCGGGTATTCTGTTCAAAACCCTTTTATACATTGGAGGTCTCTTTTTGTATAAAAGTCTCCTCTTTGCCAATAACCTCTCGTGATGCTCAACTTCGTCTAAACCCGTTGTCAGATCCACCTCCATAGGGTTGGATCTATACTTGGTTTTCTTAATGACCTTCCAAGCAACGTAAATGACAACATCCACAAAGATCATCAAGTAGGAGAATAGGAAAGTTTCAATAGACCACCAGCCTGGTAAAAAGACAGTGTAACCTTGTAACCAGACCATGATAAAGACCACCACTAGGGTGATAATACAGGCCCATGGTTGAAACCAGGCCTTAAAGGTGAATTTGGATCTATCCAGCCCCTGTTTAATGACGGCTCTGCTGAAATGGAGATAAGTGAATAGAATGACACAATAATTGATCAATTGGGAGGCGGTGATCAAATTGATGATCCAGTTCAAAACAGTGTTGGCATTTTCATTCATTTGCAAGAACCCCAAAGCACCCCAGCATAGGGAGACCAAAACACAAAAAATCGGGACCCCGTTCTTTGAACAGTAAGTGAAGATCTTAGGTGCTCTGCCTTGAATCGCCAACCCGTACAACGTTCTTGAAGAGCAAAAGGTGTAGGAATTACCTGCGGAAAAACACGAGGTCAGCAAAGCAACATTCAAAATACTGGGCAAGACCTTAATTCCCAAATTGTGCATTGCAATGGTGTAAGGAGATGAGCCTGCACCGGGCAAACCATCGGCAATTGCATTCAGGAGGAGGGGGTCTCTGGAATTACACAAAATACCCACACACAATGCACCCCCAATGAAAAACGTGGACAATCTAAAGAAGACCCCCTTGAAGGCGTTTGGAAGCACTTTTCTTGGATTCACCGTCTCTCCCGCCGCCATACTCAAGTATTCTGGACCCGCAATCATATATGAGGCATTAATTAGACAATATAGCCAACCTTGGAACCTACCAAGTGCTCCCTCATGAATGTACTCCAACATGACCGGAGAATGCTTCCAATTGGTGAATCCGAAGGCATGATGCTCAGGATTCCCTCCCACCATTGTGATGAATGTAAAAAACATCAACCCGACAGCCAAGAGAACCTTACCAATACAGAACCAGAACTCAGCCTCCCCATACCATTTGACGGCGGCCACATTGATAATAAAGTATGCGGCTAATTCACACCCCAATGGAATGGCTGGAGAGAAGTCCTTTGTCCAGAAGTTGAGTAAACTAACAAACAACGTGTTTTCAAATGGAATCAATGCACACTCCAAGACCCAGAAGTTCCATGAGGCCATCACACCAAAAGCCTCGTCAACAAATCTGTCTGCAAAAATACAGAAGGGGGCACCTCTAATCGGTAAATAACACACCATCTCCGCACAAACGGCTGTAATCTCCAAGATCGGCAAACACCACATCATGAATGCAAGCAACAACGAGAGCGGACCTCCGTTTGTCAATGGCGTACCAATATTAACAAACAATGACACCCCAATCGTACCACCGATCGCAATCAATTCAATCTGTCTTCTCTTCAACTTTCTATGGATTCTGCCCTCTTCAAAGATGTCACTGCTCAAATCGCTCTCAACGTCCTCCTTCAAAGTCATTTCCTTCTCCAGATCCCCGTTTTCCACTTCAATTTGATCCGTGAAGCTATCGTCGTATTCGATAACCGATGTCGTTGGTTCTCCTCGCGCTGGAGCCTCCATCTGGGCGTTCAAAACCCCCTCCGAGGCCGTTCTATGCGGGATCGGGACAAATGTGTCCTTTAAGATAGTTACAATATCAATCATCTTACTTTATGATACAAAAGAAGGAGAAGAGACGTGATAGCTTTGACACTCGGACTCCTCTTTTTTTGGTGCCGCTACCCCGGAAGAGGACAATCGGAGATGATGCTCACGTGCTCAGAAACAATGGCTGCCGCTCATCGGCTCATGACCCGTCATGACTCATTGCTTTCTGCCGGTCAATCTTTCCAAGAGGGTCCGCTTCCTACCCATAGGCACAGCGGCCATATCCAAATCATTACTGGCCACACTGACACTTTCGGACAACTCACGAGATTCTCGTGGCAAGAGAGAGGTGACCACGCTCTTGAAAGATTTGGTTTGGCGCATTGGCTTCGAACCTATACTGGCGGTGCTGGTCAGGCCGTGGGTGGTCTTGGAAGAGACACTGGTAGGCGACATGCTTGGGACAATCGGGTGGTGAAGATGAGGGTCTCCTCCACTTTCAAAAGGTCCTATTGAACCCACTGGGATTTCGGTTATCGGTGTGTTTGGAATAGAGTTCTTCTGAGTAGGCAAAGGAACAGGGGTTTCCTCGCGGTGACGATGGCCTTCTTCTTGTTGCTTCGACCGCTGATGTTGTAGCTGCTCTTGTTGCGGCTGCTGCTGCTGCTCGGCAGTTTGCTCAGCTCCCTTACCAGACTGTGCAACCTTGGCAGGTTTGCCTTGATCCTGCAGATCCCGCAACTTCAGATACAGCTCCAAGACATGCAAGGCCCTCACTAATATATGAGAATCATTAATCAACGTGCCCACGTCAACACAGAGATCAATGATGGTCTTTGATTTCACAATCTTGGGATCACCACTCAACATCATCTTAACAGTAGGCCACTCCTTCATCCTCTTCTGTTGACGTCTTGTGTTATTATTGTTCATTGTGAATCTATCGAATTTTTGACTCAATCCATCGCCATCATCATCGCCATCACTCTCCTCATCAGAATAATACCCAGCATCATCCAGCGTACCCAGAGACACATTTCTATCCTCTAGTCCAAAAATAGGAACATCATCATCCTCCTCACCCGGTTCCAAAACCTCCTTTTGAATCCCATCCTTAGGCCCCAATTCGTCATCCTCAAGAATAGACTTATTGACCGCTTCCTCGGCATGGGCTTTGGAATCCTTATCCAAATCCAACCATGCCTGACTCTGGGAATCCAGTGAAGATCCAGAAGTTCTTCTCACCTCCTTCGAAAAATCAATGAGCAGCTTGCAATACACCTCAAAATCGTCCTTTCCGGCATGATCGCAAATTTCAAGGTCAAGATTCTTCTTTTCAGCCTCTTTCACCAAATCGGCATGGATTGCATTCTCAATCTGGCCCAAAAACACATAAAACATCTCCAGCAATAAATCAAAAAGCAACGGAATACCCAACCTCTTACTAGCAACCAATAATTCAATCGAGGTGGGAAATAATTTCCAACTGGCCCCAATTTGGCCCGAATACAGATATTCATTCAAGGCCTGGACAGTTTTGCCCGTGAATGGCAAAAATAACATCCTTGGGAATCTACCAAAGTAAAAGTTGTTTTCTTCATCGTAGGTTGATGTAGATGGAGTTCCGCCAAGGGAATTGGTCATGTATGTCAATTGTGGCGTCAACGGGGAATCTCCTGTGGCAGTATTAAGAGATTCCAGTGTGTAATCGTTGTCCTGGGGGTCCAACACAGGACTACCAAATCCACCATCCGGTATCTCACCATCTGGCAGAACCGTCGGCATTGGGTCCGATGGAGGTAATTCTTTAACATACACAGGCCCGTAATCGGATGGTTTGGATTCCAACCCAACTATAACATCTCTACCCTCCTGCATACTAAAACCGGCACCGGAGTTAGTGGCAGGTGATGGCAACGGTGTCAAGGATTCCACAGCATTCAATGTATTAGGAGCAAAATTTGACGGTAAGCCCGAATGTTTGATATTCGACGTTGTCAACGAGGAAGTGGATGGACATGAAATCGCCGAAGATCTACTCAATGTTGACGCTCTTCTACTTGAAGATTGCAAACTTTGGAGTAAATTCAGGGAATTTCTCCTCGATGCTGCACTTATTGAATTCTGTCTCGAGGGCGTCCCGATGTTGTAAGAATTCCTCCTTGATTGGGAAATCGACAGCGACGCCCTATGAGCTGCGGGATTCGGTGTAATGTATGGTAGAGAAGATTTCCTAATTGTACTGTTTTTTCTTGATATGGGGGTTTCTGGATCAACGTCCACTTTTGGTTGCTTCGAATCTGACGTCTTCTCCTTGAAGGGGTACCTAAAATGAGGTACCGTATCGGTTGACTTCGACCTTGTTGATCCGTTATCAAAGCTTCCAGTTTCAGATTTGACACTGTTAGAATAAACACTTCCACCATCGGAATCGCCAATTTTATGCTCTATTACTGCTTTCGCGTATGCATCAGTAAATAGGATGTCAAATGCCGTACCCCATCTTCTTCTACACAATGTCAATTGACCGGGAACAATGGAACCGTCTGAGCATAGAAATGAGAAATCAGAAAATGCATCAGTTCTATGGAATGCACCTTTACCGATAGCAATTGCATGAGGCGGTAGCACCGATTGAATTGAATTGACTTGGATTTGCTGTGCAACGTGATGAGAATATTCGGCAAATCCTCCATTTGCCACTGCAGCAGCAGTCGTTGAAACGACTGGTGACGCAGCGGGCTGAGTATGAGTATAATTTGTTGCATTTGAATTGGTCACTGCAGATGTAGGAGGTAATGGAGAGGGAGAGGAAGTTCCCGGTGATGCGCTTCCTCCATTTTGCTCATTGGGTATACTAGAAGAAGACCTTGACAATGCTATCGACCCTCTGGGTGTATCTTTTGGTGTGCTCTGAGGGGAGTTTTTGATTGGAGTTGTTCTGAGGAGGGAACTTTCTGCATCGGAAAAAAAGATATTGGTAAATCTTAGGGACAAAACCACCATGGTGTCGAAGAATTGGATAGATTGAGGCTCATTTTTTATTGTATTTGAAGTTCCCATGAAAACCACCTTATGATGAGACTCCCAAACCACCCCCAGGGAAAGTTTATGGGAATAAACCTTATGGATGCAAGATATCTGTAATTTTGTCCATAGATTTGAAGGGTAATGGTAAACATAAGAGGAGATTCTGTTTCGTTCCTTCTCAAATCCAATGACAATTAGATTTTTACCGAATTTTCCTGCCGTGGGGAATTCCAGATTGGCTATTGTGTCCATCATGGCCTGGGATTGGTTGGAGACCCGGAATTTCTCACAATTGCATTCATTTGTGATTGCTAGCAAAGGTTGATAGTCCTTTTCTTCAACTTTATCAAAGATCAAGAAATCCAATTCCTTGTTAGTGGAGCATTCCACGCTACATATTGAACTTTCTGAGTTTCTTAATTCCTGCATTTCCACACAGAATTTCTCGCATTTGGTCATTTTTGAGTTGAATAGGTCGAGAAAGTAGACTCCTTCACTGTTTTCATTCTCCTTATTTATTCCTCCGACGGACAGGATTCCGTTATGGAATCCTTGTCCAATTGCTTTGAGAGAGGAGGTGTAATGGAAATGACTGTCGAATCTATACGGCACCTCGTCATTACCGTTTTCAAAATAACAGAACCATTTCCTATCAATGATATCGAATCTCCAAATATCATTCAAAACCTCCAATTTGTTGTTATCATTGAATGTCACTCCTCCAATTATATAGAGGTAATTGTCATGAACCACAGCACCGTGATACATTCTTGGTGGAGGAACCAGAGCTCCCTTCGTATCGTCAACCTTATGATGTGTCCATTTTCCCTTGATAAAACTCAATGCAAAGCATTCCCCCGATAAATAATCCCGATAGTGTTCATTGGGGTGATCTTCCTTGTCCAAGGCACCCATGAATCCATCCATGATATCCTGGAGCTTGAAGTTTGTCTCCAACTTAAACCCCAAGACACATCCTCCATAAACGTAAAGACGGGACTTTGCCGTGACTGTCGATGCACCCAAACGAAGGTCCAATCGCCTACGTCTGTCCTTTGACTGTGGCATCTCCAGTGGGAAGCATTTGTTCGAAGAAAAGTCAAGTGCTGACATCTGCCCTTGGAGGAGGAACCAATTTGGCTGAGAACAATTTTTTGGACATTGAATGTCATCTTATTTCTAAGACAATGTTACCGCTTTACCTGCTTAACGCGCTGAAAGGGGTGCCGATTCAAGTGGAGGAGAAGTCCCGCACGCAGATTGACGGGGTGCTTGAAAACGTGGACAACTGGATGAACCTTACACTGAAAAATGCCACGGTGACAAACCCGTTCACAAGGGAGACCCGTAGAGTTGAATCCATCTATGTGAGAGGGGTCCAGATCAAGTTGATCAAGATGCCAAATGATGTGGTGGACCACTTCAAGGAGCAGCAGCTTAGAGAAAAGGAGTCACAGAACAGAAACAGACGTCAAGGGGTCAATCAGCAGCAGGGAAACCAACAGAGACGTCATTTTAATAACAACAGAAACAGAAACAATAGACAAGGCCAGGGTCAAGGTCAAGGTCAAGGTCAGGGTCAAGGTCAAGGTCAGGGTCAAGTTGTTTAAAAAGTTCCTAGTGTATAGTATCCTTAAGATTGTTACATTTAGATAGAGGAGATAGAGGGGGGGGGGAGTTTCACAGTAAATTTCCCAGTAAATGATTCAAGCGAGCAAATGAACGGAAAAAGTACCATCAAATTATAACTTTGCCGTTGAGAAACTGGTGCGCTATTCCCGCGTAATTTTTGCACAGTCAAATTTACTGAGAAGTTTTTTTTACCCCCATGTAGAAAGAGGGTCTGGACACATGGAATTCAAGGAAGGTAAAGGGAGATTGACCGGTAGAATTTGGGACTCTTTTTGTTGAACCTGATATGATAAGTCACTAAAAGTCTGAGCACATGAGTATGCGAGTGAATAAACGAGCGAATAAAGGAACAAAGTGAGTTTGTAAGTATGATAAGTGTGTGGCTAGTGTGTGATTGGTGTATTGTGTACTTTCAGAGGTAACAAAAGATAAGTGGATTGATTTAAGCCTGGATAGGGTTGGTCGAGGTGAGTCACCGGTAGTGATGTGAGTTCATGAGCAAGTCCGCTACTTCAAATTAGAAAGCCATTATCATGCTTTTCTATAGAGTCTGTTTTGATCAAACGTTCCCTCCTTCTCTCTACATTAGAAACATGCTTTGATGGTAAAGATCTACTTGAGGATCACTTCTACAAGGGTACATGGTGGCGCATGCTGTGTAACAAGTACTCATGCGCCACAATTGCATAGTCCTTTCTTTTGTCAAATAAATCATCATATGAGTCCTCCATTGTTTTCTTACATTCTGGACAATAAAAATAAACTTTGTTTTACCGGAATATATCAATGAAAACTCCATAACAGTTACAATTTGGGAATTGAGAGGACTCGTTTCTACTGGGGTAGGAAGTGGCGCATGCACCAAAACTGCCACCATGCGCCACATCCATTGCTCTCTCAACTACAGAATGGAATAAACAACCACGAAATCATTCTTGTTCTCGTTTCCTGAACAAAATTGTTAGAATGGGGTTGGAATTGTTGTCATCAAGTAGAGTACAATAAGTCGCTTCTTTTGTGTGTGTTTCTGATGGCAGGTAAAATGTGGCGCAATGACATGCGCCACCGCTCAGTTAACGAGCAAACGACGACGGAAAACTCATTATAATGCTAGCTTCCTTGGGCTATAAAGTTCAAAATGGAAAGGGAATTTGGCCACTAAAAATAATCCTTGAAGAGATCAATACCATAACATAATGATATCATCAGTTAACACAGATTTGGTGTTGGTAGTCTCAGCAAGACACTGATTTAATTCAATTTATATCATTAATTAATGGTAGTTGCCTCTAGAAAAGCTACATTATTACCCCCCAACCCCCCTTTGCCCTCTCATAAAAATGCAGACCACCCTTGAAATAACATACACAAATTCTCCTTCGACGTGGCCCCTCTAATCAACTCCCTCACAACTGCTTCCTCCCTCAAACCATCCCCAATCAACTTCAATTGAACCCCCTCAATCGAGGTAGTAGCTTCAGATGTCTTGTCGCTCTTAATAAATTCATCAACATCATGGATTGTCATCAATTTCTTCTTTCGTAATGGTGATAAGGTCCACGAATATAGAGGATCATACTTTAAAACATCCAAGATCCCCCTAATATATTCCATGTTAGATCGTAATATCTTGAATACCCTCTCACAGGATTTATTGAAAACACCATCAACACCCGTAATTCCCAACCCATCCACCAACTCCCTCGTTAAGCGAAATGGTATAACCTCAGGCGTGGGTAACATTTTACCTTGGTCAAACACAATACCGAAATCAATGTGAATTGGTTCTCCTGTACTCTTGTCAATGAGAATGTTATTACAGTGTCTATCTCCAATCCCCAAAACATACCCAATAATACTATTGACCGCCAAACCATGCGAATAAATCATTCTACTGTGAAACCATTCATCGGAGGAGACAAAGTTGTTGAAAAAGAAGAATCTGAACTTGGGAGTCATCTTCTCACATATCTCATTGAATACATCTAATTTCGCCTGTGGTGTACCTTCACTCACTTTACCAATCATTTTCCTACTCTTAGTAATAGCCTCGTTTCCATGTAAGCCATACATCACATCCATGAAAGATATAGAATTTGAAACAAATTCAAGAACACCACTTTGAAGACCTAATGGTACAACATTGTAGGTCCTAACTCTCAACCCTCTTTTTCTAATTTTATCATCTCTGCTGAACAGTTGGTTCACTTTGGCAAACACCTGCTCCATAATAGCATCTTGTCTTAAATCATCCGGATTTTTTAAAATCATTCTCTGTGTCATCCCATTTGTCAATCTCAATTTCATGATTTTTGGCGCACTGATACCACTCAGGGCAATGGAAATAGTCCTGTCAACCTCCTTCAACAGAGGAATATCATCTGAGTTGTATTTACCACTCTGCTTAATAGATATGCTCATGACAGGTGAGGGTATTTTCAATTGGGGCAACTGATTGAACCACCAGCGTCCACTTTTTAAAGACCCCACGTCAATAGATCTTGGCCTTTTCTCATCCAATGCAACCTCTGCTATTTCCACCATTCTATCACAAAGGCAGTCAATCCCACTCATAGGATCATTAAATCCTTCAATATTCAATTCTCTTGTCATCAACAAGTTCCAAATACTTTCACTAGAATCACCTCTGGATTTAGTTGAGACATCTTCACTTTCAAATTTGTTCATTCGCAATGACTTCAAAAGATATAATGTCTGAAAGGGATGAAACTGGCCAATATCGGTGACCAATCCTTGTAGAATTCTTTGGAATTGTGAATCACTGGTAAGTAACCTAGATGTCAATTGGTTGATCCAGGGAATAAATTTATACCGAGGAATTGCATTCAATACCGCTTCATCCAACGGAGTATCACCATTTTCCATCCAAATTGCACAAAATCTATCAACGCATATATCGTCACTGTCATCTTCAAATGTTATAGCCAAAAGATGGAATTGGATCGCTTTTTGTATCAAGTGATATCTTCTACTCTGAAATTCATGAAGATTCTTCTTTTGAGAATCATAGGCTCCTCTAAGTCGCTTTATCTGCTTATGACCATGTCTATCTTTCTTGTCAGAATTCTTCAAAATGTTTTCCAAAGTGGTGATGTCCCTCCTCAATTGGGCCAATTTCGACTCCAAATTCTTTGCTTGAGTATCTAAATATTTCGTTCTTAGCTGATTGTCACAAAAATGGGCAAATATCTTATAGGTATCGCCCAAATCACTCGTCACAGTACCCTTATTCACAATACCCGATAACTGATTTCCAACGGGCTCAATATACTTTTCCATAATAACCTCGGGGGTTTCCTGCTTTGACTCATCCAACCATTGAGCCAAAATAGCACCCATGTAATGAGAGGAAAGTTGATCATGGTTCTCTTCAGCACCATCAATTATCATCTTCAAAGTTGAAACAGGAAATGTTGTGTCCGAATGTTCCAACCAAAATGCCAAAGCCAGGTTGAATTTAGCTAGTTTTTGGATAACGGGATTTTGCTGCAATTGGGGCAACTGGCTAATTCTATCCAAATGAATAGAAGTATTTATGACCTTTTGGATTTCATCCTTCGAAGCCATTAACTTGTTGAATCTATGAAGCTCATTTCCGGTCATAACCCAGCTCATAGAATCCTGGGATGAATAGGCCATCATCTCAAATATGGCTTGCCTCGATAGAAGCAAATTCTCAAACTGGTTAAAATCTCCATGTTTGAACCACATCGTATTGGATTCGTATATCGATTGATGGTCCAAACCTTTATTCTTAACAATAAATCCCAAATCATTAATAAGAGACAAGCATTTGACCCATGATTGCAATTGGTTCCTGTTATGGCAGAACTTATCGAAATTATCAATGATATCGACAATCGACTTTTTGAACAACCGAGTCGAATGATCAATACCCACTTCCCTAACGCCTTTTAAAACATTATAAATGACCTCGTTTTCACTCTTCATTTCACCGCTTGGCGGTAGATCCCATTGGTTTAGCTTCCACAACTGCTCATAATTTATCCCTTGAGAACCAATTTGATCATCTAGTATTTTGGAAACCCCTGTCCATCCCATACCAATTAAATCGTGCGAAAGACTGTCAATTGAATCATACCTCATATTTTCGACATTCTTTAAATCGCTTTGAAGCTGGCCATTTTCAAACATCAATTTTCCAGTCCTAGACCCATTGTTACCAATAATACTGAGCCCATACGTCAATTGAGGATCCACAGGTAGACCCATCGACAAATCAGGCTCACCAATACCATCATACACTTCTCTCAGAAAGGACTTAACCGTCTTTGAATCCTTCCAGGAATCGATCTCAACATCTCTGGAATTCATATAATAATCTTCCAATAATAAACAGGCAGCTTTGTGTTTGCCGATGAATTGCAGTGCCTTAAAAATTCGAGGCTTATCTAACCTCCGATAGACGGAAACGAACTTGGAATTTGCTTTTGGGTCAGATTTGGTTCCTGATCTAATCAATAATATCAATTCACAGAATAATTCCAGCGATTTACGAGGGAGAGCGTCGAATTTTTGATTAAATAATTCAATGATCATGTTTGATATCAACTTATTCTTTTCATCCTTGTTGTTTTGAATAAAATAGAGAACTAATGCACAAAAACAGTCATGAGAGAATTTGGGTATTTGTCTGATGTAAGTTATCAACAACGTGAATATCGACCTCTGGGAGTTCAGCTCATTAATGATTGAAAAAACTAGCTTGGTCAATAATTGGTCGAACGGAACATTAATCACACTGACACCGAAACCATTCAAGACCTTGCTCAAGCCATCTCTGTAGTAAAACTGTGGTTTCATCTCAAATTCCGAAATAGACAATGAACATGCATAGTTTGTCATCGAATAAATATAATAGCTAGATGGTGCAATTAGACGATCATAAGATATATAATCATTGATGTCAGCATGTGAGATTTGATGTTTGTTGATGATGACACCTGCAATTGATTCAAAACAAATTTTGGGACATAGCTCTGTATTTGGCAAATTGGTAATGATCAATTCAAAAATATAATCCAGCAGCTTAGTCTCTAATGTAAATTTATCACCAGAAAACCTATGAAATATAGCTGGATTGAAATCATTGATATCGAAAGTGGGAGTTTCTCCTGTCAATTCATAGTATTTCCCTAAGCAAGATCCAATCCACAGCTTCAGAAAGTCCGGAAGGATGCCGAAATGGATTCGCTGAATATCAAACAAACGTTGAATGAGACCATCCGTTAGCTTATTCTTAATTTGTTCAACATCCAGTAAATGACCATTATATTCGAATAAAAAGCCTACTATTTTCACCACATAGATCATTTTATCTATGGGTATGTCACAATTCAAAATCTGGATCAGATTATCCACACCCAACTCAACGGGGTTACCCTTTAATAAGCCAAGGCATGGATTTAGAATAAAAGTAAAAGATTTGAAGGATTCACTCGCCTTAATACATTCTTCAAGTGATTGAATCAACTTTACTATAACCTTCGACATTCCACTTGAGTCCCTACTTGAATAACTCAGCAATTGGTAAATGAGGGGGATCCATGTGGCTAGGATCTCATCAGATGTTGGTTCTTCTGCAAATAGAATTAAACAACGTATGAAATGACCAACGTCTTCACACAAATATTTCAAGCTCAAATACTTTGACAAGTTTTCAATTAAGAGACAGGCAATTTTTGTATCTGCAAATAGTGGTGGACATTTCATGTAAAGAAACTTCAATCTTCGAATATTCAACTCCTTTTCCAGATTTAAGATAGAATTCTCCAATAGGAATAGAAGCTTAGAGGAGAGAAAATAAGCTAATGGAACCTCCCACTTTTTCACACCCGAATTCTTCATGAAGCTTGCTATCAAAATGTTGCAATTTTTTGGACTTAAGAATATATCATATTCTTTTAGAAATTCAATGTCAGATCTGAGTCCCAAATAGGGAGACACGCAATCTTTTTGATCCAATTGAAAAGAATCGGCCTTTGTCAAATCCCCTTCTGATGAGCAATCACATTTAAGAATCAATTGATATATGATAAGTGCTATTTGCTCTTTCAATATTGGTTTTATTGATCGGTAAAATTTGTTGAATTTCGTTTCTAGAACCTTCATGGATTCTTCACTGCTAGATAAGATGTTTGGCAAAGAGTCCCGTAATAAATTATCTATTGCAATATTAGAAATTTTGGAGATTTTTTCTACCTCCTTTGTATTCCTGTAGATGAGAGCTACTGAAGTCAGTTCCCTATTGTTCATTTCATAGAATTCCTCCAAAGAGTGGAAGCCAAACAACTCGTAAGGAAATTGTGATAATTCCTTACCAAAACTATACGACTGTTTGAAGAAAACATGTTTGAAATTCCAGAATAACTTTTGAATGTCCAAATTATTATCAATTTGATCAATAAAGTAGGAAAAATATACCCTTAATTGTCTATAATCTGCAAACTCAATCAAGTTACAGAGAGTGGCAATAAGTAAAGTTTCAGAAGCCTGTGAGATTTTCCCCATATAAATATTGAATGTCATTGATCCTTCTACAGAGGTGAGATTGTCCTGAAGGGTATGTGAAAATAAGGAGTAATAATTAATCTGGTCAACTTGTTGGCATTTTAGGAATTTTTTGATAGATTCCGTCACTTTTAACTTATTCAAATTGACCATACTTTTAAATATCTCCGCAGAAAGCAATAGTAAATCATCTTTTTGAAAGGCAGTTGACCCACCCTCAATATTGCTGGCAATTGCCAAATTCATATTAAAGAATTCGCTCAGCATCCATTCAGTTTGAAGCATCCCCTTACTATGTAGGGATTTAAAAAATGTGTATATGTTGGACACATCCGATACCAACTCTTCATTGCTTGATTTAGACCATATGAAGGCAAACAAAGCAATGAATTTACAACATAGAACAACCATCAATTCGAATCTCATAATTGAATTATTTTGTAGCATTTGGGTCAAGTTGTTCATGATGATGTCAACAGAGTCCACATGTAATAAAGAAACCATTTGCGCATTATTTTCTAAAAGATTTAACAATTCAAACGCTGTAGCCAATCGAGATCCTTGGTTTTTCCACTTTAAAACAAAAGCTTTCTTGATGCAAGTATTGAAATCCTCTTCTAAAGAATTCACTAGGAAATGGGCCCTAATTAGCTTCTGCTCAATCGTTTTATTGAAGTGAATTCTATAATTGTACTTTTGAGGATTGAAATCCTTTTCAGTATGGCCATCACCCCCCCTGACTTCTTTTTTAGAAATTGGAATAAAATTATCCAGTAGTTGGGATTCAATAGGTCTATCATCATTATCTTCACTGACACTTGAACTTAAAATAAAGTAAACATTCTCTAGTATTTTGGGCAATTTTAATAGATGGCTCATTTTCGAAACCCATTCAGAATTATTGAATGGGATTTTATTTAATATCACAAGCAATTTTGTGTAGAATCCACACATATCCGTCTTATCCAATGCTAAGCGTACGATTCTGTTGAAAAAGTTGGAAAACACCGGGAGATTGAATTTATCAATCGAGACACAAATGCTTAAAGTCCAGTTTGCCAATCTTTTATTGAACTCTAAATCATTAAAATCATAAATGAAAGATTCAAACTTCTTCGTTAACTTCTTTGAATCATAACCGCTTGTAAAAGTTGCGATACCTTCAATGACAACAGGAAAAAGTTGAGACATTCGGAGCTTATTAAAATGGTTCGGCACAACATCCAATTGGATCCAATGAATTAATTTTAATCTTTTTTGGAATTTGTAATCCAAATCAATAAATTCATCAGAATAGATATCATGATGTGTGAACATGTTGCTGTCTATAGAGATAGACTCTCTTTCTCCGCTTAAAATCCAGAAAATGAATTGACAAGTTATCAGGATATCGGAAGTATTAGTCAATAGACCCCAGTTTGATTCTTTTGAGATCAACCATGAGATCATTTTATGAGAATATACTTGACTCGTATCACTTGAAGAGGGGATATCCTTAAATTTGATCGTCTGGAATTTGTACAACTTCGCCAATTTTAACAAGGAAATCCAGTAAATAACTGATTCTTTAGATAAATTAGCAGGTCCACTGATTTCTGATAAATCGATCACAGTTTCAAATTGTTGAATAATCGATGGTTCTAATTTAAAATGATCCAAACAAGAAATCATGGAAATAAGTAAATTACATGACCATGGACACATCTGAGGATCCTTTAAAAATTCCAAACAATATTTCATCATCTTATTAAACCCTTTATTATCTCCCATTGAGATCATCTCAACCATTTGAAAATCTCTCTTAATATCAAATGTTAGAATTAGAACCAAGAGGACCCACAGGTTGAGCGTTTCATCTTGAATTTCAAATAAATTGATAATCCTGTCAAGAATTTTCGATTTAAGAATTATCTCAATGGGTTTAGAACAAGAATGCAATTGTCCATTACAAGAAATGTGACCCAAATATAGTGCCAAAGCTTGTAATAATACATGAGCCATTTTTGGCTCAGCGGAAGCTTTGGTTTCAATGAGTGTAATCAAAAAGTCCAATGCGGTGTCCTGGCCCATTAATGTATCTATGATGCCTTGCTTTGGTTGCAAAAAGCTATTACCCACCTTTCTTCTCTTGATTAAGAGTAATCCACCACCACTAAGTGAGAAGAATTCTTCCTTCGAGTTTTCCTTCAATGCATAGTATGAGTTTATCAAATTGACAAATCCCATTCTCATAAGCCATGAAGTGGCAAATTGCGGACCTGAAAGTGACGCATATCTATTAGTGAACCAGCCATACTTTTTGGTATCTTCTAAAGGCCAAATGAATAGATTGATTGATTCTGACGGGAATTTGAGACACTCTTGGTTGGTTAATATCAACTCCAGGACAACCTCTATTGATTTTCTAATTGATATAACCCAATTATCTCTTTGGGGGTCCTCACCCCGGTTTTTTGAGTCCACATGCTTTCTTTTGCCAAATAGCTCATCATCATCAGTATCTGATCCAGAAGCTGGGATTTCTTCATCAGAAGACCCCAATACAGTGACTCTGCCTTCTTCATAGTCATCGTCATTCACTTCCTCCTCTTTATCGACAGATGGAGAAAGTAATTCTCCCTTTTCACCTATATTCCAATTATCACCTAACACCTTGGGTATTTTGTTAGCTGGAATAAAGGGATAACAAATGTTAAAAAATAGGCCTACCTGTTGGAGTAAACGTGAAAATGTGATTGCTTTCATTTCAATGATGAAGTTTATCCCCAATTTGGTAAATCTGTGACAAAGTTTCGAATTTGTTGAGGATCTATGTATTATTGTATTATTGATCAATTGAAATATTGGGATCAAAGACTCTCTCTCTCTTTTAGTATTTAAAAAGATGTTGTTGTGATACTTCAAAAGAATTTGAAATACCTTCAAATCAAGACCATCCCCACTTTCGATCCAACTCAATTCCGTAATGTTCAAAGGACTCCAAAAAGTTAAAAGTATTTCAAAGAGAGTGTAAACGATGACTTCATCACTTGAAAATGTAGTAGACATTGTGAATAAATTCAAGCATTCCAGAACCATGTCAACCACGTCTCTTTGGGTCTTTGGTGATAAATTATCAATAAAATATTGAACTTTCAATATATCACTCAATGCCATTGCCATTGAGGCCAAAACTGGTAGAAAAGGTTCGTTTTCTTCTAAGAAGGTTGAGAGAATGATCCGAACTATCTGATCAAGATGTTTAGGTTTGATTTCTCTTGATTGGGCAGAAAGTAATATATTCGATATAACGTTTCTAAACGCACTCGCTGCCAGAGTAAGTCTGTCAATGATCAAGATGTTCTCTTTTGATTTTTCATGACCTGCCTTCTCTCGTATGATGAACCTTCCTAGGGAGTCAATAAGAATTAGACTCGTTTCTCTATCAATTCCTTCAATTAGAACGTTGGAATTGATTTGATCTAGTTGATTCAATGCATCAGCCCTTTCCTTTGCTTTACCGGAATTCAATCCCACTGTAACATGTTAGTACTATATCCTATCATATCCTATCATAACAAAACTTCTTTACTTACGGCATATATCCCCTATTTTACTTCTAAACATTAATTTCCTTTAAACTTTCCCCTCAATTTGAAAAGTTAACTCATAAACCAACTTAGAGGCAAGTCTATGTATTTCTCGTAAACCTTTTATACCTTAGAAAGCTTTGGTATAACTTAGCACCTCACTAACTTCTTACCTTTGAAGATCTACATACATTTTTTTTCAGCTAAGACGTAATGTTATCATTCACCAGCCACATTAACTAGTATCGCTCTAAACGTGGCAATTGGCTAACAATATTCTCTATACGGTGACGTATATCGGGTTTCATTAATATCGCTCAATTTGACATTTGTTTCACAACAATTTTAGCAAAGTAGCAGCAGCAGCAATAGCAGTAGCAGTACGGATTTGATTTACATGAGCGAACCACTAGGACGTTTAAAAACCTTAATACGAGTGGTGAAAATGCCTCGGCAACACATTATAGTCCCTTACTCTTGTTACCCAACTCAAGTTTCAAACCAAGGTTCAATTAAGAACATTTTAAAATTTAAACGACGACACGAGAAATAAAGGCAATTCTTGGCCACAAGTCGCCATCAGTCGACATATTACTTGGTGACTTATACCAGAACCCATCATTTCACCTTTTGGATTAACAATGACACCGACGAAGTAAAGGTAGGCGGCACCGTGCTTACGTCATCAAACCTTGGATTGGCTAACAACAATGGCTGGCATGAGCGCCTTTCTCAATTGGGTTACCCTTCGTAATTGTGGTGATAACGATGTCACGGTCGAAGCGACGGGAAATCTGTTCAATGTGCCACTCTAAGCCTCCATGCATAATGAATTCCCCACGTTGTCTAAAGCGATATTTTTAAGCTGGTTTTCTGAACACTTATTTCTTAGCATTATCGTTGTTTTACGAGGTGAATCATCATAATGACTAATCAGTATCTGAGCAATGAGAACCGTGATAACAGATTTAATCAACAAAGCTCGGGACAGTTTTACCATCATGATCAACCTTGTTCCTTCGGCGATACAGCCGAAGACGTGCCGCCGCCGCCATACTTTGATTCCTCTCAAAGATACTATCGGAATATCTCATCTCCTTCCATTGCTCAAGAGGAAAACTCAGATTCAAACGGCAGATATACTTATTCCAGTCACAGTCAAGAATATAACCATCAATTAGAGCAAACTACTATTTTGAGAAGCAGTGTTGCAAGTACTGGCCCCAATCAGGGTTCTATCTATGGGGTGAATAATGATTTATTTGGTAACCCTCTTGCGCATAACCATACCTGGTCACCAACAGAAGAGGACTTCAAACTGGTGAGACTTCCAAAGATTGACTTTATCTTGCGTGTGAAATCACGCCTCAATCGTAAAGCAGGAAACCCGTTTGATCCACATCCAGTTAGCTTTTCACGTGATGTACCATTTATTTCAGAACCCAGTGTAGCCAATTTTCATCCTGTGATTCTTAAATCCGATAGCAAATCGGGACTTATTGGTAGTGGGTTTAAACCAGACTATTTGGGATGGTTATTTGCTCCTCTCGATATTAGCGCAGCTGATTTTGGTAGGTTTCTTGAGGATATTGTGACTGCTGGGAAAGTGAGCGGAGGAGGCCAAGTCTTAGCCAACGTCGCTCCACTCTCCATGCATTTGGGATTGTCGGGGTACTTTGTCACAAAAGCCATCACCGGAGCACTTGCTCGTAGGAATGAGCCACTTGTGATCCAAACCATTGAAGTGTGGCAAGAGAGGTTCTTTGGTCCCCGTGGATTGGACGTGTTTGTTGTCGATGATAACAAGCGTGTTACAGCTTCTCATGTAGGTGGTATTGCTGAGCCTCTTTCATTGGAAATAAGAGAGTTACTTAGAATCGACGACTCCTTGAACAAGGCCAGTTCAAACGATGTCGATTACAATTCAGATGAATTAAAAGGTTACGAATCAGATTCTAGTCTTGATTCACATAAATCAAGAGACTCCCAGGGACGGAAATTATCGAGAGATGAACGAGAAGCATGGAAAAAACAGATTAAGATGATTAAAAAAGAACGCAAGCAACGTCGTAAGGAAGCTAAGGAGCGCCATAAAAAAGAAAAAGAAGCTAGAAAAGAACGTGATAAAATAGAGAAGAAAGACAAGAAGAAGAACACTCCGTTATTAGTCTTTTGCAGAGCTGTTTAACTATGGTCAAGAAATATCGGTTCTAGCCAATTGGTGGTAAATAATCAACACTATTTATGCATATGTGTGATATGACTTCCCTCTCATTAATATCACTCAATTTGACATCCACTTTATAGCAATTCTCGTCGAGTTTTTACTATCAATATCTACATCGACCCCAATTAGAACGGACATCATCTATATACCCGCTCTAATAGCTCTTTTTCGGGCCTCATATACGAGAAAACAGCATCAGATGCTAATCACTCACTCACTTTTTTCCTCCCTTCATATCAACCTTCCAGCTAACGTACAATTAAGAACACTTTTTAAAATTTAAGTATATAAACTTTAAACAACGACACCAGAGTTAGAGGCAATTCTTGGCCACAAGTCGGCACATTCCTTGGCGACTGGACCGGTGATAGCAGAACCCTTCATTTCACCCTTTGGATTGACAATGACACCTGCGTTATCTTCGAAGTAGAGGTAGGTACCGTCCTTACGTCTCCAAGCCTTGGATTGTCTAACAACAATAGCTGGCATGACCTTCTTTCTCAATTCTGGCTTACCCTTCTTGACGGTGGCCATAACCATGTCACCGGCGGAAGCGGCTGGCAATCTGTTCAATCTAGCACCGTTACCCTTGACAGCCATAACGTAAAGGTTTCTGGCACCAGAGTTATCAGCACAGTTCATGATAGCACCAACTGGCAATGCAAGCTGTGGATGAATTTGCGTTAGTATTTTCAATTTCGATGGTTAAGCTGGAAGGAGAAAGAAGAAGATCAACATGAGAGTGCAGCAACAACAGAAAAATCTTGTCTTATAATCCATCTTGAAGTAGATTTATCTGTCATTAATCAAATTTTTAAAGTTTTTTTTCTTCCTCAGATGATTATTTTAGTCTTGACGCCTATAATACACTGTCACACTATCACTTGATCTGAAAAACACCTGTAAGATAAACCTAATGCAATAGAATCTTATTAAATTAACTGATTTTCCATTTAAAAGTATTAAGATCCATCATTGATCCTATTTGAAATCGGTTTTAAATTCTAACATTTAACTCTTCAAACTGGGGTCTTTTGCACTGATTCTTTACTTCTTTCAATCTTGATGATTCCTCTGAGTAACACATACTGACATTCTAAACTTAGTACCTTGAGCACCGGAACCGGACATTTTTAATTAATGTTAGTTTAGTAATTCGAAGACGAGAACTCAAAAAATTCAATATTTTCGCCAGGTTGAAAAGTTTCCCGAGTGGGCGCACCGTGAGCCTTCCCGATTGGGAAACAAAAAACACCGTCACAACACCCCTCGCACCGCACACAAAAATAACCCTTAATTTAAGCACTTGAAAAGCACGTGAAAAACACGTGCAATAGATATGCTCATGATGTGATTCTCTTGACTTCTTCTTCATTATTTGGATAGAAAATATTAAAACCTTATATATATATGCATAGAAATAAACAATCACTTGATTTAATTGATTCAAATGATTGTTCACTCACCCTTTACGTCTGTTTTGCCCACATCTTCAACCAACTTTGGACAAACTTTGAACACCTCATGAACCTCTTATCACTGTACTTGTCATAAATGTACTTATGATGGTTTTCGTAATCAATGCAGGATTGTTCTAAGACATCAGCCAATGGTCCCAGTTGATCCACCGTATAACCGGTATAATAAATGTGTGAATCGGACCATTCTTGTAATCCCAACATCTGTCTTGCCAAATATTGGGCACCTGCTGCCAACCATGAAGGTGGTGAAGAAACAAACCTTGGATCCATTATTGTGATTTCCAAAAAGTATTTTGCTAGGGTTCTGATTCTTGAATCGTATTCATCAGCCTTTGAGCCTCTTCTCAAGAATGACATTGGTCCAGGCCAACCGAATTCAAATCCTAAAACACCAACAATGTACTTTTCTGCTGATAGAAATTCCTGACGTTCATATTGTTCACCTGTCATGTATAACATTTGTGAAACGGTGGGAACGTTAATTTCCTCATATTTGGCGGCAATGAATAAAGCTGCAGCACCACATAATTGATATTTCGATAAGGATATGTTTCTCAAACTGAGAAACCTATCGATTGTATTCACCGCAAGAAATAGAGTTTCTGGAAGTAAATTGAATCTTCCGTGCAGCTTAATGAGCCAATCCATTAAGACACTTCTATGTTCCCACAGTAATTCTGTTTGGACCTCTTCGATATATTTAGGGTTTGGCTTGAATTTAATCTCCAGTTCATGCATATAATTGAATATTTGTTTACCATATTCAAAGACCATCGATGTGTCATAAACGTCCTCGTCACTTGCGTTTGTTGGTTGACTATCATAAACCTTATAAACCTGGGTGATCTTGTTCACAATCTCCCTATTCAGTATCGGTGACATTGGCTCGTTTGTGTAATAATACGAATCCTCTATATCGCTTGCTTCCACCATGTCTTCCTCACTCACAGCAGCCGACACTCGGGTCGATTCATCCCGGTGGGGTTGATGATCCGCTAAAACTGGTATTCTAGATCTTGTCTGCTGTTGCTGCTGTTGTTGTTGCTGCTGCTGTGATTTATGTTGATCAACCGAATTATGTCCGTTGTCCTGAATAACACCAAGGGCATGACGGGATCTTTGTGCCGGCTGCTGCTGCTGTTGTGGTTTTGATTGGAATTGTTGATTTTCATCATTGTGCTGGGTTCTTGAGAATCTTCTTAACATCTTGAGTCGCAATTGGTGATAATGGTAGCTCTTTAATTCGTCTTACTAGTCAGCTTGCTGATTTGAAAACTTTTCAATTGATGTGACTCGTTATATCTATTTGTCACTTGGGTAATGTGGGGGGTATAATTCTATCCTTTCCTTTACTTAATTGTCACGTAGATCAGGTCTTGCACTTCGTCTGAAGTCTCCGTTCTCTAGCGATGAAGGGGGTCCCAATAGAAGAAAAAACACGGTCAATTTTTTTGTTTACATACTTAAACAGTTGCCACGGGATCTCAATGTTTTGATATTTCCTAATCCGGTAATAGGCTTAGGGATCCCTTGAAATGATAGAACTGGAGTACATAATAGTGCTCCGTTACGCTCAAAAGACAGACTCAAGTTGGGAAGTAAAGTAACCAGAAAATCAGGTAATTAGGGTGATTTTGCAATTCTTCAAATTTGATCATATTATCACACTTCAGTATGAAATAAAGGTCAAATTGGGTCTGATCTTAAGGGGGTTTCTGCAATAATGTAGAAAAAATTGCATGCTATATGAATCCATGATACATTACAACGAAATACTACTGAATAGGAGGATTTATACCTCTTTAACCTTTTTTTGACATAGTTTAAAAAATTAATCAATTCATATAAATGTTTATTTTCAAAAGCTTAAATAGTGGATTTTAAGAACAAAAAAAAGCTCATACCACCATTTCAAATAACGCTTACACTTGGAGCTTTTTTTTCAAATCGCTACTGCAACGGGATCATCTTCTAATTGACACTTCACACACCATTTTACTTGATTTGAAAAAATATTTCCAAAATTTTTCACTTTCTATTAGGACCGTTATTGATGGCATTTCTGAATACAAAGAAGGTTATTGAGGAAGGAGACTTGGTTCTTGTTTATATAACACGTACCCACATAAAACCTATCTATGTGAAATCAGGAGAGGAGCTCAACACCCGTTTTGGGTCTTTTCCTCACGATTCTATGATCGGATTACCGTTTGGATCCCAAATTACAACCCCAAAGAACAAGGGGTTTGTCTATTTACTTCAACCCACACCAGAATTGTGGACCCTATCTCTTCCACATAGAACACAAATTGTCTACACACCGGACTCATCATATATTTTGCAGAGGTTGGGAGTGAAATCCGGGTCCAGAGTGATCGAAGCAGGTACCGGCTCAGGTTCTTTTACACATGCTTTTGCGAGAGCCTGTGGTGAAGAAGGAACGGTGTACACCTTTGAATTCCATGAACCCAGATACATACAAGCAAAGGAAGAGTTTCAGAAGCATGGCTTGACAAATACGATTGCAAATCATAGGGATGTTTGCAACAACGGGTTTGAGATTGAAGGTGTCCAGTTAGATGCTCAAGTGATATTTTTGGACTTGCCCTCTCCATGGGAGGCCATCAAACATTTAGATAAGGTCACTGCAAAGGGTGAAATGGTTGGCATTTGTTGCTTTTCACCTTGTATCGAACAAGTGATCAAAACCGTTCAATCACTTGAAGACAATGGATGGATTAACGTAGAAATGACAGAGATCCAAGGTAGACTATACGAGTCCCACAAGACGATGAAAAGAGATGTTCAAGATGCAATCAAGAGACTTCAACACATTCAACAAAAGCAGAAGGAGGGGTTGGAAATGATAAAGAAGGGAATCCATTTAAAGAGAAAAGAACAGGAAGACGATTTCAATCCATTTGGTAGAGGTAAGCGTATCCTTGAGGGTGAGGAAGGTTACGAGTGGTTTGATGTTTCAAGGTCAGAACTGGAGGTCAAGACCCACACTTCCTACCTCACTTTTGCTTATAAGATAACCCAATGAACGGTTTCTAAGGGAGAAATTGTTTTATTTAATAGAGTAATTGATTTAATAACCCCTCTTTTAATACCAGGTCCTATCGGGGACACTCCTAAGCAGATGAGCACCATTTACGTAATACCCCCATTCACTTTAATCAATCTCCTTTATTCTACTGAAATGCTTAAATTTACTCCAAGAACCGCTACAAGGTCCCCCAGAGTTGGATTTACCTCTAAAAATTATTTCAAATACAA
Source organism: Saturnispora galanensis (assembly GCA_030584985.1). Lineage (NCBI taxonomy): Eukaryota > Fungi > Ascomycota > Pichiomycetes > Pichiales > Pichiaceae > Saturnispora > Saturnispora galanensis. The sequence continues at coordinate 153,997 of JAJMCD010000020.1, read as the reverse complement.
CAGAGTAATTTTGCCCTTATTTGGAAGTCAATTGGCCACTTCCCGATTGATCCATTCAACAGCACAAGTATTGTACAAACCACCAAAGAATTACATTTACGGAAGCGGTATAATTCCTAGAATATGGAACGGTATTCCTGATGGTGTTAAGTTAGTTTCACTTGTTGGTGTCACGGGATATCTCTTTATTTTTGTTGCATTACCCATTCTGACATTGATTGTTCCACCTCTGATCTTGGGTACTTGGGGGATGTACAGGATCAATAAGTATGTTCGAGAAAAGACGAACAAAGCTCGTTGGGCCCAAATTAAGGATTCCACGTTGATTTATCATCCGAAAAGATCAACGCTTTTGAAAGCTTCCGATCAAATCAATAATGATATAGCGATGTTTGAATACAATAGAATCATCGATGCCTTTTTGGAAAATGAACAGGGTATTCAAGACAGTTTTCCCAATGTTGATCTCAACAATTTGGCATTGGGGTCATTAGATGCCGTCCAATTTGATTATAATTCCAATATCGTCCTTGATCACTTCGATTTCATGGCAATCCAACAGAGAACATTGTATGATAAGTCCACCGATGCAGATATAGCCACAGTGATCATGTCACTAAAATCACTAGGTACACAATTCAATGACAGCATCGACCCACTCAATAATATTGGGGAGTCTCAAGTTCTCATTGAGATAGCGCCAAAACGCCCCTTCACCAAGTCAATCTATATCAAAACAGGTTCAAATACAGATGACACCATCATCGATGTCAATGGTAGGACTAGAACTTTATAAATCATACACTCGTGTATATAAATTATTCAATAACCTTTGGTTTCTTCTTCTCCTCCTCTTCCTCCTTCTCCTTCTCTATTTCCGCCACAATGGTCTCAATCTCTTCGTTAGACATGAATCTTGGTGAGATATTTGGCTTCATGATCGACAATTCGATGTTCTTCGCACCAGTCTGGACAACCTCCAATAAAGCCTTGATTGCCAATTTGATTGTTTCGTCATCATTCAAGCCCTCTTCATAGTTCTTCTCCAGAAATTCCCTAACTGTTTTACTGCTTCTACCTATGGCGTTGGCCTTCCAGGCTGAATAGATCCCAGATGGCTCGGTTTGGAACAATTTTGGAGTATCATCATTAATGTCAAACCCACCAATCATTGTTGAAATACCAAACGGTCTGGTACCCCCTGACTGGGTGTACCTCTGTTGGACACCTGCAACGTATTTTGTCAGATATTCCACCGACACAGGGTCCTCCAATGTCAATTTATGGGATTGGGCTTCAACTCTTGCTTTATCTATCAAGACTCTCGCATCTGCATTCAAACCTGCAAATGACAATTGGACATGGTGGTCAATCTTGTTGATCTTTGATGGCGTTGTTCTGGTATCTTGTAGTTTTAATGCAGTCCTTCTTTCGCAGGCCAAAACAACAATTGAGGCTCCCTTCAGACCCACTGAACAGGTTCCCCTCTTAACTGCCTCAAGAGCATATTCCACTTGAAAGATGTGACCATCTGGTGAGAAGATGGACAATGCAGAGTCGTATCCACTCATTATATATGAGAAGTAAGGTGGCAAATCAGTGGAAAAATTGCCCAATTGGGTCTTTCTCACAGCAGACGATTAAAGATGTCGAACAAAAAGGCCCCTAAAATACCGAAAACCATTCTTAAAAGAGACCATCATCAGCGAATTGGGTATTTGTACCAGCTGGCGAATTTTCAGACTCTCAACACTCCCAAGGCGTCTCATTTGGACATCTTTTCACGAATTTATACCAATCATCTGAACCAAGTGGCAAAGAAGGCAGTATTGAAGCTACATCCCAATATCAAACGTACAATTTGCAAAAAATGTAGTAGAATTCAAATCCAGGGAATATCTTCCACTTTGAAGTTGACAAATTCAAGTAAAAACCAAGTTGAAAAGTGTCAAACTGTTGAATATCAATGCAAGTGTGGATCGATCAAACGATTTCCGTACGGTATGAACCCACAATATGAACTGTTTTCAGACAAGGAGGGACGGTCCTTTGATTGGAAGCCGCCGAAATAAACTAGATTTAATTATTTTATACATATAGCTTTACTATTAGAAAGACACCCTTGCTGGTTGTTCGAACCCCATCGTCTGATAAGCCTGACTTGCCTTAGCATCAGTCTCCTCGGCCTGAGACCATCTTTCAAGGGCCTCCTTGTATGGTAATTGACTCCAACCTGTTGGTAAATTATCCTCCTCTTTATCAATGTCAATCTCTCCCATCATGACCAAGTTCTCCCCTCTTAAGAAAAAGGTGTTAGGTATTGTTGATTGGGAAAATTCCTTTGTTTTTGGGAAATAGAACCTCTCAATACCATCGTGAATTATCAAATTACCGAATTGATCGAAAGTTCTCAAAACACCAACGATAGTTCTTCCATCATACAACATAAGAAAGACCTTGCGATCAACAGAACCAATGATGGCTGCTGCCGTGGTGAAAGGATAACTTTGAAGGTATAAATCTTCGTTCTGTGACATTTAACTGAGAGAAGTTGGTACGCTGAGAGATGGAGGAAAAATTTACTCAGCAGGTTGGGGTATACAGAGAAGTAAAATTGAGGAATCAGAGAGCGGTTATAGGGTATATAGGCAAGAAAAGACAACCATAAATTAAGCCAAATGCATTGGATACTTTTTAAATTTGAAAAAGCGTTATTTACAGATGAAATTAATGAAAATAAAAATCAAGGAGAAGATCGATAATATGATAAATGGGCACAGGTGACAAAATGTGAGCAGCAATCAGCATAAACGATACTTTGTAGTTGAATAGTATGGGAAAATGCCTTTTACGTTTGCGAAATTCAAGTATCTTATTGATTGAATTTTAAGATTGGATTTAAAGAGAGATGATGAAAGTTAGATGAAATCAAATTTAAACATCCCCAACACTTGAAAAACTTTAAAAGCGGCATCTTAAAATAAAATGTTGACACATTTATGATCCTTTTATCCGCTTGCCTGAGAGCATTGTCTCCGATTTATTCAAATAGGAAACCCATCTATTGAATTGTCCTCGGTTGCTGATGACGATAAACTCGGATTTTGGCCATACTCTCACTAATGCCACCACATATTTTCCAACACTATCGCTAACTGTCACCTTCCCCCTCGCACCAAGTTTAACGCCCCCATTCACATTTATTTAATATCTGTTAATAAACTATATACAATAAGTTACTTCGAATTGCTTTCTTACAGTGTCATCACACCTATACATCTGTATTCAACTTGACTCGCCCACAGCATCCGGTGGAAATGATTAAATTACAGGAAAGCCTTGGCCTTTCTTCTATATTCATTACAATCCCTCAACCATTGTCTATAATCCTTCAAAGAACCAATTTTTTCACCATAATAATCAGGAACTGGGTTGTTCATACTCTGTCTACTGGCATCAACTCTCATCTTTTGAATATGCTTCAAAAACATCTTCTGCTTAATGTTGAAGACATTAATTTTCGATCTATTCAGCAATGAAAACATTGGATCGCCAACAATGGATGGGCCAAACATAAACCCAACAAACCCCATACACAAAATCCCACCAATATAACAGGTGAAGACGTCCAAACCAAACAAGGTCTCAGTTGGATCAATTTGGATGTTAGAAACATATGCAAACGTCACACCCATGGTACCCAACCCCATAAGAACGGAGCCAATGGTCCCCACTCTTCTCTGTTGCTTTCTCATTGTGAGAAACTGCTCCCAGGTCATTTGTTTGGATAATTGCAGTTCTGCGGCTGTGGCTTCCCATGCGGGTTTGGCTGCACCCTTAGCAGACTTTGCGGCGTTGGCCACTTTCTGGGCGGCTTTGGTGGATTGATATCTGATCCCAAGGGCTGCTCTTGTGAATAACATCTTATTATGGGAGAAGAATGAGTTAATGATTCTCAATCGAAGTTTTGCCCTTTTCTTGGTGAAGTGAGATGATCGCTCAATTTGGGAATGGGCTTCCCAGTAATTTTCCCAGTAGCAAAGAGTAGTGGGCAATTTTTTTAGTTCTTTTTCCTCAGAATCTTGTAGTAATTGGATTTACTGGGAAATTTACTTCAATGTCAATGTGATCGGTTAGAAAATATCTACTGGTATACTATATAGAAAATATGGGTTCAATAAGAGTTGGGTGAGCTCTATGAGTTCAACAAATTCAATCTTCGACTCTTTCGACTCTTTCAGGCAACTTCTCCATGGGTTCGCCACGGTAAATGATGTCGTAAGTGGCGTGGAACAAAGGAAATTGATCCAACTGGTTCATGTTGCTCAAGAACTCGTAAACCTCCTTAGTTGTGTGTCTACCTTGACATGATTGACCGTTTAACAAGATCTCCTCGGCCTTTTCAGCGCTCACCTTGTGTTCGGCCATATATTTACCAACTCTAACATTACGTCCACCATTACATGTTGTGATTAAATCAGCAACACCGGCAGACTCGGTTGTGAAGGTTTTTGGATCACAGCCTGTGAAGAAGAGGGAGGCAAAATGGATGATTTCACTTAAACCGATTCTCATGATTGCCGATTTGGCATTATCACCCCACCCCATACCTTCAACAAACCCTGCGGCCATGGCAACGACGTTCTTCAATGCACCGGCAATCGAGATCCCGGCAACATCATCAATAACTCTGACGTGGAAGTATGGTCTGTGGAACAAATGTTTCAATGTGTCTTGGTCAATGTCTAGGCCCGGACCTCTGAAATCCTGAGGTAATTTGTAGGCGATAGTGGTCTCAGACCACTTTTGTTTAGCCACCTCTGGGGCCAAGTTAGCACCGGATAGTGCACCACAGTAGATGCCCAACTCTTCCGAAATGTATGTTGATAATAATTTGCAACCGTTAGGGGTAACTTCTAGACCCTTAAGACAGGAAATTGCTCTGGTTTGTGGGCTAATTTTACCCTTCAATTGACTCAAAATTCTACCCAAGAACTGGTGGGGGATGTTAAAAATAAGCAAGTCTGCATCCTCACAAGCTTCCACCAAATCTGGAACCGCTATTAAGTTTGACGGTAATCTGATGTCCGGAAGGTATTTCACGTTCTCATGCTTTGTGTTGATTATATCTGTTAACTTTTCACCATTCACCATCTCTTCAAAGACCCACATCTTCACTTCACGTGAGAATTCAATTGGTCTTTCAACTGTGTTCTCTGCAATCACCTTAGCAATGGTACAACCCCAGTTACCTGAACCAATAACTGTACATTTAATTGGTATTTGAGGGGATGTTCTTGGATATGTGTTATCATTTGTTGTTTGTGGAGATAAGGCGTTCACAATGCTGTTCAATCTAGCTGTAGCTGTGCTCATTTTGGATATTTGTACTTTTAAACTTCTAAACATAAAAAGAAACTGGCGTGGGGTTGCTCGCTTTTATAGCAAAAAAAATTACCGTTTTCTCAGGGTTGGTGCACCTATGACGTTGTGCGACAGGTAACAGGTGATGTCATATTACGTAAGGAAAAAAGAAAAGACGTCATAGATATCACCTGACATTACGTCACGTGCAGAGTCGGGTATTAGGTAAGCATACGAGCCGTTGAAGACGGCGAGAGCAACGAGAGCGGCGGCTGTGAGGGATGAGGGTAAGAGTATGGCTAACTGAATTAGTTCGTAAAACAATCCAACAAATTCAGTGAGACTGTCTTCGCTTGTTCATGAGCAAATTCTTCTCTGTAAATCAAATCTTAATATTCGAGTTTCGGAGATGGGTGGTTGAAAGTGTTGCAGAGGTGGGTGTAGAATTTAAGAAGGTGTAGCTCTGGAGGTATATAAGAAATTATAGAGGAAGGGGACAACTTGCTGCGTATATACAGGGGTTTCAATGCCAAGGTGTAAGATGTTTTCTTTAAAGAATAATAATCAACGATATATTAGCTCTAGGAATGGCTTCAACCAGTTAATTGAATTCCATTTTCTGCATGAGTAAATACACGAACGAACAAATGAAACACGTAACGTGACATAAATCACTCTCATATAAGGTGATTACGTGATCAGCCAATTCTATACATATATTATCAGGATGCTGAGCTGTTATCGAGTTTGAACAATACAAAGCACAATAAAATGAAGAATATGGACAAGAACCTTCCACTCTGACCCAACGTCCATATTCTTCATTTTATTGTGCTTTGTATTGTTCAAACTCGATATCTGCTCAGCATCCTGATAATATATGTATAGAATTGGCTAATCACGTAATCACCTCCGATTCCACACACTTCATATCAATTCAAGTGATTTATCATTCTTATATTTATTGTCCCCATATTTTATCATCATCTGCTTCAGCAAGCACACTGACTCATAAACGAACAAAGTGAATTGGTTCGGGAAGCACACCCATGCTCACGTAAGCGTCACGTGACACAAATCTAGAGCTCCACCATAATAAAAATCAACAATATATTAGCTGTATCAACGATTTCTACCATTCATATAAGTTACCACATCTACTTATCTCACTCACTCACAAACTTCCTTCGTTCGTTTGTTCGTGAAGACATTTATTATTATCCTATTTTACTTTATAAAAACCAAAACTATTCTAGTACCCCCCTAAAGTGGTACCTTGGCCGGCAACAGCAGTGGCCACAGGTCCCATTTCAATGACTCTCCAAAGGGTTTCTCTTACTTTCTCGATATTTGAAATTTCAACTTCCTTTGCCTTCAATTTACCCAAACGTTGCAATTGGTATTGCTTATTTCTCAACAGCTTCTTGGCCTTCTTATTTGAAATCACTTCATTTGCTAATGTCTTACCGGTCTTACCAACTGAAACGTTAATCACTTGACCAGTAGACTTTTTAATTGATTTATTTGTAAGTATTGATTTTGAATTCCTGACCGCCATTTTTTTCCTCTGAGAGGCGGATTTTCTGGCTCTGATCATATGATCCTTAGGCTTGTTGATTGAGTTCTTGGACGGCATCACGAGCAATGGGGTAAACTGATAAATTAGAATTGAAGAGGGAAGAAAAAAAAATTTTCCAAAAAAGTACACACAAAAAGTCAGATGCTCATGTGCTCATGCGCTCGGCACACAATCACCAATGGGGCATATGATCTGCGACGGTGGTCTTCAAATAGTTGATCATTTGCTTTGGATCGTCTGCTTTGAACACCGAGGTACCTGCAACAATGACATTCGCACCAGCCTCTGCCGCAATCTCAACCGTACCTTGACCCAATCCACCATCAACTTGAATGTTCAATTGTGGGTGTTGTCTTCTTAAAACGGTCACCTTTGGCATCATATTTTGCATGAACTTTTGGCCACCAAATCCCGGCTCAACGGTCATAACCAGAACCATATCCACTTGAGTGACATATTCTGCAATTTCTTCCACCTTAGTGCCTGGCTTAATGGCCAATCCAACCTTCAAACCGTGTTTCTTGATCAGATCAATCAAAGCCTGTGGATTTTTGGTGGACTCAAAGTGGAAAGTGAATTGGTTGGCCCCTGCATCGGCAATAGGCCCAACCCACTTTTCCGGTTCACTCACCATCATATGACAGTCAAAAAATTTGTCTTTATTTGGAACAGCATCTCTCAAAGATTTTATGATCGGTGGACCAAAACTGATGTTGGGAACAAAGTGGCCGTCCATGACATCCAAATGGACCCAGTTGGCACCGTTGTCAAACATTCGGTGACACTCACAGCCCATTTGGGCAAAATCACATGCCAGCAGCGAAGGAGCAATCAAAGGTTGGACCATTGTGGTGATTATCGAAGGTGAGGGTGTAAAAAGAAAGTCGAGATGGCAAGGAGCGAAGCAATGTGGAGAAAAAGTCCGGGTCAAGGGCGATCGGAGAAGGACGATTGGCAACCGGTGGGGAAAAAAAAAGCCCAGTGGGGGTTCGCGCCCAGTGAAATTGCTGGTGGGAAATGCAGTGGGGAATAAATAGAAGGGAGAGGTACGTGTTTGTGTGCAACGGTAGAGGTTTTGACAGCGACCACAGAGTAAAGAAAGAAAGGAAATAATAACCCAAAGCGGTTCACTAATGTCACATTAAGATTAAATTGATTTATACCCTCATGACTTATTAATTTCTCTTTTTACAGATATGATTTACTTACTTTCCTTTAATTTTTCAGAACTTATCAATATTCGATATACGTGAATAACAAAAAAAAAAATCACAATTCAATTGCAACTATCATAGCATAGGTTGGATTCATTCAAGCAAGACTCAAAGACCTTGTTCATCCAATGTCTTAAAAGTCATTGGGGCTTCATCGCCGAAATTGACACCTCTTTCCAACAATTTGGCAAAAGCGATAGAGAAGTCCTTCATACATTTTGCTTCATCCTTGGCATAGACTTCAACAATCTTCTTGAACTTGGAATCATCCTTCAACACCATATCAGTTGGTAACATCATCAATGACTTTGTTGCATTGTCTTCGTATTGTCTCTTACCTTGCCACTTCTTGATCTTCCAATCTTCACTCAATAACAATTTGAAGAATTCATTAGTAACCATAGTTGGAGAAAAGGTCCATGGGCCATCAAAACCGGAATTGTATGTGTGACATCTGCCAATACCGTGACCAACACCAATTAAAACAACCAATTCTTCGTCACTGAACCCCAGTCTCTTTTGGAAAACAGATCTCACGTAATCACCTGTTTCTTGACTGGCATCTGGTAACCTGTGATAAGGTGGAGTCACGTCGACTTTCAAATCAACTCTACCAGGTCTCCATTGAATCTTTGGTCCGGCCATTTCTTGAATACCAACAACACCAGCTAAAGTGTACAAGTCACCGTGACTGATGTCATATTTTGACAAGAATGGTTCCAAGAATTTCATTGCTAGCGTCAACCCTGCATTTTCAGGATCCTTTTGTTCCTTTTCGTATCTCATCGTACCCGCATAACTACCACCCTTCAATTCACTTGAATCATTTTGGTCGTAGGAACCGGAATTGTGCCAAGCCAATCTCACCAACAATGGTGCGTATGATCCATCATCATGATCTGTTTCGTCCTGGATTTTCGTTGCAATGGCGTTATAAACCTTTTGGTAGTAGTCGAAGTCGTGCCCGGTGATTCCGATTGGCCTTGTGTTGGCAATTGCCTTCTTGTCATACTCTGTCTTGAATAAACCAAAGAGTGACCACTTCAAGTAGTTTGAGGAGTTAGGGCTGGAGTTTGGGGTCCATTGGGGGCCACCATTCTGGGTGGCAAGTATCAGTGTAGAGGCGAGTGCAATTGACCCAATTGCAATCTTTGCAGGGTTTCTTATGAATGTAGTCATTGTATATTACAAATGAGGAGAGTATTATTGGTCGGGACAACAGGTCATTTAAATATTATTGGGGACAATGATAAGCATGAGGAAGATTACAAATTCTCCGGTCCAGAACGTTGCTGTGCGATTTGACCCCCAGTGTTCGCGACATTTGCTAGATATCTGACATAAGTTAGTGGGGAAAAAAACTTTAATGGGAAATCTACTGGGGGTTTTTTTTTTTTTCATTGTCTTCATCACTAAAGGTCTAGACTCTCATAATGTGACTTGATTACAAATGGTGAAAATGGGGTCCAAAAATAGGTACTGGGGTGGTAATAAAGGGGTATGTTGATTTATAACGAGAAGCCTTGTATTTGTAATTACAAATAGATTCTGGAATGTGGTCTGGGAATTAGAACAAAGTTGATTGGTCTACAGTTGAAGCAGTTATCTACCTCAAGAAATCATATATATGTATCTTTGTATATTTAAAGCAAGGCTCTTGAAACGCAGTGAGGGTGGATGCAGACTATTCCAGATGAATGACGGTTCATGATTGATACATTCACTACTTGAATAGAAAATAAACACCTTTGTGGTTTTTAAAGGCGGTTTGATATGACGTAGCGTGTGGTAGTGTGTGTAGATTCTGGAGGCGATATGGTACGACGACAATGGTATGTGATCATGTCTCGAATGTTTCCTGCTGGTGGATTGAGGATAAATCTAATTGCTATTGAAAATGCTCGTTATTGCTTTACTGATTGAACGTTACCAAGACATGGAATTCTCTGGTAATCAGAAACATGGTTCAAAGTGATTCCTTAACACCAATTAGGCTTGAAATGCTCTAAATCTCAATAAATTACTACTTTCTCTAGTCTACATTCACACCAATTAGGCTTCAAATGCTCTAAATGTCAATAATTTACCACTTTCTCTACACTCAACGGATCACTCATGTGAACTCACACTAACCTCTTGATATTACAATTTCAAGGCTTATGGGCACTGGACGTGGAACAAATCACATCTCAAAGTACCAACGACTTCGACATTTACTCTACATTGCAAAATTTACATTTGTTTGATAATCATAGGTAGCTCAACCTTTAACGGAGCTGTTAATGATTTCCATCTTTAACCCACACCAAAAATGAAAAGAGAACAAGTCATTATAAAGACATAACTTCAAATCAATTATAATTCTTCAACAATGTGACCCTTTTGAGAGACGTAGATACCATCCAAGAACTTTCTGATATCCTTGTTTCTGACTCTACAGATTTGTTGAACATCAGCACAACATTGAGAGACATCTTCAACAGAGTTACCTTCAACAACCAATTCATCCTTTTGAGTGGCAGACAAGGAAGCAGTGACACCAGTTGGGATAGCAATCTTTCTAACTCTTCTTTCACCCAAGAAGTTTCTGATTTCAACAAACTTCTTAGAGTCTTCGTCAATAATGTTGACGTTAATTGGGAAATGCGCGTAAACGAATCTCATCTTGTACTTGTAACCAACAGTAACACCCTTGACCAAGTTGGTGATCAAAGACTTAACGGTTCTCAAAGTAGCAACGTGCTTTCTGTCACCGTTGTGAACGTAAAGCTTGATCAAGGTGTTGTCAACCTTTTCGAAAGCAACATCAACGTGCTTAAGTTCCTTGACAAGGGTACCTCTTGGACCAGTAACAGTGATAACTCTAGCCTTGATAGAGACGGTGACACCTTCTGGAACGGCAATGGATTCAACAGATTGAACGTACTTCATTTTTGTTAACGAAAAGGTGAACTGTTTGCTATTAAAAGGAGGAGGGATCCCGCTCGGTTTAAATACTCTCGAAAATTTTTCATCCAATGAGCCGTTGAGGATTTTTCGGATTAAAGTTTGTGCGTTGTTGCGTCGCAGGGATGAGCTGAAAAAAAAGTACCCCTGACACCGCAGCCATGTAGACCACCCTAACACCGCAGCCAATCACCACTACTGTTGGTGATTTTCTAGGTGGCAAAAATTGGTGTGTTAGCCAACAAGGTTCTTCAATTAAGGATGCTGCAAAGGTCGAAAGCTTTAAAGAAGCTGTTATCAGCCGAAAAGAGGAAGAAAAATATTGCTCTTAAGCAAACTGTTGAAGCAAAAAGAGAGAAAGTGGACCCAGTTTTAGGTAAAGAAAACAATCCATTCATTAATAGATTACAGTCGGAAATCAAAGAACCAAACGTCTTGTCTCATGGTTATCGATTAGAAGAAGTTGATAAGTTACTTTATGGTGCAAAAGAATCCAATTTGGAGAAGTTAAGAAGACAACATTTATTGATTAATTCAAATGAAGACCAAGTGAAGAAACAATTGGAATCATTGACTAAATCAGAAAATGAAAAGAGAGATACTATATTGAGAATTTTGTCATTGAGGATTGCAGATAATAAAGAAAAGTACTCAATATTGACCCAACTGACAATAAAAGAATTTCAAAGATTTGAAGGTGACACAGGATCAAGTGAGGTTCAAGCTGCATTAATGTCATTAGAAATCAACAATTTAATGAACCATATTAAGCAACACCCACAGGATTTATTGCATTTGAGAAAGGCAAGAATGTTGACCCAAAAGAGACAAAGAATCTTGAGATATTTGAAAAATGATGATCCAAAAAGGTATTTCTGGACAATTGAGAAGTTGGGCTTGACCGATGAGGTTGTTCACATGGAATTCAACTTGGATAAGAAATATACCGACGATTTCGAGATATGGCCAGGGAGAAAGTTGGTTAAGACAACCAAGAAACAGAATGAACAATTAAAGAAGGATAAGAGATTGAAAAAGCAGGCTTTTAAAAGGTCGTTGGATGAATCAGAGGCCACTGCTAACCTTTAAATTTCCCAATGATTACGATTTCATGTAAATATATAGTCAATCTAAGAACCTTTTTGGCTAGTGTTAGTGTTGAGTAGATAGTGTAAAGCCTGTAGCGCTTATGTAATCTTTTTTTAAGACGTGAGTATCATGTGACCTTCTCCCGTAGGAGGTTTTCATTGAGATGCCCGTCACTGTGGGTAGAGCCGATCACAAGAATGTATTGAATGATTCTCTCGTTTTCTTTCTCTTTGATTTAACATGTGCAATACTAACGAACGTGACAGCCAATAAGATTTTAACTGACACTTACGATCTTTCTAATGAGGCAGTTGCTATATGCAGCGATCAGCTAGGGTTTAACATGACAACCCACCTTAATGTCAATATGGATATTGTCATATCTGTTCCTCCAATGCAGAGCACGATGTCCTTCAATAAGACATTATGAAGTTTGTATCATGCATGGGATCGATCCCATCAATATCGGTGATTGGAGTGATTATACTATGTCGGAGCTTTTCAATGGGCCTAGTATCACTGATATTGATGATTACAGCATTGGATTACAAATGATTGGCGCATCAGAATTCTTTGATGACCAGAACCAGATTTGGAAACCTCATTTGGGTCGCTAATATCACGGTGTCCTGTGAAGAGAGCATATTCAAAGCATTATGAGGCCTAATTAAGAATTGAATAGTATCCCACTGTGGCATCCAGCAATTGGGCATCATTTAACAAGGGCTTTCTAACGCCTACACATGTTTTATTTCATTGTCTATTCCACATCTTCGTCTCACTATTTCTCATCCAATACCTGTTGGATATCTTCTAGTAAAGTAAATTCTTTGCGCCTGCTTCACCTCTCGGTTGTTCATCACCCTCTTATTGCCTCACCCACAACCTCACTTCGTTCGGTTGCTCGTCGAGGACGTCACCCATTTCATACACACCCTCCTTTGCGGAATCTTATTTCATTTTAACGGCTTAACTCACAACCTCACTTCGTTCGGTTGCTCGTCGAGGACGTCACCCATTTCATACACACCCTCCTTTGCGGAATCTTATTTCATTTTAACGGCTTAACTCACAACCTCACTTCGTTCGGTTGCTCGTCGAGGACGTCACCCATTTCATACACACCCTCCTTTGCGGAATTGACAATTAAATACTTGTCACATTTCGGCACTTCCTCCTCAACATGACCAATGACCAGAGTCGTGCCCTTCCAATTATCCACGAGAAACTTCCCCCTAATGACATCCTCGTCGGTCATTGCACTCAGGGCCTCGTCCAAGATCAAGAGCTTTGGCTCATTTATAATTGCTCTGATCAATAGTACCATCTTTTGTTTGGAGATGCTGATGTCTCTGAAAGGTGTATCCTCTGGAATATCCATCATTTTCAAGTATCCGCCCACCTTTTCGCTCTGTTCCGATGTTAGCTTTGGAGGATCATAGCTACCGACAACGAATCCAGTGCTAATTACCTCTTCGTTCTTTAAATGCTTTGGAAAGATTCCATGTAATTCTGGCGATGTGAACCCAATTTGACTATTGGTGTCAAAATAGTTCACCTTGCCCACAATTCTTTGTTGGTTGAACACCTTGATTGATTTGTTCCACGATTGGGGATGATCCATGGTTATCAGAGACAAGAGAGTGGTTTTACCACTGCCGTTTTTTCCCCGGATGTGCCATTTCTCACCCTCTAAGACTGACCAATTGAGATCCTTGATAATGGAATTACCTCTGTATTTCACATTCACGTCCGTCATTTCAATGATGGGATCTTTGGTTTTACCAGGTTCAGTCATGCTTTGGTTCAGTAAGAGTTCAAATTTGGTCTCAATGTCTGCCATCAATTTCTCATGCTTGTTATGAAATGCCTTTCTCAATATCTCCAATTGGGATTGGATTTCACCGTCATTAATCGATCCCTGCTTTAAAACCTCCCCATTTTGGACAACAATGACATTATTGATCCAATCCGGAATTTCGTCCTGAATTCTCAACCCAATCACTACTCCGTTTTGCCTCGACAACACCTCGCTAACTATCTCCGTGGCTTGAGGATCTAAACCCAAGAAAGGGTCGTCAATGCATAGAATTTCAGGCTTATGGTATAATTCCTTAGCAATCCTACATCTTCTAAATTGTCCATTACTCAAGGTTGTAATGAACTGATTTTGAACATGGGACAATTGCAAGTCTTTAACAAGCTTCTCAACTAACTCCGAGTCTGTTTCCACGCTCGAGTTGTAACTTTCATTTGCAATAAACGGTTTAACCAATTCGTCAATCTCCAAATCCTTAAAAAATTCGTACCTGGAACTTAGGTGGGTAAACCCACCCGACGTATCATGGGCTCCATGGCCCCATTGGCCATTGTTTGTGAATTTCAACACATTTCTCGACATTTTGGACAAAATTTGAATCTTTGAGTCATCACCAATGACCACAGAGTGGTCCAAATTGGACCCGGATAAGTTTGTTAAATACCGCTTAACTCTTAGATCTCCGTGAACTTTTCTAATCACCCCTATGGCAATTCCAAAAGGCTTTAAATTGACCATTTTGTTTTCGTGGCTAAGAAAATATCGAGGTAAAGCCGATGTTGAATTTTCTGTTGACTGTTTATCACCCTTTCTTCCACTTCAATTGGTCTAATTAGCCAATGTTCAAGTCGGAAATACCGCCAAACTATTCCAAGAGGGTGCCTAATGCCCCAATTATGGACCTCTCTTTAGAAGAGAAGGCTGAGATGGAATTTGGGTCGTTGAAAAACCCAAAGTATCTTTGCACGGCAAAGCACGATCCTGAAGAGCCAATCAAGCCCACGGTCTTGGATGAACCACCATATTATGTTGTCATCACAACATACTTGGATTACCTTATGTTGCTTATCATTGGTCACGTTAAGGACTTTTTTGGTATGTGGTTTATGCCTCAATATTATGAGGCAATGATGGAGAAAAACGGATATCCACCATGGTATTCGGCTTTTGAATCGTTTTATCCAAGAAGACTAAAGAGAAGATTGGATGATTGTTTTGCAAGACCAATCCATGGGGTTCCTGGGAGATTCATCAACTGTTTCAACAGAACCACGGATGATTATAATGAGAGTTTTTACTATGATGGTACCTCAACTCCATGCCTGAATTTATCCAGTTACAATTATTTGGGGTTTGCGCAATCGGTGGGTATCTGTACAAGCGACGCGGTGGAATCAATCAGGACACACGGTGTCAGTTCCTGCGGTCCAAGAAACGTGATTGGTAACACCGATTTGCATACGAGCACCGAGAAGATTCTTGCAGAATTTGTTGGTCAGGATGATGCCATTGTCTTTTCAATGGGTTGGGGTACCAATGCACACTTGTTTACATCCCTTGTTAATTCGAAATGTTTGGTGATTTCAGACTCGTTGAATCACGCTTCCATCAGATTCGGGATTAGATTGTCTGGTGCTGCAGTCAAGGTTTGTCCTCACAACGATATGGAAGCCCTTGAAAAGATCATCAGAGAGGCAATTTCACAAGGTCAAAGTAAAACTCACAGACCATGGAAGAAGATCTTCCTTTGTGTGGAAGGATTGTATTCGATGGAAGGAACATACTGTAATTTGCCAAAGGTGGTGGAATTGAAGGAAAAATACGGGGTCTATCTATTTGTTGATGAGGCCCATTCCATTGGTGCTCTTGGTGAACACGGTGGTGGTATTTGTGATTATTACGATATTGATCCAAGAAGAATCGATATTTTAATGGGTACCCTAACCAAGTCCTTTGGTGCGGCGGGTGGTTATGTGAGTGGTAGAAAGGATATCATGGAAAGATTGAGATTGGATATCACAACAAACACATATGCGGAATCGATCCCACCCGCCGTTTTGCAGCAGATTTCCACCTCAATGAGAATCATCAAGGGTGAATTGAACGGTAATGAGGGTAAGGAACGTTTACAAAGAATTTGCTTCAACTCGAAATATCTGAGATTGGGGTTGAAGAGATTGGGGTTTATCATTTTTGGTAATGATGATTCACCTGTTGTTCCATTGCTGCTATACAATCCTCCCAAGATGATTGCATTCAGTAGAAAAATGTTGGAATATGGTATTGCCGTTGTCATTGTCGGTTATCCCGCCACCGATATCATCAGTTCCCGTATCAGATTCTGCATGTCGTCTGCATTGACGAAGGAGGACATTGATAAAATCCTGGCCTGTGCAGCTGAGGTGGGTGATGAGTTGAACTTGAAGTTCTCAACAGGTATTGCCGGGGGTGAGAAAAGACCGGGGGATTATAAGAGGGGGATTTCTCCAAGATGGTCAATTGAAGAGGTTCTTGCTACAACCGCGGACGATTGTCTTGGGAAAATGTATTAAAGATTAAGTACTTCTTCTGTCTATACCAGTGATTCACTCAACAAGATTTTAGAATGTACAAAAACGAATACAATATTCAAGCGTAGTCACCCAAATAACCGATAAGAGAGATGACGAACCCCGCACCAATGATACTGCCGTAATAATAATAATCATAAGCCAACTGCTGTGCTGTCTTCACAAACTGTTCCGAAGACAATACAACAACCTCGGTGTGTTCAGTCTCAACCACTTCCTCAACCATCTCAACTGAACCTAAATCGGTATAAACGGAATCGCCCAAATTTGATTGTTCACCTGATCCCTTTGGCACCATCTTGGTTTCCTTCGTCTTAACCACTCTGGTTTTACTACCGTCATCCAAGAGGGCTTGTTCCTTGGTGTAGATATTGTAATAACCATAAATCAGAGCGGCTGGAATTGCCAAAGCAGCATAAATGAGGTATGGGTGTTTACCATATGCAGGTGATTTTGTGTACGCTTGATAAAACAAGTAGGTGGACAACCCACCGAACCCGTAAACAACCTGTCTCACCTTTGTGATGTAATATTTAATTTGAGACTTGAAATTATCGCCTGTTAATTGGCCGACAAATTGCGGGAATTTGTATGCAGAAAGCCCCACAATAGCCGTGCTCAATCCCAACGATCCGATACCCACCAACTTAACAATCGTCAAACACTTTCCCATATTAATTGTAGGAGAAAGGAGTGGTGGGTTCGATCTTTTTCTAAGAAAAAATACAGAGCTCTGATCTAGGCTCGGGAGATCGGGTGTTCGGGTGTTTTCGGGTATCTGTTCCAATGCAACTGCCTGGTTGCCCATAGTTGGGTCTGTGAATGAGAGGAGTTTGTAGTTTTGGTGGTAATACTAGAGGGGACTCTGTCCATATGATGGTGACTTTCATGATGAATCAAAAAACAAAAAAGAGAGAAAGACAACAGCTTCTACAGTTGACCATGATTTACTTTGTAATATATAGATTACAATTTGAAAGAATGAAGAGGTAAAGAATGACAATTGGATTGACTGGGATCATGAGGCTGTTTTTTATTTTCTCTTTCTATACCTTGGTCCTTATTCATTTTATTACTTTATTGTTGGTGAAATATGATTTAGGTTTTAAAGGTAGGAGACGGAGGTGATCTAACAGATATCCGAACCAACTTTACAAAAGATTATTCAATACCGTTCCATCTGCCATTGCGCCTGTCTCTCCCTATTTTCTGATTCTTTCATGGCAACGAGTCACTATGATTATTTGATTGAAATGTTTAGCATATGTGGCTGATAATATGTTAATCTAGGGAAAGCATGAGGTTTTCCTTTTGTAAGAGGACTGATTTCACGATAATCTGGATCATTCTATCGATGTTGTCTATTATATTAGCATTATAGGATATTGGTCACAGTTATTGTACCATCACCGTCCTAAAAAACCACCAAATTCCTTTGATTATTATAGAAAAAGGAATTTTCAGTCTTCTCCATGATACATTTACTTGTAAATTGAAATAAGAATCTCAAAACATCAAACTAAGTTATGACAAGTTAATCTGTCTACACCTCTTCTTATACCAAACAAGACAAAGATATTAACTATATCGACAAGAAAATTCCCTGTTAGCTCAGTTGGTAGAGCGTTCGGCTTTTAACCGAAATGTCGAGGGTTCGAGCCCCCCATAGGGAGTTTCCTTAATTTTTTTGGACTGCGGATCAATTATTATCACCATATTTCTTCCCCTCTTGTGACTCACTCTTCTCCTCCTTTCTCTCATTAGACTTATGGAATTCACTCCCCTCAACGGTTGTAATATCCCTTCTTGTTTGGAATTCGCTGCCCTCAACGGTTGTAAAATCCCTGCGGTGGCGTTTGGTTCAGGGTCCAAACATAGAATCAAGAAATGGGAGGATCCCAACATGGATCACACGACACTGGATGAGACCTTGATTGACATCCTTGTTTATGCCATTAAGGCAGGCTATAAGCACTTGGACACCGCCGAAGTTTACACCACACAGGGGGAATTAGCGGAAGCGATTAGAAGATCCGGTGTGCAAAGAGAAGACCTCTTTATCTGTGATAAGGCAGACTCTGGTTGGCCTGAGGTTAAGAAACCCAGCATTTCTCCAGATGGGCCTTACCAGGCCTGTGTGAACGGCTTACAAGTGTTTGGTATGGAGTATTACGACCAGTATTTGCTTCACAACCCGTGGTTGTTACCGGAGTTATCAAACGTGACTCTGGAGCAATCTTGGGCCCAAATGGAGCAACTTTATGAAGCGGGCAAGGCGAAGATCATTGGAGTGTGCAATGCGTCGGTGGCCGATCTGGAGAGAATCTCCAAAGTGGCAAAGATCCAACCTATGGTAAACCAAATTGAACACCATTTGTATCTGCAAAACCAAAGTGACGGGATTGTGGAATACTGTCACTCTAAGGGCATTGTTGTTGAATCATTCAGCCCACTGACCCCAATTTTGAATTCGAAAGTCAAGGTGGACGACCATCCACTGAAACCCGTGATCAGCCAATTGGCTGAAAAGTATCACGTTCAACCAAGTTCAATTTGCTTAAGATGGGTCTACCAAAATGGCGTCGTTCCCGTGACCACAAGTGCAAACCCGGATAGAATGAAGCAGGCGTTTGAAATTTACACTTTTGAGTTGACCCCTGAAGAGTTTGATCTTCTCAAGGAAAAAGGCAGTGAATTACACGTGAGAACCATGTTTCATGGTGCATTTGAAAAATGACCCCACCTTTTTATAATATTCAGGAAGAACAATGATGTTGCAAAGTTTATGTAAACGATACAAACTTTAAACTAGTGTAAACTTTAGATTGACTGTACGTAAATAGAAGATAAATAAAGAAGGGTGGAAATAACGAAATATGAAGTAAAATGACTTTTCAAGTTTAAAATAATGCAAAGATTAATGCTAGCAACCCCCAATTGAATCCCAGATTGGCGGCATCGTTTTTATGACTTTGTGAGGAAATACTGGAAACCGTTGCGCTTGTGCTAGGGTCGATGGTGGAAGATGTCAAGGTGCCCGAAGTGGAGGATTCCACTGATGAAGAAGTCGTGGTAGTGCCGGAAGAATGGTCCATCATTGTAGAGGTGGTTCTTCTAGTCATCATGCTTTCATCTTGTGACAAACTGGCCTCACTCGATGTTGTAGACGATGCCGCACTTTCACTACTGGAAACAGGAGATTCAGTTGTGAAGGAGGAGGAGGAGGAGGAGGAGGAGGAGGAGGAGGAGGAAGAAGAAGCAGGAGATGAGGACGAGGCTGTGGATGACGTAGAAATTGAAGTCATCATCATGGATTCAGTGCTGGAAGATGATAAACTGGATTCGGACGAGGAGGTATGGACACTGCTCTGTGAAGTAGAGGTTGTACTGGCAATGGAGGTCAAAGATGGGGATGCCACCGTCGTGAAGTCATTATTCGAGGCACCATAGGTTGCACTAGAAGCCGGCTGCTTTGCCTGTGGAATAGTGCCGTCAATGACCAAAATATCCTCACTGCTGGTGGTACCATCACCCTGGGCAAGCGACACGCTGAGGTCGTCGAAATCGACAACCATATATACGCTCTTCAAGAATGAATCACCCAAAGTGATATAGCTGTTGGAGGATGTTTGGATACCAAGTGCACACTCACTGGAAGTGTTGCCTGAACTGTTAATGAGAGAAATCAAAAACGATTTCACTGGAACCTCGATGCTCAAGCCTTGAAAGTTAAAATCAAGCGAATACTTGGTACCATCTGAGCAAGCGATTGTGTAATAGCCCAATGAAGAGGAGTAGCTCAGATCCAACGCGCTGGTGATTGCCTCCAAAATGTCGGTGGGAAAGTACGTCAACGTGGTACCTGTATCCAACAGTGCGGCAATTGCACCATCTGCTAAGGTGGCCTCGGTGTTGTCGTCGTTGTTGATATAGGACAAAGAGTTCAAAGTGACTGCAATTTCGGTGGGATTGGAGCTAGAGCTGGAATCCATGTTAACGATCGGTAATGTGACCAGATCACCCGTATACTTGGAAGAGTCCACTGCACCAAATAGCACCTCTGCAGTGTTTGAACTGTCATCCAAGTAGATGGAATAAGCGGGCTTCTTAATTATCCCATCGCTGGTTAACTTGAGCGGCAGGTTCTCATATTCATAGAGGTCACTACTAACCGAGTTCTCGGCAGTAACTTCCAAACCAGGCAAACCAATACCCAAGACACCCATGGCATTATCAGTGTTGTCACAGACGGCAAGATTGACGCCACCGATACTGATGTCGCCTAGCTTGACGGTGTCCTGCCCCCAACTACCCTTGGCAAATGTTTGGTCGGCGTAGAGAATTGAGAACGAGGTGCCGTTGCTATGAAAAGACGAGGAGCTTTTCGAGTCAAAGGTACCATATTGGGAGCAATCTATTTGCTCACTGGAAGAGACGGACTTGTCGTTGAAGAGGAACCCGCTCTCGTCCACAACTCTTCTCTTCAGAGATCCGGCAGTACCTGACTTACAATAGGTATTGTTTTCACTAACGACCCAAAAATCGGACGATCCCGTATCCAGTAAGACACCCACCTTGTCTGCATTGGAGCCCACCTCCACTTCAGCCATGTAGAACGTCTTTTCATCGGTTAAATCTAAAGACACATAATCCGAGTCTCTGGCCACCAAATTTGAAGATTCAAGGCCGATTTTTTTCGCCTGAAGCTTCAGATACCCACCAGATTCTGCAGCCACGGTCCATGCCGTCAGAACTGCCATCACAAGACCCAATTGGTACATATTTAACGAAAAAAAGGGTCAAGGCACAATGATGTCAGCAAAAACGGCGAGAATTTTTCAGGTGAAGAATCCAGCGGGTGAATGATACGGCGGAAGGTGGCTCAAAGGCTGAAAAAGGCGCTCCGCAGGGTGAACAGAAACCAGAACGTATTAAGTAAATGTTTATAAAAAGGGGTACTGAAAAAGCAAGAAAAAAGCAAAAAAGAAGGGTAGGGTATTGAACTCACATGAACTTGTGGAAATGGCCGTCGTCCAACCAGCCGACTCTTTCGAAGGCTGCAAACAGTCTACTGGCTTTGTTAACGTCAATTTTACAGGATTTCTGAGCATCTGTTCTTCTGAAGGGCAAATCGCTTCTCATTCTTTTGACCTTTTCGAGGAAGATTCTTCTCTTTGAATCCAAGTAAACCGAACATGGTAGGCGCAAGGTTGCAGCAAGAACGACCTCGGCGGGATGGAGTTTGTCCATGAGGGGGTCGTCGCTCAAATCCATTGACTGGCCCTTCCAATCCACTTTGAGACACTTTGTAGAGTTGGGTAATGTGGTGAGTTCGGGGGAAAAGTCCTCGATCTGGTTGTAATCGTAAGCATATGGAACCGGCGTATTAGGTCTTGATCTTTTCACCGAAGCAACGGTTATTGGTTGCTTTCTTTTTGGTGTGGACACCGGGGTTGGGGAATCGACCTCGGATTCGTTTGCCAGCTCCACTTTGTTCTGTCTGACGAATCTTCTGGTACGGGGTTTTTCTAGATCACTTTCACCGTCTGAGTTGGATTGATAAACGTGGAGTTTTCTCACCGTATCAAAGGTGGATCTGATTGCTGACCGGGTTGTGGATTTCACCCTTCCGACCGACTTCATTTCTTTGAAATGATAAGAATTGATGAATGACATTTGGGATCTTCTGAAACCGGGCTTATTAAAGTTCTGGAAGGGATCAATGACTAATTTGGAGTTTTCTAGGTTGTCCAATGGATAACTTTCCATCACTTTCAACGTTTGGCTCTGTGGAATCCTTTCAACGTGAATAAATTTGGCCCCATCTGAGCTTTTTTTGATCAATTGGGAATTGAGTTGAGGAATTGGTTGGGCCACCTTGATACCTTCTGCCATGCCGGTGATATTTCTTAATTCGCTTTCTGTCGACTTCGAGGCTCTAGGAAACACCATCTCCGGCAATCTCACTTCTTCCTTATCCAGGGATCTAGCATATGGAGACAGAGGTGGTGAAGGCGGCATATTGGAGCTTGAGTTCTTTGGAGATGTGCTCCGACTAACAATTGGCGATTTTCTATTTGTTGTGACCGACACGGGTGTCATTGGTGATGTTCTATTGAAATCACCCATTGGATTGATTGTTTCATGAATTGATGACATTCTTGTCTTTAATGATAAAAATTGATCAAAATCTTAGCTGAAAATTCGAATAGTGACAATTCAATTGAAAGAGTAGATCTTGTCACAGGTCAAACACAATCTTGGGGGGAAGCTGTTGGATTTATAGGTAAAAAAAGAAGGGAAAAAGAAAAGATAAAATTTTTTTCGAAAATTTTTTCATTTGATAAGGGCCTGATTGGAGGTTCATTTATGAATTTGACAATGTTAACGTGAAGTTTTGAATGTTTTGAAAAAGGAATTCACATGATGACTGATGGTAAAATATGATGAGCTTTTCAGCGAATTACTTGCGCCCTCCAACAACATAAAAACAAGGGAAATCTTCCAAACGGTTTTTTTAACGGCATAATTTTTTTTGACAGGTCCAAAATGCTTCCATGTGTGTACTCAAGGCAATTGACAAGGTATTGTCAGGGGAGTAATATAAAAAGAATCAGAAGAATTAATTGACCATATCCACCGATTTCAAGGACTCAATTCCGACAACTAATGGGGAAATTGGGTGCCCGTGTTGAACTCCGGCAGCGGCCCAAAAGAAAAACGGTCATGAGCATGCACGGCGGAAGTTGAGACGAGCCCAAACGCCGAGTTGTGCGACCTGGAGGCTAGTGTGGGGGTTGGAGGCTAGCATGGGGGTTCGTAGAGGATTAGATGTTGTTGTAGAGTGGATCTTGTATGTGAACGTTTTTCCAGAAACAAAGAGGTCGATTTGACGTCAATGACCTGTTGGGCCTGATTGTGTTTCAATCAGCGCTCAATTGGGTGTCAATTGATGAAGTTGTTGGTTAATTGCTGCTGGACGGTTGTAGCGCAGTAGTTTTTGGCGTTGGCTTCACAGGATGTGTGCATACAAGTGATGTTGGTAAAGAATTTGTGACGCTCAAAAAGTTGATTGCTGTTAAGCCCCCTTTGACGTCTTTTTGTCGCTTTCAGTATGGCGAATGTGAGTTTCCAGTGGTGGTGGAAATGACGACTTTGATGCACCATTTAAGCCACTTATTGAGTTTATGGCCATAGTTTTGGATCGCAGATGACCCAAATTTCGACGTAATGAAAGCATTTATAGAATCCGACTCTTTCAGAAAGCGGAATGTACACATAGCTGACAAATGAGGGATTTTCATGCCCCACAACCCTCCAAATGACAACGAAACCGCCACCTTTTGGATGTCTTATTAAATGCTCATGAAAAATGAAGGTAAGAGGGCGAACGACCTCAATTTAACGTCATTAATGTCTATAAGGCAAAGGAATACCTGGATTCATTGGTTCATACTTTAAGTATAAATCGTCACAATCATGTGACTCCTCCAATTCAACGTCATTAATCCATAAAATCAAAGGAATACCCCACTTCCATGGAAATGACCGTTTGCCAGCTGATTTGGCTCAATTTAAATCAAGTATAATAATTTACTCACAAGCACATAACCTTTTAGCCTCACTTTTTACCTTGTTTGTTCTCTTGTTTGCTCGCCCAGAAACCACCACCTTTTGGATGTCTTGTTAAATGGTCATCGAAAATGAAAGGCGAACGGTGAATGGCTCATCAAAAGGACGAACGGTTCAAATATCAAATCATTAATGCATATAAACCAAAGGAATACCTAGCTTCCTTGATGATACCTCAATTACAAATAGGCTCAATTAACCTCTTCCACTTCCACACCGCCTCAAGTACCTTCTTCCTCTTCCACATCACCTCAATTACCATCCTCCACTTCCACATCATTCGAGTTACCCACATGGTCATCATCCTTGGCCATCATCTCGTGATGTGCAATCTTTTCATTCAACTCATATTCCTCTTCTAATTCGGTTTCAAATGTGTGGTTTCTGTGTTCGGGACCAATAAGCAAGATTAAGATGTTGTAGCCAAAGACACAACCCATGAAAATGGCCATCACCTTTGCATAGTCATAAATTTGCTCCCCACTTGGTGAAACCATTGGAAACCGTTCACCAATGGTTGTTTCAATGGTGGTTGAGGCAGACGTGACCAAGTTACCCAACTGATAGGAAACCCCAACAACAAAAGATCTGAAATCAGGAGGAGCCAATTCCGAAAGATGAATAGGCATGACACCCCATGCACCCTGGACCATGAACTGTAAGAAGAAGGCTCCGGCATTAATGTTGGAATTATCAACAAAAGCCCAAGGGTAGATCAATGCCCCACCGATGACACAACAAATAATCATCGAAAGTCTTCTTCCAATGAAGTTGGAGCAGTGGCCAACAGTAATACCACCGATAAAGGCACCAATATTGGCAAGACAGTTTGTGACAGTGGATGCATTTTCGGAGAAATCGTACCGGACTGTAAGTAGTGTTGGATAGAGGTCTTGAGAACCGTGGGACATAAAACTGAACCCCACCATGAGAAGAATAAGGTAGATGATCATGAGCCAGTAAATGCTGAGAGCGTTTCTCACACGCTCATTAAATGGTGTCTGGTAGATTCCGTGCTCTTCATTGTACCGTTCAACCTCCTTTTGCCTTTGAAACGCCTTGGTTTCCGGTAGCAAAGCTCTGAAAAGAATGATCAAGAAGCAGACACCCGCACCAAACCAGAACATTGCTCTCCAACCCTTTGGCGAGTTGTCGGCAATGGCCCTCTTGAAAATAACAGCCAACAAGTAACCAAATGCGTAACCCTGTTGGAGGAAACCGGAGATGAAACCTCTTGCCTCAATCGGACAATCATCCAATGCCGTTGCGGCAGCATTACCATACACTCCCCCTAGCATAATTCCAAAAAGTGCTCTCAATCCCAAGAATTGCTGGTAGGTCTTAATGAACCCAGTACCGATTTCCAAGATACAAACAAAGGACATGTTGAGGATCAGCGGCCACTTTCTACCGTATCTGTCACCCAAATAACCAAATGTGAACCCACCAACGGACCGCAACATTAGAACAACCGTTATACCCCACGTGATATCTTTGACCGTCTTACCGAAATCCTCTGCCAACGCCGTGGCATTCAAGGAAACGGAGAAGAAATCATATGCATCCCAAGTCCATGCCAGGAATGCTGACAGAATCATGAGCCATTGTCTACCCCCGATCTTCCTCAACCCCGGCAGTGGGTTGAGCAAGTGTTTATTGGCTTTAATCGTTGACTTATTTGGGACTAATTCTGGTACTCTACTTCCAGCATAACCTTTTATTGATTGCCATGAAAGATCCGGTTTCTTCATTGCCACTGCCGTGTGATCCGGCTCCATATGATCTCCATAGGATTTGTATGTTTGGATTGATCTTTGGGATTCCAATGAGATTGCCTCATCTTGATAATCCTCACGTGCAGACATCGCTATGCCAAGAAAATGCAGGACAGTTCTTGGACATATCTTGGCATGGCTCCTTATTTATATGCATAACATCTCGTTCCCCAATCTGAAAAAAGGTATGACCGACCCTTCGGAGAACGGGGTAATTATTACTCAGAACATAATACCAAACAAGGAGGTTTAGCGGCAATCTCTCTGTCGCAATCATGTAACGGTCATACACGTGTTGTTTGCCTAAAGAGACCATTGAATAGTCACCTGTTCTAACAACATCAGTGGAGTGATTAGATTTTTGGCAGATGTGGGGTTAATGAGCAAACTTGTGAGCGGCGATAAGATGTGAATAATAGCTCGGCGTGCAGTAAGTTGACGCGTCGTTTCACAGGACATTTGACCACGTACTGGCAACAATATCAATGGATTGATGGAGCTCTAGGGTTTGCTCCTATGAATGGCCAGAACCAATTGATTAACAACCATAAGAAAGTCTCCTTACCCCTCATAGACCCCGCTTAAAGGGAGGGAGAAGCTGGATTGCTTGATAATGTCTCCGGATTTCTACGATAATAAGGGTGGAGAAGACAATTGTGGGGTAAAGAGGGGTGATGGTGTGATAGGCAATACCAGGATTATTTGCTCCGCCTTTGACCGCCTTTGATACGTTGACCGTCGTTGACCGGCGTTGGCTAATAATTGCAGGACCAGTTTTATCCACTATTGAGGAGCGTGTGGGCTCAACACGATGATGGTGACGATGACGGTGAGGCAGAGGAAGGAGGGCTAACGCCGCTCAAACGAACAAACAATCGAAGCGTGTTTGTGAGTGATTGAGAGCCATCAGTGGGAGTCTTTATCCGTTGGCTGAAAATGAGCTTCTTAAGCAGTGATTGGAGTCCAACTCACTGCAGCAACTTCCAAGTTGGTGGGTTTAGTGGGGGATTTGCCATAGGGAGGAGATTCGTCAAGGCGTTCATGGGGTTGAAATACGTCTTCCCAATGAAATGCTCTTGCCAATAAGTCTCTTGGCAGATGTTGAAGAAAAATGCCCACAGTGACATCACATGGTGGGGAATATGAGATCAAATGATGGAAACCGTGAATAGAGTGTGATTGTTAATCACCATGTAGATAATATGATCTTTCTCCCTATTGATTTCCATGTGTTTCCCCAGTAGAAACCCAAGTGAGGGAACTCCTTTCCCACTGGCTCCGAGCCAATAAAAAAGTTTTACTGGGAAACCCACTGGGAAAATTACTGGGAAACTTACTGGGAAACTTACTGGGAAAAAAAGGAAAGAAAAATGTAAACATGAAGTAACGGTGGATCCTCCAACATCAATGACAGAACCATCAAAATTGTCCCACCTATTGGACCAGGATGACACACATGATGTTGAGATACTGGATTTAAACCCAACCGAGGAAACGGTTGAAGTCCATGATCCTTCTAAATGTATCGATTGTTTACGGATGCCAATCGAGTTGCACTGTAAGGACTGTGATGAAGATTTTTGTCGTGTTTGCTTCCAGTTTGCCCACAAGGGAGGGAAACGTAAAAAGCATGCATTTGAACAGCTTGTGAGTGAAGCAGATCCGGAAGATCCGCTTGAGACAGCGTTGAAGAATCAAAAGAAGGACCAAATGGATGGTGATGATTCCGAGGGGGACGAGGAAGAAGAGTATGAGAAAATGGACACAGACCCAAAGGACGACTACCACGTCATTCTACGGAAGATCAAAAGAAACACCAAGTTCATTCCTATGAGATTGACGTACGAAGAAAGACAAAAATTGAAGTTATTGGAGGCAGCATTGAGTGTCTCCGAATATACCGACAACGTTGACATCATTTCGCACAAGTCGAAGTCAAGACGGATACTGACCCAATTGAAGCAGATCTGCTCCATTTTAGCGGGATTGACCGTTTCCACGAACATGAAGCTGGGTCAGGAGTTGATCCAGGACAAGGATTTCAAGGAGAACGCAGAATGGTATAAGACGATCTTTGAGATCGGAAGAAGATACAAGATCATGAATCCGGAACGAATGAGAGATACATTTGGTAAACTCTGCTACATGATCATGGATTCTCGATTACCGATGATTAAGGAGCAGATGGAGTTTGATTTGTACACTCCCATCATCACGGTCGAACGGTTCATTGTTCAGCATGGTGACGACAAGGCCTACAAGTTACTGGATGATCCCAAGCTTTTGGACGCGGTTGCCGAGATCAGGTCCGACGGAAAGTCGAGGGGAACGATTCAGAGACTGATCAAGCAAAAGGAGCGGGCCATCGAACAATTGGCCAACCAATATACTTCTCTCAATGGGTTAACCAAGGATCAAATCAGAACCCTTCTTTATTCCATTGGTGACTTCCATGCCTACACAAATAAGAACCGGATCCCAGTCCTCAACATGATTAACAAGCTTGAAACCCATTTTGCTCAGGAAAGTGGCCAATACTCATTGGGTATCAAATACGGCAAGGGTGGTGCCAGATTGACCCACAACCACGAGAAACAGTTTCTGTACGTCAAGCAGGCCCTCCAGCTTTGGAACCATGTGATGAGGGACTTGATTGAATTATGGTATTTGGCCGACGACGACTTGTTCAACGGTGACAAGTACAGGTTGGCTGATACTGGTCAGGGGTTTAACAGAATCAAGACATGCCCTCTGCTCTACAAAAAGATGTACTCCATCCTACACGAGGTCCAACAGAAGTTCGAATACTGGGTGGGCGTGCCTGTCATCCATTTGGGTGATGATGCTGTGCCTAACGCTCTCTTCTTCTTGGACAAGTACATTCAGATTCCCTCGATTTTGATCCCAATCGACAAGTGCATTGAGCAAATCCCCCTTCTAGCCAGAGATCCCTTTATCGACGATTACTTTCAAAACCAATTTAATGGCGTCGAAGACCTCCAGAAGACAATCTTGTGTGACTATTTCAAACACGGCTTCGATGGTAGCGGGGCCGACAACTATTACTTTGCCGGTAGTTGTGTTGACGCGTCAAGCACATCGTCCTGTGAGTTCTGCAACAATATCAACAAAAAACCCTACTACAAGGTCTTCCTCCTCACCGGGTTCACCAACTTCAACGGAGAGGGTCTCTAGATTTTATAATGCAAATAGTGCTGAGCAATATCGGAGTAAGTCATCTTGCCGTTCATAACCGGAGTTTCTCTTCTTTGCCCCGCTCTTTCTTCTTGTATGCTAATCAAGAGATGCTTCTCGAGCGTTAAACCGCTACTGGGAGAAGTGAATGGGTCCCTGCTACACTCCTTCAAACTGTGGAAGGATGAAATCTTGAACTACGATGATTTGGATGGCCATTTTTATGATCAAGTAGTTAGATATTCCTTGCCGTATTACCATCGGAATAGGCTCGTGGACAATGGCGGCGGTCCCATTGCATTTAGAAAGGTGACTAATTTACCTGGACCGTTGCCCGCTGCTGTACAGGGTGATTTGAAGCAATGGTATTTGAATGAATTACGAGTGGAAACCCACCAAGGTGTGGATCCTAAAGAGAGTGTACGCCACGTCGTGCTGCTGCACGGCTTTGCTGCAAATGGAGTCTGGTGGGGTAAGAACGTAGCAGGGTTTGTCAACGCCTCGAGTCGTCCCGCTGTCTTCCACGCCTTGGATCTGATGGGGTTTGGTCTCAGCGGCCGACCGGAGGTGGTGTACCCCAACGAATCCAGAATTCACAACCAATTAAAAATAACCACACAGGGAGTCAACGTAGGGGGAAAACACCCCACATGTTCCTCCTGTGGTGGCAGAGTAGACGGTAAAAAGGATCCAAAGGATTGGTGCAATTGTGGTCATCCCACATACAGCATTAATAGGGATGAATTGTTGCATTACTTGCCCAATCAAGAGGCTCATGTCAAGGAGGTTGAGGATGTCTATGTCGAGAGTTTAGAGCAATGGAGAGTGGCAAACGGTATCGAAAAGATGGACATCATTTCTCACTCCTTGGGTGCAAATCTGACCGTGGCATATGCGTTGAAGTATCCGGAAAACGTGACAAAATTGGTACTTACCAGTCCTGGGGGAATGGAGAAGTCTCCATTTGACGTTAGAAACCCAGAATACAAGAAATTGGCGGAGCGATCCAAAAACGGTGAGGTGTTGCCAGAACAGTTCACCTGGAAGGTTTCCAACGACTCAGATTCGTTCCAATTTCTCGGCAGATACTTTCAGACAGCAGACTGGTTTCAAAAGTGCTGGATTGCCAATGTGTCTCTATTTGGGATCCTGAGATGGATGGGGCCGTTTGGACCAAAGGTCATCTACGACACGTTTCAGCCAAAGCTCATCAGAACAACTGCCATGGAGAGCAAGCAGGAGTTGGAAGCCTTCTTGAAGTACATGTATAGTACCTATATCAGAAAGTCGTTTTCGGAGACGTCGATTAACAGGATATTCGAAGGTACAATTGTGGCCAAGGTCCCGATTTTGGACAAGGTTGAGGTGTGCGGGAAGTCCCAGTTGAAGGACACTCTGTGGTTGTTTGGACAGTACGATTTCATGTACTCACAGACGGGAGAATGTGCCATGAGACAGTTACAAAGACAGGGTAAATACTCAGATTTCAAGGTCGTGGAAGAAGCGGGCCATAACGTGGCAATGGACAACCACCCCAAGTTTAATGCCTTGGTTATCGACTACTTGAAGTTGTAAGAGGTAGATTTGCGAATTATCTAAACTTCGATTCCTAATTATTTAACTATAAACAGCGTATTTATTGCTTGGATTGACCGATGTAGTTGATGGCAGAACCGGCCTTGAAGAATTCAACCTGATCCTTCGACATGGTGTGCTTACAGTCGATGACGAACTTCTCACCTTTTCTCTTAGTGACCTCCACCTGGAGAATACCACCGTTGTCACCGTGCTTAGCAACCAGATCCCTCAAATTCAAGGTTCTGAGAACGTCACCAGAGGACAATCTATCGTAATCAGCTTCGTTAGCAAAGTTCAATGGCAACATACCTTGTTTCTTCAAGTTTGTTTCGTGAATTCTAGCAAATGACTTGGTCAAGATGATTTGACCACCGAGGAATCTTGGCTGCAAGGCAGCGTGCTCTCTAGCAGAACCCTCACCGTAGTTGTGTTCAGCAACCACGACCCATGGACGGGATTCCTCCTTCCACTTGAACATGAGGTCTGGAATCGTGTATTTGGAACCGTCTAAATCGTATGCGGTGTTGACCTCACCAGTTTCCTTGTTGACTGCACCAATGAGGGTGTTGTGTGCAATGTTTGTCAAATGACCCTTGTATTTCAACCAAGCACCGGCAGCAGAGATGTGATCGGTGGTACACTTACCCTCCACCTTGAGGATGACGGTTGTTTCCAATTCTTGGCCATTCCAAGGCTTGAAAGGTTCAAGAAGTTCCAAACGGTCGGAGGTCTTGGACACATTGATTTCCACTTCAGGCTTTGGCTTTGGTTCGGCTTCAGGGTAGAATTGCTCCCTACCTGGGATGAACCCTTGGGATGGTAAATCGACACCCTTTGGTGGGTTGAATTTGAAGGATTCACCGTTAGGCTTGGTGATGGAGTCTGTCAATGGGTTGAATGCCATGTCTGCTGAGTAGATCATTGCTGTGACAATGTCAGGAGAGGTCAAGAAGTTCATTGTTTCTCTGTTACCATCGTTTCTGGCCTTGAAGTTTCTGTTGAAAGAGGTGAAGATGACGTTTTCACCCTTTGGTGCGTTATCGCCTCTATCCCATTGACCAATACATGGACCACAAGCGTTAGCCAAGACGATGGCGTTATTACGCTCGAAAACGTCAATCAAACCGTCTCTTTCCATGGTAGCTCTAATCTGTTCGGAACCTGGAGTGACAAAGAAGGGGATCTTTGGCTTCAAACCAGCAGCTTCGGCCTGTTGCATGATTGATGCAGCTCTCGTCATGTCCTGGTACGAGGAGTTGGTACAGGAACCAATCAACCCAGCAGAGACGTTCTGTGGCCACTTCTTTTCCTTGGAGGTGGTCTTCAAATCGGAGATCTTGGTGGAAAGATCGGGGGTAAATGGACCGTTGACGGATGGCTCCAAGGTGGACAGGTTGATCTCAATGATTTCGTCGTATTTGGCGCCCTTGTCAGCTTGAAGGAATTGGTGATCTTTATTGACTTGGGAGACTATGTCGGCAATTGGGCCTCTCTTGGTGGCCTTCAAATAATCAAGATGGGCCTGTTGCATTGGGAAGGTGGATGTGGTTGCCCCGATTTCGGCACCCATGTTACAAATGGTGGCCATACCGGTACAGGAGAGAGTTTCCACACCTTCACCAAAGTATTCGACAATGTAACCGGTACCACCTCTCACAGTGAGCTTACCGGCCAAGTGTGTGATGACATCCTTTGGAGAGGACCAGCCGCTGAGTTGGCCGGTCAACTTGACACCGAGAATCTTTGGAGCCTTCAATTCCCACGGAGTTCCTGTCAAGGCGTCGACGGCATCAGCACCACCAACACCAATGGCAATGGCACCCAAACCACCGGCATTAGGAGTGTGGGAGTCGGTACCCAACATCATCAAACCTGGCACAGAGTATTGTTCCAAGACGATCTGATGGATGATACCTGAACCACCGGGCCAGTATTGCAAGCCGTACTTGGCGGCAGAAGACTCCAAGAAGGAGAAGACCTCCTTGTTGAGCTGAAGACCGTTCTTCAAATCTACGTCAGCACCGTCCTTACCCACAATCAAGTGATCACAGTGCACGGATGCAGGAACAGCGGTGGATGACATACCACAGGTGATGAATTGGAGAAGAGCCATTTGAGCGGAGGCATCCTGCATCGCAACTCTGTCAGGGTTGAGTTTCAAATACTGGGTACCTCTGATGTTGTGAACGG
This sequence comes from Saturnispora galanensis, assembly GCA_030584985.1. Taxonomy (NCBI): domain Eukaryota; kingdom Fungi; phylum Ascomycota; class Pichiomycetes; order Pichiales; family Pichiaceae; genus Saturnispora; species Saturnispora galanensis. Next base: position 121,046 of record JAJMCD010000020.1, on the reverse strand, counting down.
ACCCGGACACATCGTTGGTATCCACCAAGTGGGAATAAAGAACCTTTTCAGCATATGTCAAAGGTTGACCATTGAGTTGGGCTTTAACTTGGTTCAAGTTTTTGACCAATTTGGCGAACGGAGGAGTTCTCAACTCAAAGCCCTTTGGTGGAGTGAGGTTGGAGATCGATCTGATCGAAGATCTGGCTGCTAGCATCCCTAATTGTCGAAGAAAGAAGGGTATGACTCAGTTTGTGATAGAAAATCAAGTGAGTGGCTCAGCATATTGACGACGAATAGGATCGATTGCAGATGTAAGTCTCAAAAGAAATTTCCAAAATTGGTATCAATCGGATGAGATAATTACCAGAAAGACGATGGTTATAGTAGAAGGCTTTCAGGGCCAACCACAATCGAGTTAGACGTCACTTTGTGAGTTTACTGCGACAAAAAATTTACCGCGCTTTTTCAATTGCCCGATTGGGAAGGTGGTGTGGCGCAGCAAGGGGGGGGGGCAGTAGGGGAGACGGGATTCGAAGACCACCGGGGCGGCAGGCAATGGAAAGGGTGGGATTTATTCACGTCGTTGCCATACACTTTGCTGAGGTTCATTTACTCACCAACCAACTTGAGTGCAAACGTGACTTCGGATTATTGTGGCGCATTCAGGGAAGAATTTCCTGTAGGAGTGAGTGTGGCTGGTGAGGCATATCTGGCGCAGCCCAGTTTAACCAGATGATCTGCTGGTTCCAGCACATAGTTGCCCAAAACCCAGATGAACACCTGCGAGATTTGGGCTATGTTTGGCGTATGGGCTGTGGCTGGTGAGAAGACTCTTTGCGCATGTTCAACAGATCAATTGTGATCAATTCCGCCTTCCTTTTTCCCAGCTATGGAAACATTACGAAAATAGGATCCTTTTCTACTCAACAGAATTGCAGTTGCGGACGCCATTCTGTTACCCATTCGCCGACTGATTTCATTGTCCAGTTATCTACGCTCACGTGACATGGTGGCGCATGCGGTTAAGAATGTGACACAGGCCATAGAAGTCATGAATTTCTCCTCTTTGAGACGCCGAAATGTAACACAAATTCACAAACTTCTTACTGCAACGTAGAATGCACGTTGTGTAATTGCCCAGCATTGTTCATTGGTGGGAGTCTACACTTCAATTGCCTCGAATTGTTTTCTTCAAAATGTGGCGCATATATTGAAAATCTTCTCCTGCACTAGTGGCTGGTGAACAAATGCTTGGCAAGGGTCAGCCAGATTACTTGAACCCAATTTCGCCACCCCTCGCCACTGCTTGTTTCTCCAAAGTCTTTGAGTTGATCGCAGCAAACCTTTCGTACCCCATTTCTCCATTGAAACCCACCTGCAACTACCCCTACACATGGTGGCTCATGCGGTGGCTCACACGGCGAAAATCACCCCATGTATGTGGCGCATGTCGGCACCTGTGCCTGGTGAGCCGATACCTCATGTGCCAGCCAGATCTCTTCACACCCATTTCACCATCACAACGCCGTGCCACGCCACGCCACGCCACTTCACCCATCAAATCGTTCACGTGTTTTTTGCTCAATCCATACCCATTTCCCAACTGGTTCCCACCCTAATACCCACCCCTACACATGGTGGCTCATGCGGTGAAAATCTCCCTATGTTTGTGGCTGGTGGGCTCATGCTTGGCACAAGTTAGATCTCTCCGATTTCTTTCCTTCCAGTCACCCACCCTCCACCAAATTTTATGGGCCAGGCACCTTATGGTGTGTTACAAATATCCCTTTTTTATGACCTCTTTTCTCCACTTGTACTTCAAGAAACTGTACTCTTTGCAGAGCTGCACATGGTGGCGCATGCGCTAAAAATTCCACCGTGTTTGTGGCTGGTGAACACAGCTCAGTATTGACCCGCAGGACGCTTGTGGCTTGTCAATTAAATGCCCTTTGAGCGCTTCAAAGTTTATGTACAGAATAAACTTCTTATTCTTATCATATCCCGCACCTTTCAACAAGTGAAACCCTCCTAGGACGCCAAGAAGACCCTAATCCAACCCATGTTCTATTTTTAGACCAACGGTTTTTCCGGTTCGTGGTCTTGCAGTGAATATTCCCCTCTAACATGAACAGACAGACCGCTATCTTAAAACAGACTTCACCATTGTGCTCGCCCAACTTGTAGAAACCAATGTATAAAAAAAAACACCTCTTTTCCCCCACCAGAAACAGAAATACCCTCGCTTACCCAACATTATGCAATGACACCATGTTCATTTACTCAAGTTGGAGAAACCCTAAATGAGAATTAAAAAAACCCATAAATGCCCAACCACACCCGTCCATCCTATTTACCAAACCTCTGCCTGTCTCCCTTTACTGCTCGCTGAGATTTCCCACCCTTACCACTAATCACCACCAAAACCCATTACGTAATGGCACTTTTTGCCAAGAGTGCTATATCTTCCCCCTCAAAGACCTAAAGCATATCCAATCAACCTCAAACACACTACAACGTCTCCACCTATCTCCCAATCAAATCTTACCAGCTTCCCACCCCTCTTCGCTTAAATACAGCCACCCTATTAAAGTCTTTGTGGCGCATGTGTGGCTCGTGCGCAGCAAACGCGTGGTCTGGACGCGGTGTATAAATATGGCCATCCGGCTGGAAAATCGTCGACGTTGTCAACACGTTCTTTTTAAAGCAAAACCAAGCAAAAGTAAGTAAGACGACTTGAATCGTGGATCAACCCCCACTTCTACATTGGCCAATGAAATACCAAACCATGGTGGGGCTTTTGCGCATATCAAAACTCCACATGGGGCAAGTACCAGGCGCCATGAGAAAAATGGCAAAACACGTGTTCAGATATTGAATAAAGTGGTTGAGAGCCAGCTACAAGCGGAACCTGGGGCCTAGATGGATACACCATCACATGAACACCTTACTAACATCACCACAGAATGAAAGGTTTAATTTTAGTCGGCGGTTACGGTACCAGATTGAGACCATTGACATTGTCTTACCCAAAGCCATTAGTTGAATTTGCCAATAAGCCAATGATCTTGCACCAAATTGCAGCCCTTGCTGCTGCTGGTTGTACAGATATTGTGCTTGCCGTCAACTACAAGCCGGAAGTGATGGTTGGTGCTTTGAAGCAATACGAAGAGGAATACGGCGTTTCTATCACGTTTTCCGTTGAAGAAGAACCTTTGGGTACTGCAGGTCCATTGAAGTTGGCAGAAAAGATCCTTCAAAAGGACGATACACCAATTTTCGTCTTGAACTCAGACGTTATCTGTGAATACCCATTGAACGAATTGCTTGAATTCCACAACAACCACGACGGTGAGGCCACAATCGTCGCCACCAAGGTTGATGAACCTTCCAAGTACGGTGTGATTGTTCACGATAGAGACGTTCCAAACAGAATCGATAGATTCGTCGAAAAGCCTGTCGAGTTCGTCGGTAACAGAATTAACGCTGGTATTTACGTTTTGAACCCTTCTGTGATTGACTTGATTGAAATGAGACCAACCTCAATCGAATCCGAAACTTTCCCAATCTTGGTCGAACAAAAGAAACTCTATTCCTTTGACTTGCAAGGTTACTGGATGGATGTGGGTCAACCAAAGGATTTCCTCACCGGTATGTGTCTCTACTTGACCGCAGAATCCAAGAAGGGTAACAAGGACTTGTCCACTGCGGATTACGTTAAGGGAGGTAACGTCCTCATTCACCCATCCGCCAAGGTCGGTAAGGGCTGTTCCATCGGTCCAAACGTCGTGATTGGTCCAAACGTCGTGATCGGCGATGGTGTTAGAATCGTCAGATCCACCATCTTGAAGAACTCCCAAATCAAGGACCACGCCATGGTGAAATCAACCATCGTTGGTTGGAACTCCACAGTCGGCAAGTGGGCCAGAACCGACGGTGTCACTGTTTTAGGTGAAGACGTCACTGTTAAGGACGAGATCTACGTCAACGGTGGTAAGGTCTTGCCACACAAAACCATTAAGGAGAACGTTGAGTCTCCACAAATTATTATGTAAGCACCCTTCCACTGAAATTTTTTTAGTCTCAAACCAACAACTAATTTCTTCACGCTAAAACCCCCTTTTCACGTGCTTCCAATGGCGTATGGAGACTTTGAACAGCGGGAATCGGAGGTGTGTATTTAGGATCATTATTACGGGAAATTTTCCGCTCAAATCGACCCTACAGGTCCATTTTTCAGTCTGTTTTACTAACTTTATCGTCATGTAGTCAATTGGCTTTCAATCCAAGAATGCCATCCAATTGGGCACTCGAGAAAACATAGAGGAGTTACTTTCCCAATATACATTCTCCTGTCTTGCTCTTTCGGCAACAAAAGCCCACATGTTTGCACTTTACGCCGATATTTTATATGTTCTTGATTTGAACGAGGTGTCTCAAAGGTTGGAATCCCCTGATTTGAAGAAGGGCGAAGGGGTCGAGGATGCCATTAAACATACACTGGCGACTAACTTGTCTGGAGTCAGCCAATGCTATCTCAATTTCAATCACAGGTTACTCTATTTGGTGACTTTCCAAGGTCACGTGCAAGCAGTGAATGCAGACGATGCAATCAATGGCAAGCTTACAAATGTGGGCCAATCGTCTAACATCAGTGGCGGCGTGATGAGGTTTTTCCCCTCAACGGAAAGTGACACGGCTCTTGTTCTGTCCGGATCCCATGAAGTGATACTCATCAATGGCCAATCTCAAAAGACAATCCTCGACAACATCAGTGCACTCAATTGGGTCCACCAGTCCGATTCCGAGATAATCTACACGAAAATCGGCTCCAGTGATGTGGTGAAGTCAAACATCAACAATTTCACCAACCCGTTGTCAACTCAAACGATACAATTAGAGGAGTCGGCCCCAATGATCACAGACTTCGAGTACTTCTCCCAAGACAAGTTTGTCATCATTTCCGGTGACGGGGAAATCCCCACCGAACAAGTGTGCTACATTGTCGACAACGACAAAGTGACACAATCAGACACAATCTTCACCGCATTTTCATTTGTTGACCGCTTAGCAAAGACATACACCCAGTTGATCCCACAATGGTCAGAAACACACCCGCTAATCATGGTGGGAATGTCGACAAAATCTGAGGACGTGACAATGTTGACCCCCCAATACCAATTGAAGCCATTAAATGACCAGGATGGTGCAACAATGCCAATGTTTGAAGACAACGACACCTCCGTTATTGGATTTGCAACCGACTTGACTTCAAAGGTTGAGGTCTTGGAACCATGCAAGGGTGTTGACGCCTGTGACAGTTTGCCAAGAATTTACGTTTTGAACGATGTTGGTCAATTGTTGAGTTGGAATATTTGGCTAGCCGACGATATCAGAGGCGGAAAATTGGATCTGCAAAGATCCTTAACCGCTTTCACCAGTCATACGCCAAAGACCGGTGCAGAAGAACCACAACCCACCACACAAGACCCAGCGCCCGTGGTTGCCGAACAGAACCCATTTGGTATCGCTACAGGTAATTCTTCATTTGGCTCCACAGGCTTTGGGGGTTCCACAGGCTTTGGTTCCACAGGCTTCGGATCCACAGGCTTTGGCTCCACAGGCTTTGGCTCTACAGGCTTTGGCTCCACAGGTTTCGGAAGTTCCTCTGGGTTTGGTGCAAAACCAGCACAGACACAAAGTAACCCCTTCGATGGCAGTAAGGGTGGGTTTGGATCATTTGCTACTAAAAACTCTATCAGTCCATTTGGTGCCGCAGGAGGAGACAAGGCAGATGAATCAGCAAAGAAGGGTGACTCACCGTTTGGCGCAATTGGTGCATCAGGTGCACAAGCCAGCGGCTCCCTTTTTGGTAATGCAGAACAACAGAGTGGCTTGCCGTTTGGAGCAGTTGGTGCATCGGGTGGCTCCTTGTTTGGTACTGAAGGGAAGAAGAGCGAATCGCCATTTGGCGCTATTGGTGCATCTGGTGCACAGGCACGAAACACCCTCTTTGGAAATGCGGAGAAGAAGAGTGAATTGCCATTTGGCGCAAATGATGCCTCTGGTAGCTCTCTGTTTGTTACTGCAGGGAAGAAGAGCGATTCACCATTTGGAGCAATTGGCACGTCAGGTGCTCAAGCAGGTAGTTCATTATTTGGAAACGCAGATGCAAAGAAGACCTCTCCATTTGGTACCCTTGGTGATTCTGGTGCAGGCTCATTATTTGATGATTCTGGAAAAAAGAATGATTCTTTGTTTGGTTCATTGAATATTTCTGATAACAGTTCACCGTTTGGTGCTTCGGGAGATAAACCTTTAGTTAATGGACAAAAGACATCAATTTTTGGGCAAAAGAAGGATCAAAAGGAGTCAAATACTGCTTCCTCTTTCAGTTTTAACGTGGATAAGACGCCAGGGGAAGCCAAGCCTGCCACATCCTTTTCCTTCAACGTGGATAAGAAGCCGGAGGAAACTAAGCCAACTCCATCCTTTTCTTTTAACGTTGATAAGAAACCAGAGGAAACGAAGCTTGCCACGTCCTTTTCTTTTAACGTAGGTAAGAAACCAGAGGAAACGAAACCAGCATCCTCCTTTACTTTCAAGACAAACAAAAAACCAGAGGAAACGAAACCAACACCCTCTACTTTCAATGCAGAGAAGAAACCAGAAGAAACTGTGGCTGAATCTAACAAACCAAGCTCAATCTTTGGCTCCAATACCCAACAACCTACCTCCATCTTTGGTGGTAATACCACAACAAATCCATTTGGTGGGTCAAGCTCATTGAAAGACATGGGTGGTTTAAATGATGCTATAAAGGCCGAAAGAGGTAAACCGCTGTTTTCCTTTCCAAAGAGCATGGACTTGGATGCAGATTATGATGATGATTCCTCTGAATCGGTGAAGGACGAAGATGAAGAAGAAGCGGAAGAAGCGGAAGAAGAGGAAGAAGAGGAAGAAGAGGAAGAAGAAGAGGAAGATGAGGATGACGAGGATGACGAAGAGGTCGACGGCGTCGACGACGTGGAAGAAGACAGTGACGAGGACGTTTATGCCCAACTTGCAGCTGAAAAGAAAGCAGAGAAAGCTAAACTGGAACTTGAAGCTGAAAAGAAGGCAGAGGAAGCTAAATTGGCCGTGATTGAGGCTGAAAGGGAGGTGGAAGAAGGAAAACTGGCCGTTCTCGAAGCTGAAAAGATGGCAGAAGAGGACAAAATTGCTCTTCTTGAGACAGAAAAAAAGCAGGAGGAGCAGAGACTGGCCAAGACGGAAGCATCTCAGAAAGAAGAGGAGCAAAAGCTTGCCACCATCGAGAAAGAGATGGAAGTTGAAGAGAAACGTGCTACGAAAGCGCAGTCGAAGAAGAAGGCCATCTTGAAAAGTAAAGAGATGTTGCAAAAGTTGGGCGCCAAATATGGGTCCGAACCAGTTGTGGCCTTACCACTATCGGATTCGGAAACAGACCTAGAGGAGTATAGTGATGATTCGATGGTTGCTGAAAGAATTAAGACAGATGATATCAAATTGACGTCTGTTACGGTGGAGGTGGACTTGATGGTTCCTGCTGCGGTCACAACGGAAGATAATGCCACTGACGTAACGACAAGCGTTGAGCCGGCGTATACGACGCAGACCACCAACTGCGAAGGTGACGAACACGCGATTGTTGCATTTGAAGGTGACGAGGCATATTTGAGTCAGCACCACATTCCTGAGTCGCTGCCTGTGCTGGTGGCCTTGAACAAAGTTGAATATCCCGAGGACTTGACGTCATTGGGTGAAATTGGGTCTGAGATGAAGAAGATCATTTATGATGTTGAGGCGGAGTTTCAGGTTTTGGAAAAGAACGTGGAGGCTTACCGGAGGTATTTGAGTGACCAGAATGAGAATCAGATCATTGAGCACACTTTGGAGAACAGTGGAGGCTTCCCCACCCATTGGAGGCTCTTTGAGATTCCAACTATTATTGAGGGCAGCAAACAACTTCGTGAGGAATATGATGTCATGAAGGAGATGACGGATACCACTTTTGAGGCCGTTGAAGGCACTCACAAGGATGTGTTTACTGTGACCAAGAAGATGGTTGTACTAGGTAAAGAGATTGATCAATTGGAGGAAGAGATTGTCAAGACCAGTCTTGAAGACAACGATTTGGACAAACCTCTCAGTTTTGAACAGGTTCAGGAACGCCGTCATTTGGTGTCCTTGGCACAAGAGGTGAGAACCCAGTTTGAGCGGTTGAACGAGGGTGTGCTTATTTTGAACAGTCAGATCGAACCCGAGAGAATTGTGGGTGAGCAGTTCAATACTGTCTTGTCATCGATCCAAAGATCAATTCATCACCACATGAGTGTTGTTCAGGACATTCGTGAACAGATCTCGAGCTTTGGAAGTAGTGACAATGCGGAGGTTCCACCAACAGGCATCAAATTGGATGAGAATGTGATCAGGTTGAAGATGAGTGAGATTGTTGCCAAGAAGGCACGTAAAGCTGCATTGAGGAGGGCGTTTGAGAGTAGGGAAGTGGCGGTGAGTCGTTTTACGTGAGCGCACACTGCGAACGAACAAACGAACAAACGGATGAAGTGAGTTTGTGAGTGAGTGAATAAGTAAGCAGGAGTTAAGTTGAACAGATAAGTAGATAAGTGAGTGAATAATTAAGCAGGTGTTAATTTGCACAGATAAGTAGATAAGTAAGTAAGCGTTAATTAAGTGAACAGAACAAACAAACAAACAAACGAAAGCAATAAGTTGTGAAGTGAGTGGATAAGTGAGTATCCGGTAATTGAATGAATATAAAGGTATGGATATGAGATGAAGAATTCATTGAGTAAGTGATCTGGTTGTGAATATATAGGCAATTGATTTAGTGAATGCACAGGTTAATACGTGAGTTAATTGATGAGCAGATTATCAATTGAGTGAATATTGAATAGAAACATATGAGAAGAGTAGGAGTAAGTTTGTGATTAGTAGGTGAAATCGCTATGGCAATGATTAGAAATGAATTGAGCAAATATGAAAGTGATGAATACGTGATTACGTGGTTAATTCAATGTTTAATTAAGCAAAGAGCAAACTAGTAATTAAATCGATGAGAATGCAACTAATTAACAAGAAAGCAAGTGCGGGTAAGTGAAGAATTAACAGAGTAAATATACAAAGTCATAAAGTGATAAGTGAAGTGAATTTGAAAGTGGAAAACTGAGTGCTAATTGGGCGAAGAAGTAGGTGAATGAATTGAAGATTAATTGAGTTAAATCTATATTTGATAACTCTATTTCTTTGTATATATTGGTTCTGTGGCATCTGAAAGTATGACTGATCAATGATTCATGTAATCGGGTAAATAAATGAATGATTATGTGAAAGTTAGTCACGTATCAATTAATTGAGTAGGCTAATGATTAACCGATATATAATTAAGTGAATACGTAAATAAATAAACCACGTAATGTAAGAGGTAGGTTAGTAAAGGTGTGAATAAGTACGTGAGCATTAATGATAATCAAATTACTAATTAAGTAATAACTAACGGATAAGATGATGAATACTTATGTGAATTGGCGGTAATCAAATGGTTGATTGATTAGATTAATAAGTAAGTGAACACAGTGGATAGTAAAGGACTAATTGAGCGGTAATGTGGATTTATTAAGTGAAAATGTTAATGAATTATTTGGTGAATCACGTGAATAAGTGGGTGAATGAACTGGTCAATAGGTAAGCAAGTGAAGATGAATGATGATCAATGATCAAGTTAAAAAGCAGGAGCTAAATCAAGTGAATATGCAGGCCCACAATGCGATGAATTAATTGAATTCAAAGATGAATACATCAGTGAATAGAAAGTGAATACTTGAGTGAATAGGATGAATAAGCAAGCAAATGGATTGATTGATTAAACAGTTTTAAATCAATACCCAATTGAATGCCTGCCTTTACTATTACATTGCTAAGTAAGAAAAACTTCATGCTAAACAAAGGCGGAGTGAGTTTGTAAGTATACGGGTGAGAGCTTTGGTAAGTGAATAATTCAGTTAATCACGGGAAGAGCAGGACACCAATTAGATGAACGAGTAAGTTGATGGGTTATTCAGTGAGTGAATCATGTGAATAAGTAAATGAACAATTAAGTGAATAATTACAGGAATACACAATTGAATAAGTAAGTGATGATTGAGTGAACAGTGAACAGATTGGGTAAAATCCGGGGATTCCTTCAGTGGTTGCGAGATTGAGTCAACAAAGAAGTAGGTAAATGAGCAAATGGATGATCACTTAGAAGAGTTGCTGGATAGTTAAGTGAATAAGTAGAAGATTAATTAAGTTACTTCACTTGTTGATCCCATATTGTACCATCTAGAACTATAATGACCCGACTTTGAGAAAAAATAGGTGGAATAGATGATAAGTAACGGTGAATGAGAGTGAGATATTAATTGTGTGAATAAAATAGACGATCAATTGGAGTAAATAGTTGGTGAACAATTGGAGATAAGTGGATGATACAGAGATGATCAATCGCGTGATATGCAAGCTAATAAGTTAATTGAACAACTAATTGAATGAAAACATGAATGAGGTTTATTGATTTGGCGAAGATGTAAAGGAATGAACCAAGAAAGGCAATAAGTATGTGAGTAATGGTGTGAATGAGTTAATAGGCCATTAAATGAAAGCAGTGAATACCAAGGGAGCAATTAAGTGTATATATTAACAAGTAAACAATGCTTAGCAGACTGATTAATGGTAATTAGGCGAGTGAACAAGTGTGTTAAATATGCGAATAAATGTGGAAGTGAGTAGTTGACTAGCTAGGTAGACGAGTAAGTGAATAAATGAAAACTAAGTGAATAATTATATTGAATTAGTAGTGACATAAATGGATGATATCTTTGACTTATGAAACAAGTGAGTAAACAAGTGAATAAGCGATTAATTCAGTCGATGAGTAAATTAGTGAGTAAGTGATTCATCTACGCATTTGTTTAATTATCTTATTGATGGGGTGATCCATTAAATGAATAGTGAATTAATAACCCATGAAAGGTGTCTATGTGATGGAATTCACCTTCTCAAGAACAAAACAATGTGAATTGGTGATATCAGACTTGTAAATTAGTGTTTAGATGACAAGTAAGTCAATTAAGTGAATCACACGAATACGTAAATCAATTGATCAAGTAATTCGGTGGATGAGGTAATGGAATAAGCAGGTTTGATAAATGAGTAACGATTAAATGAAATCAAGTGATGAGTTAGGTGAAAGCAAGTTATTAATTGACTGAAATCAAGTCATCAATTAAGTGAGACCCAGTCATTGATTAGGCGAAGGCAAGTAATAATTGAGTGATATCAAGTGATTAATTGACTGAAATCAATTCATCAATTAAGTAAAAGCAAGTAATCAATTAAGCAAAACCCAGTCATTAACTCCGTAAAAACAATTGATGAATTGAGCCAAGTCAAGTCATCAATTACATATATGTGTGATAGCTAAGTAGGTAATAATTGGATAAACTGCCAACTAAATCCAATCATATAAAACCACCCCTCCGAGTGAATATCCCCACTTACTACCACTCTACGCACAACCACCCCTCACCAACCATTGTATGAGTCACAATCGACTTCCTACCACCCCTTCCCCCCACCTCCTCCCACTAAATGCCGCAGTATTCTATGCCTAGTAGGAACATTTCCCCGTGCGGATGCACCGCAGGGAGCGCGTCCTACTGGGCCTACTTAGTTTAGTCATATTTACTGAGCACTCAAAAATACTTGCCTCACCTCACTCTTCATCACTATGAGGAAGGAACGTAGGCTACAGATCGACCTCTCGAAGACGAGGTCCCGTCTGGGTGAACGCTCGAAGGAGGCCACGCTTGTGGTTGGTCGTTCGCTTGACCAACAGGCTTCACAGCAACCCCAGCAGCAACAATTGGCGTCTCCTGTAAACGAGACAAAATGGCCACTACGGGACCCTGCAATGGACCTGACCACAGATCAGCGTGCTGCAGAGGAAACAAAGAAGCTACACACCGACAGCGTCCAACTTGCAGTGAAATTCCATGAACAGAGGGTCTCAAATGAGGCAGTGATTGTGAATTCCGACTGGATCCCTGGTGCCCATCCAGGAGACGTGGGGGAATTACTGTGTCAATCTACAACTGGTGGTTCCCCTAGACGTCTCTGCTTTATCTTCCCAAATCTCGAAGGCGCCTCAGAAGATAAGTCATCAAATTCAACAGTGGGAAACAGGTTCGTCAACACCAACGGTGGCACCCCAGGCGTCACAGGAGGACCACCCGGAATCAACTCCACCACAAATCACACCGTGTCGATTCAGTCAGGCCCCTTGGCCAATCTTCTCCAAGTCAAACCAAGAAGTCACGTGACCGTGCACTTGCGAAGACGACACGACATGGAGGTGGACACGGTGGAGTTATACATCAAGGATCTGCATCTCTCCCGAGGTGACATGTGGAACATCTCAAATCTTCTCTTAAATACGGCCTTATACAGAACCCAGAAACTCACGTTTCTAAGGGGCTCCATTCGAATGAATGTTCAGCGTATCTATAAAAACGGCCACAAGGTGTTTTCCGGAGTGGTGGGCAAGAACACCAAGTTTGTCTTCCGATCCCAATCCGCCCGCTTGATCGTCTTCATCCAGATCTCCTCGGAAATGTGGCATTTTGAGGAATCCGGCGAACAAATGTTCCATAAGTTGGTCAATTCCTTCTTTCCAAAGTCTTTCCAGCGGTGGAAAGAGCTAGGAACACACCATTTGATCACAATTGTGCTTTTCTCAAGCGTGGATCTCGATCAAGACGTGAATAAGTATACCCAGGGCGAAATGCCCCAAAACAACAGAAACTACTACAGAGTCGTCGTGGACCAGGTGAGTATTCTCCTATGGAACGAGATTATGGCCACGTTGCGTCTGGAGTTTGCAAACTTCAAAAGAGACATCAGTTTGCACAAAAATCATCACGTGGACGCAGATCATCCCCAGGAATACATCATCGAAGGTGATATCTTACCCTCCGTCAAAGGTAACATCCTAGAGGCCATAAATTTGGCCATGAGTCTTGTTGTGGACGACTTCAAAGACCCCGACTTGCGACAAACTACAAACCACTTCATTTTCATCACCCCCGGCACAGGGATCTTCGACGTCTCCTACGACACGTTGATCCGAACAAGCAAACTCCTTTCCACAGTGGACTCCTCAATCGACATCATCTGCTTGAGCAAACCGCCATTGCATTTAGTGCCTTTGTTACGATACCTCGACAATCAGAACAAATTGAGACACTGCATCCCATGCTGGATGGATATCTCCTTCTGGTCGGACTCCTCCCAAGCAGTCCACCAGTGGTTGCCAAGGTGCAAAATCTACGACTTGCAAATGATGGGCGCCATGGAAACAGACCTGAATTTGGTCAATCGAAACGAGTTGAATCTGTCCCAATACCGGTCAATGGTGGAGGCAATGGACGCCTACGACGCCATGGCTTTTAAATCCCCCTTGAATAGATCAAAGTACGAGAAGGAGATCATGAATAAAAGACCTTCCTTTACTGAGAAGATGAAGACAGTGTCTTTCAGTGGTGCCCCGACCAGTGGTACCTCGACAGCAGCAGCAAGCATCAACGGCGTGGAAAATGACACCGAAAACGATAACAAGTTACAGCCGGCTGACTTCTTATCCGTCAAAACCTCCTCCCCTATGACATCCAATGTGGTGGGGGTGACAACTCAATCGAAATCTAACGTCTCCGCCTTCTCCGCTTTGTTGTCTCTCTCGAAGAAGACAGAACAACAACCAAGTGCCAGCAATGCGTTCCAGTTTGTCAAGAAAATGATTAGCACCCCAATACTACGGCCAGCAGTGGGTCCGTCTGCTAATTCCAGTGCCGGTCATAGTAACGCCAACATTGTCGAGGAATCACTCGAGGATTTGTCTCTTAACGAAAGCGCCAGTGGAAGACATGCCAGCATTGACACCAACAGGTCCCTAGCCACCAGGAACGGTTCAATTTCTGTTGATGTTCTAAAAATGAGACCCAGGAAACCCAACTTGAATCAAAAAAGACCTTCTTCCAAATCCAACAAATCGAAGGAGGTTTCCACCTTCAACGGGTATTGGACAAACATCGACAATCCTACCAAGACGTCGTTAAACGATATCCAGAATATGATCACGTACGGTCGATGGAGGTTTGTTTTCCCCCCCAAGGTTAAGCGGAAGGTGGTCAAGTGGAACTCCTTGACCTCCCCAGCGGCTTTGCCGCTTACTACACCCTTGTTCCCCACTCTCCAAGACTTCAATCAGAATTTCACATTTAGAATCTACGATGTGTTCTTGAACCAGAATGGAGAATCCGACACGGCCGGAGGATCCAGCTTGATTTTGTTTAGGAATATGATTTCCTTGCGATTGTCTCTGGGTTTCCAGATCTGTGACGGCGACAACGTCATCAAGGTCGAAGACCAGAGGAAACCTAACGGTGACTCGAAGATGTTGGTACACAACGTGAACGAATCCAACTATTTGGGTGCACGCATGTACTTCATTTTGGGCAACGAAATCCACCGATTGAGCTGTGATTTCAATGGGTTGGTCAATGTTCAGGTTTACAAGCGAATCACCAATACCGACGAATTGATCATAATGAACAATGATAAGGAGTACATTGAACAGATCCGGTCCAGGTATTCCGAGAAGTATCTTCCTGTCACAATCAAAACCAACTCTGCAGATATGAGAAATTACAACTGGAACAAGTTGGATCAGGCTGTGGCAGGTTATGATGATTCAATCGATAAACAAAGATATCATAGGTTGAAGTTCGTCATATTACCCACCGAAGTTCCTGAAAACTCGTACTCTGTGACAAATGAACAGTTGACGCCGGAGGAGATCCGTTTGGAAGGGATCCGGTCTCTGATCATGAATATCAACAAAGTCAGATACATGCCTCCGGAAGAGCGCAGGGTGAGCAGAAAGGTCGAAATCAGTCCCGAGATCAACTTCTACACTGGCGGGTTGTTCAAGTATTTGAAGAATGCTTACAAGACTTTCACAACAGAACAGAGGTTGAATTCGATATTATTTGTCACTCCCAAGTACAACAAGAACATCAACCTCTTCAAGTTGGCTGCGGTTTTGCAGATCGACGGGGGTGTTGAAATTCGAGATAGAACATGGCACATGAAGCAACACCACAACTGTTTGTTGGGGATGGAGTTGGTCAGCTGGTTGATTGAAAATTTCGAGGATATCGACACCAGGGAGGATGCAGTTGAGTACGGTAATCATCTGATGGATCAACAGGTGCTTTCTCATGTTGTTTCCAAGCATGGGTTCCTTGATGGCCACTATTTCTACACACTCAAGAAAAAGTATTGGATCACAGCACCCAGCGTCCAGAATGCGATCAAACAGATCCAGGAGGAGCTTGACGACAAGAGCTCGGACAGGCGCAAGTCCAGTGTTGCCTCTGAATTGGAGACGTTGAAAACCGAGGACGAATCCAGTAAGAGTGTTCGAACCAGATCCGTGTCCAATGTGCCGTCATTTAAGTTGTTTAAGAAGGGCGAGGATGCAGCGGCGACAAGGAGTCTCAAGCAGTCGATTTCCGGTGTCACTGGAGGTGGCGGTAGCGGTGAGGAACAGCAATCCGACACAAAAACCGTTGTTTTGAGCAGAGAGGTTCTTTGTGATTTGGATCCCGACGGCCACTCGTGGCAAACAGAGCATCTCAAGGTCCATTACGACATTGTTCACAACCCCGATCATTGCTTTCACATTAGATTGGAGTGGCTCAGTACCACTTCGAAGTTGATTGAGGATGTTATCAACAGCTGGGCAAAACATTGTGACAGATACGGGTTGTCGCTTGTGGAAATCCCATGGGAAGAGTTGTTCACGTTGCCGATTAGGAACCCGTTACATTCCACTGTGGAGATCTCGTTGGCCTTGAATCCCTGGTTGGATGAGGAGTTGAGCCAGTTTGATTTGAAGGGTGAGAAGTACTTCTTCCATTTGTACCTATTGGAGTCCTCTGGGTTCATGTTGGACAATCGTACTGCCACCTATTTCATGGATCAATCCTTTGATGTCACCTACAGCTGGGGAAAGCCTATGTTCAAATACGCCCAGTTCATCCATTCCACTGGAGGGTATATTGCAGAGTTGAGAGAGAACGGAGATTTCTTCCTAGCGCCAAACAACGCACACATCAGCCGCTTGAACTTGAACATCGAACAAACAAACTACAAGTTGAAGAATTCAAGCGGAGCGGTCTATTTTGATTCTCAGAGTGTCATGTTGGACTTTAGGGAAACCTGTTCAGATAGACATAAGTTGAGGGCCATTTTTGAGCGGGCCATCCAGGAGTACCGGGACGTTGAAGAGGAGCAGCATGCCGCCTCCGAGGACATCATGGATGAGATGATATGAAGGAAGTGGTTTTTATGTAAAATAGATAATTAATGAATCACAGATACACATTTATTGCGATAGGTGCGTCTAGGGGAGGGTGAGATACAACCATCAGGCCACTCTTTGGGCGATCTTGATCACGTCACCAAGAACACCCATGGCGGTGACATCTGCACCGGCACCAGCACCTTGGATGATCAATGGGTTCGGATATCTCTTAGTCTTGATGGAGATGACGTTGTCGGATCCCTTCAAAGAGGCGAATGGGTGCGAGTGGTCGTACTTGATGATTTCCACTGAGGCCTTCTTGTTAGGCACATCGACAGAACCGATGAATCTCAACACCTTGCCTTCTGCTGCGGCCTCGGACTTGAGTGTCTCCATTTCACCGTCAAAGTTTGGCAATTGAGCCATATATTCGTCGGCAGATTCGACCGTCTCCAACTGCTTGGGAATAAGAGACTTGACAGGGAAGTCCAATGGAGATGGGATCTCCAATCCGGCGATTCTTGCCAAGATGGTCACCTTTCTAGCCACATCCAAACCGTTCAAATCGTCTCTTGGATCTGGCTCAGTGTAACCCAATTCCTTGGCAACCTTCACGACATCTGAGAACTTTGTCTGAGATGGAGCGATTGTGGAGAATTCGTTGAAGATGTAGGACAAGGTACCCGAGAAGATCCCTTCGATCTTCACCACCTCGTCGCCCGTCTCGATCATCTCCTTCAATGGAGAAATCAATGGCAAACCAGCACCAACAGAAGCCTCATGGTAAACCAAGCCGGAACCCTCTTGGAATTGAGTCTTGAAGATGGCGTCCCAGAGAGCCCAGTCGGAAGAGAAGGCCTTCTTGTTTGGGGTGGCAATCGAGATTCCTGCGGAAAGGAACGAAGGGTAAGCCTTGGCCAAGGTTTCGTTCGAGGTGTTATCGACCAAAATGACCGGAATCTTTGAGGTCTTGAGCAAAGCAATGAGAGCGTCCGTGGACAAGGATGGCTTGGTGGATATGGCCACCTCGGCAACTGCCTTGGATTGGTCTAATGGCGACAAGTCGTCGTTGTAGATGGCATTCTTAGATGTGGACAGAAACGCCAAATTGTACTTGATTGAAGTGGATTTTGCGGCGAGCGCTTCCAATTGAGACAAGAACGCCTTACCAACAACACCGGCACCGATAACAGCAAGATTCACAGACATTTCGGCGGATAATGGTCGAATCTAATGATGAAATGAGTCAATTGGTGGCGAAAAATTTACCGTGAGCCACGCGGAGAGGAGCCACGTCGGTGAAGCAGGCTGTAACGAGTTCAAATGCAGAGCTGTGACGTTGGTGATGGTATCGTTGGAAAGAGGGTAATTTTCTGGTTGTAATGGTGGTCTTTAAAGGACAAAATTCCACGTAAACCCTCTATTAACGTCGGCTTAGTAAAGACCGCGTTCCTTATCTGTCATCTCCAACTGCCACCAGTTGGACAAACAATTCTGGTCCTTCAAGTGGTCGAAGGTGAACCTTGCAGGAATCACGGCCGGGGAGCATTTCAAGGAGTTTGGTGCGTTGATGTAGGGGTGATGTTTGTAGCCAATGTCTCTGAACCAGTGGACCCTGCTCTTGTCTGCAAAGAGGGACACCCCCAGTGAATGCACAGGGGCGTCCCCCCATCGTTCGTAGTAGAAACCTCCTGCTTTGTCCAAGGTCTCCACCCATTTGGTGTAGGGCTCGTCTCTGTAGAAGTCCATATCTGCTATCTCGAAGTTGGACCAGAAATGACAAGTGGAGTAGCCTCCAGTGTAATCGGTTTTCTGTGGATTCATGAGGTTCTCTGTGAGGAAGTTGAGAGCCGCGTTGGGGTGGAGATACTCGGGGTGGGAGTCGAGAAAGTTCATTGTGATGGGCCAGATCGTCTCGAGGGTCTGCTCCGAGTCGTAAAGAGCAATTGTGAACCCGTACACCTTGTTATTCATCTCCATGAACTTGAACACATCGTAGTCGATGTCACAGTGATAGTCTGTGGCCGGTTCAAACCTCCAGTAGTACTTGAACTCCCGTAGCTTAGGGTGGTTGTAGAATTGAGACGAGTAGTATCTGCACATGTTGTGATAAGAGAGCTTGTCAGCGTAGGCAATCTTCTGTTTCTTGAGAGCCCGCATCTTGGTCCGCATCTTGGTCTTGTCGATGAACTCAGGAGGCTGCCAAGCCTCTTCATCGATCTGCTCAAAGTGGCACTCGCCAGACGCCACCTTCTGGACCTGCTCCTGGAACTGCGGCGTGAACATGCCATCATTGAGGAAAGTGTAGGGGTAGTGGAACTTGGAGTTGAACCGCTGTTCGATCTGGCCAATCGTCTTCACAACGGCGCCAAGCTCCGAGTTTCTTGCTAGAATCAAGAGCGTAGCATTGGCCCGTTCGTAGACCTGTAAGTCTGATTCAAAGACGAGATTGTCCACAAGGGGCAGATCAATCGGCCTCCCCATGATCTCCTGCAATTCTGCATACTGGGCCTCCACATATTCGTCCCTTGTCATCTCCTCCGGCATCTTGAAGGGAAAGATGAAATTGTGGGGGCCAGAGACGGCAGATTTGAACGGGACAAAAACCCAGAGTAAGATAACAACCGTTGCAACAAGAACCACTCGGAAAACCCGGCTTCGCTGCAGCATCACTCTCATTTGTGGAAGATTCAGTAAAGAAAAGTGGAGAAGGTATTTTTGTGTGTCTTCTTCTTCACACAGAAATGACGTTAATGGAGTTTATAAAGGCAGTTCGCCCCCAGTTTCTAGCGCAGGTCACTGGATCAGCGACCTCACCGATGCGGCTCGTCACGGGCAACTCCAGTGCGGATTTGGACTCAATATCCTCTGCCATCAATTATGCGTATCTCCATCAGAGGAGGACACAGGAGTGGATCTTTCCTCTGGTGAACATTGCCAGTGCGGACGTGGTGCTGAGGAGAGACGTGGTGTGGCTACTGGCCAAACTAGGCGTCTCGGGAGACGACCTACTCTTTGTTGAAGATCTCGACAAAGTGAAGGGAAAGCATGTGGAATTCATCCTTGTTGACCACAACACTCCTCAAGGGGCCGTCAAGGCCCTTGGAGACCCTCTAATTGTTGGGATTGTGGACCACCACGTGGACGAGGGTCTTTATCTTGACGCCAAACCCAGAATTGTTGAGGTTTGTGGCTCTTGCTCCTCGCTTGTGAACCTTGAGTTTGAGGATACTATCAAGTCACTGCAGCTGACGGAGTGGGAGCGCCGGTGGTTTGCTGCAGGGGTGTGTGCGGACACGAACGGCCTCACGTTCAAGGTGGAACCCAAGGACAAGCAGTCGGTAGCCTTGCTTGGACTGGACGAAAAGGAGATCGCAGCACTAACGGATGACTTGCAGCGGGAAAAGAACAACCTTGAGGGCATGTCGGTGCTGGACCTCTTGAGAAAGGACTACAAGCAATTTGAGACGAAGAAGGGCCTTTTTGGCATTTCGGCCATCCCAGGATCCTTCGCCTACCTGAAGAAGGAGCACACATGGGATGGGTTGAGAGCAGGACTGTTCAAGTACATGAAACTGCACGGCTTGTTCCAACTGTGTGTGATGACAACCCACACCGATAGTGAGGGGCAATTCCACAGGGAGTTGATCTTTGCAGAATCAGAGCATGAATCACCCCAGTGGCAGGCGGTTGTGCAGCAGCTGCAGTTGAAGGAAATGGACGGTAACCACGGTGTTGTTGTCTTTGACCAAGAGAGGTTGTCGTCATCGAGAAAACAGGTGGCTCCATTGCTGATTGATTATTACAATGGAGAGATAGAAGTGACAGCGAGTGGGGATGGACGCAGAGGTGGTGGCGGGTGTCTCTGTGTGTGAGCAGTGGTGTTTGGGGAGTATCCCACGCTAAGCACCAGTCAACCAACATTTGTTCGCCGGTGGAGTTACTTCGAGATGCGTAATGCGCAGGTATCGCGCAAGCGGTTATGGGACCAGACCACGATCCGCCGTTTGAAGTGAATCCGATATTGCTTACTTCGTCTATATATGATAATGCATTCGTAGCATACCCAATTATTGAACAATCCATATAACGCTGGATAAACCGGCTACTCTATGTAGGCCACCTTCCAACCGTTGAACTGTTGCAAGGAGCACGGCAGAAGGCCATTTGACGCTTGTAATCCTGCTTCAAAATCATCTAGGGAATCCAACCAATCCACCTCTAAATCCAAATATGAGTTCAGCTGGACCAAGTTCTGGTCTCTCACAAACTGATCCACATCCTCGCCCGTCTTGTAGAGGATCTTGAGGCAGTCCCGCAGTTGGGTGCCCGACATGTTCACATGCAGACCGGTATTGAAACACCAAAGGAGCATCATGCCTTTACCACCCCTCGGCCTGACAATAAAGAACCTTGTGGCAGAGCCCTGTATTTCATCCTTCAATCTGAGGGTGATGAACTGGGACGCCTTGAACCCATGTTTCCAATCCAGTCTCCACTTGAATAACCGATAGTTCCCGTTGATGGTTTTATCTCCCAAAAGGTATCCGCATGAACAGCTGACACCCTGTTCGCCTTTAGTCAACCCCCAATCTTCTGGATTAGCCACAATGTAGTAGGACCCCACAAGTAACGTGTCCTTCTTCGGCTTCAACACATTGAACCTCGCGTTCATTCTCTCGGACAGGTACTGCTCTCCGTCTTGGGGTTTGTGGCAATGCCAGAAGTCGAGCATTTCAGACCACAACTCGCTGGGCATCGCATGCACTCTCGAAACACGGCTCCATCGTATTATCACCTCATGGCATGAATGACATGAAAAGTCTCCCCCAGTGGCGGAGATCTCACCGCTAGTCCAGGGGTATGTGTCGTGGAGTCCGTCAGAGATCTCCTGTCGCGGAGATGTGGTCACTGATACCACTGTTGTCCCAGATTCAATACAAGATGTCCATTTTGGCGCAACCAACGGTTCATCCAACGGTAAATCAATTGATCCCTGGTCGCTGTGGATGGCTGTTGCGTCGAAAACAACACCAGTGCATTCGCCTTCAACAGTTGTATGAATTTTACCCACTCGGGGGAGATATTCACCTAGAAAGACCCTCATCTGCACACAAACGTGTCGCTGGCCTTGGATGAAAGAGTTGTTCCTAAGGGTCCCCCTTTTGTTTTCATCCTCAAATCGAGGTTAATGCTGAATCCCATTCCAAACTTGACGTCTTTGGCCTGGAACCACGCCG
Source organism: Saturnispora galanensis (assembly GCA_030584985.1). Taxonomy (NCBI): domain Eukaryota; kingdom Fungi; phylum Ascomycota; class Pichiomycetes; order Pichiales; family Pichiaceae; genus Saturnispora; species Saturnispora galanensis. Next base: position 99,380 of record JAJMCD010000020.1, on the reverse strand, counting down.
GTAGGCTTGCGCCGCTCTTGGCCCCCTCTGGAAAGGTTTTGGCCCACTTTGAGCCTTTTCCTGAGGAGCTGACGTCGCATTTGACCAAGGCATCGAATCACGCCTTTAAGCAGTGGAAAGTCACTCCTAATGAGGCCAAGGCCGCCATTCTCAATACGTGGGCAACTGGGTTGAACGCTCAGAAGGATCGCCTTATTAGAGAGCACATGGCAGTGGGTATTGCTCCACATTTTGCTGAAATCAACGTCTTGGCCTCGATATGTCAGATTCACCACAACGCTAAACTGCTCCAGCAGCTGCCCCAGGCGGGTCAATGGCCAGCTGGGGTCAACCAGATGGTGGTCCGAGAACCTCTAGGGCCTGTTGTGTCGATTGTACCCTGGAACGCGCCGGGGGTGTTGACGACGAGGGCGATTGTGTCGCCGTTGGCCGCCGGATGTCCAGTGGTGGTGAAAGGGTCGCATTTGTCGCCCCAAGTGACTTATCTGATTGCCAAGGCGCTCATGGACGTGGAAGGTGTGCCTGAGGGTCTTGTGCAGGTTGTCCATGCGGAGGAGAGCGATGCAGAATGTCTTGTTAGACGTCTGGTCTCAGACCCACTGATTAAGGGCGTGAACTTCACCGGAAGTACCTCCACGGGGAGACAGATCGCAAGGTTGGCCGGGGAGCATCTTAAGCCCAGTGTTTTGGAGTTGGGTGGCAAGAACAACACGCTGTTTGACACGGGCCTGACTGAGGCTCAATTGGAGAACGCGGTGAAGGAGACCGTCGTGAGCGGGTTCTACAACGGAGGCCAGGTATGCATGTGCACAGACACGCTTCATGTGCCAAGCGCGTTGGTCCCAAAGGTCAAGGAATTGATCAAAGCGACTCTGGACGGCATGAGTGGCATGGAAGGCGATCCGTTGGGGTTTTGGTCGCCTTTGCGGACCCCAAACGCGACCCAACGGGTCAGTGCCACTATAGCTAAGTGCGTCGGTGAGGGCTTCGAGGTGGTGTACGGGGGAATCGATTCGCTTCCTGGTCCAACCGTTTTATGTGGTGGACCGCCAGACTCCGCTATCTGGTCGGAGGAAATCTTTGGCCCTGTTCTATGCATTAGGGAGTATACTAAGTCATTGGAGGAGGTGATTGAGCAGGTCAACGCGAATGGGTTTGGATTGAAGACGTCGATTTGGACGTCTAGGGACCCCACCCAGCTGGGCCACCTAGTGACCTGCGGTGGGGTTCATTTTAATTCCCAGACAGTGCAGGATGACCCCCAGTGGCCTCACGGTGGTGTGGGTCTTAGCGGATGGGGGAGATTCAACTCGCAGTGGGGTGTGGACAGCTTCACGTACGTGAAGCTGCTGAGCAGATGAGCACTTAATGGGGTGATTTCGGTTGACGATCCGTCTCAACTTTTCATTCCATGGTTATTCCTTCTCAGTCGTTTAAAAGCATGAAGTTTGTGAGTGTTTTGAGGCTATCGGGTGCGAGTCTATTGAGGGCTTCTCCAAGCAGAAGATTGTACCATTCTTTCTACCATCAGGACCCACCGATTGTGGAATCCAATGTGGAAAGCGAGTTGCTGAATAGGGCGCTTGAGTACGTCCCACAGCATGGGTTTACCGGGAGAGCATTGGAGTGTGCAGCTAAAGACGTTAGGTTGAACGCCAACAGTCTTGGTGGTGTTTTGCAAAGTGAGAATGGGGATCCAGAGTTTCAATTGGTTTTGCATCATTTGAAGAAAGCACGTGAGGCGTTGATACCATTGAGAAGCCAATTGAAGGAGATCCCAACAGAGATGGAGAAGGTGAAGTTTTTGACAAGAGAACGGTTATTGATGAATGGTCCAGTCCATCCATTTATGACGCAGATGTTGGCTCAATTGACTTTCCCAACAAATTGGACATTGAGTATGACGGAGTTACATAACCTCTCAGATGACATCACGTTTTATGCTGGGGACAGATCGAACGATTTTGCATGGTATTCAAAGAGAGCAAGCTTGTCGACCGTCTACACCCAGTGTGAATTGTTGATGTCGAAGGACACGAGCGAGGGATTTGCGGATACGTTGAGGTTCATGGAGGACCGGTTGGACGGTGTCTTCAAGGCAGGCGAGATGTACAATGCAGTGGAGGAGTGGGCTGTTTTTAATGCGTGGAGCAGTCTCAATGTTGCCAAGAGTTTATTGATGAGAGGGTGATTGAACCACCGCAGTCCTGGCACTGTTCCAGTGCCAGGACGGCGTGTCGCTGGAACAGCGTGTCGACAGCGCTCGGGCGATGGGTTGCCCATTTTCTACAGCGTGGTCACTTCTACACCAAGACGTGCCATGTTAAGCTTTGTTTTATAAGAATGAAAAATAGATGACGAACCGAGCGCAAGGGTAATGGATAATCAAATAATCCGGTTTGAGAGCCGGCATCCTCTATAAACTTAATCTAGCAACCTCGATTTTTATACTCACCACCTCACCAACGCACTTTGTTCGTCCTTTCCTTCGTCCTTTCCTTCGGTCATCCTACATCCACGCTCACACTCACTAACTCACTTTGCTCGTTTGTGAGTTTGTGAGCTTACCTCTTGTTTCCATCAACTCTCTCTTTGTCTTCTCCATTTGATCCTCCACACCCTGTATTTCCTTCTCAATGAACTCGATTCTCTTTTCCACGTTCATCACCGCCTCGTCGTACTCCTGGGGAAGTAAGACGGGCCCCACCAGCTTGTAGACCTTCTTTTCTCCCATTGACTGGAACTCCTCCAAAACGATCTTATTCTCCTGGAACTGGGTCTCTAATTTTTGTCTTGAGGTCATATGATCCTGGAGGGTGTCTTGCAATACTTTGAAGCGCTCTGTGAGCTGGTCTACGTTCATTGATGGATCAATTGGTGATGAAGAGGAACTGAGTAATGCTCACACAATTTTCACCGTGTTAGTGACTGGTATTCTTTAATATCAATGGTATGTGGCGGCCTTGAATGCCCTCTAGGAACCCTGTACTAACATCTGTCCAGTTGGATCCACTTCAGGGAGAAATTCCCGACCCAAAGCATGTTTTACAGCCTCAATTGGACCAGAATTGCCACTGGGATCAGCCTTCGATTGAACCTCGCATTTGTTGGACGCTTGACGACGACGTGGATCCCTCTCAGTGCACCCTCTGTCTTGTTCCTGATGCTCTGCATGGCTTCTATGGGCCTCTTGTGGCATACAAGCCCTTGAACCCTCACAAGGTGGGCACAATAGAGGTCCAACTACCAAGCAGTGAGAGGACGGGTTTTGGGTTCCGCTTTGAATTCGAATACGAGGGTGAACCTGAACGGGTCCATGCGGCCCATCCACTGGGCCCCAGGGTGGAAATGACCATTTACGCCCTTGATCAGACCAACACGCCAAATGGCTTACTTCTTGTTAAAGTGGACAAGTTTGAGAACAAGTTGGTTTACAATCTTCTAGCTAAAAGTGCATCCAAATACAATTGGAAGTCCCTCCTAACTTTGGCCACCTGTAACATGCAAGGATTGGGACCAGTGGCAGCTCTTGGACAACCCATACAGGGGTTTCCATCCCTCAACGAAATCTCCAAGAAACTGAACCAAGAATTGGGAATTTGCTCCATAGGTTCAAGCATGTACCTCTTCAATCATGGAGACGTTCTTGTCATCGATTGTGCTGGCGGATTTCTCGAAGACGGAGAGTATCTGTCCTCTGAAAGTGCCGAGCGGCTGAGCATGTGGGCACGTGACATTGCCACCCGCGCTCTGGGTCTCGCCCTCCCTGTGGCGCATGCCGACGCTCTGTGGCGCACCGCCCCCCACGACCTCCTATATTTATGAAAATTTTTTTACCTTCACACGAAAACTTTTCATCTATCAAGGTTTCTTAAGTAATGGCGAATCTAGACTACTTACTCTTTGAGGAACCGACTGGTTATGCCATCTTTAAGGTGAAGTTACAACAGGACGAAGTTGGGGGGCGTTTGAAGGACGTTCAGAAGGCTAATAATGACTTAGGAGCGTTTTCAAAATTGGTGGAATTGGCAGCTTTTGCGCCTTTCAAGGGTGCTGCTCAAGCCTTGGAGAACGCCAATGACATTTCCGAAGGTCTTGTGTCGGATTACTTGAAATCCGTTTTGGAATTGAACTTACCAAAGCCAAATGATGGTCAAATCAATTTGGGTATTTCAGATAAGTCTCTGGGTCCATCCATTAAGGAGATCTTTCCATATGTTGACTGTCACTCAAACGAAATTGTCCAAGATTTGTTGAGAGGGGTTCGTTTCCACGGTGTCACAATGTTGAAGGGTCTTCAAGAAGGAGACTTGGAAAGAGCCCAATTGGGTCTTGGTCACGCCTACTCAAGAGCCAAGGTGAAGTTCTCAGTCCAAAAGAATGATAACCATATCATCCAAGCAATTGCATTGTTGGATCAATTGGATAAGGATGTTAACACGTATTCCATGAGAGTCAAGGAATGGTACGGTTGGCACTTCCCAGAGTTGGCCAAGTTGGTCAATGACAACCACACCTACGCCAAATTGGTTCTCAAGATCCAAAACAAGGGTAGTTTGACCGATGAAGCTCTTCATGACATCGCAGCCTTGGTCAACGAAGATGCAGGCTTGGCCCAAAGAATCATCGACGCAGCAAAGATCTCAATGGGTCAAGACGTCTCCCAAGACGATATGAACAACATCTTGGCCTTTGCCAAGAGAACAGACTCAATCGCCTCCTACAGAGCCTCTCTTTTCAAATATTTGACAGATAAGATGCACACTGTGGCTCCAAACTTGAGTGAATTGATCGGTGAAGTTGTCGGGGCCAGATTGATCTCTCACGCAGGGTCCTTGACCAACTTGTCAAAGCAAGCCGCCTCCACAGTCCAAATTTTGGGTGCTGAAAAGGCCTTATTCAGAGCCTTGAAAACAAAGGGTAACACTCCAAAATACGGGTTGATTTACCACTCCTCATTCATCGGTAAGGCCTCTCCAAAGAACAAGGGTAGAATCTCAAGGTATTTGGCCAACAAGTGTTCGATTGCCAGTAGAATCGATAACTTTGCCGACGAACCTTCAAACGTCTTTGGTAAGGTCTTGAAGCAACAAGTGGAGGATAGATTAGAATTTTACACAACAGGAAAAGCTCCAAGAAAGAACGCCGACGCCATCAAGGAGGCCTTGGCTTTGACCGGTGGTTCTGATTTGGTCGAAGCTCCAAAGGAGGCCAAGAAGGAAAAGAAGGAGAAGAAGGACAAGAAGGACAAGAAGAGAAAGGCTGAAGATTCCGACGACGAGGAAGAAATCGAAAAGAAGAAGGCCAAGAAGGAAAAGAAGGAAAAGAAGGAAAAGAAGGACAAGAAGGAAAAGAAGGAAAAGAAGGAGAAGAAGTCCAAGAAGGATTGAACTCTTAATTTTTGTTTTATAAAGTTTTAATAACTGTAGTTAAATATTTGATAATATAAAGTTAGAAAGTTTCGATGGTGATAGCATGTAAACCCCCATTGAACTCAATTTTAACCAAATTCAGTCGCATAGTAGCAACCATTTTAAGTTGTCTTCCTACTCATTCCGACTCTCTTTATCTCCCTTCTATCCTCCGCTGCGTCCTCATCCGTTCAATTTCTTCCCATCACATGAGCAATTTTCCTCATCGGGTGACTATCTTCTTATCGAACCCTCCTCTTCATGACAACCCTAGCTGATTATACACACCGGAGGAGATCTTCGTTGATGTCTCCTAATATGCTTCAAAGCGAATCTCTCCAGTGGTATCCCACCCAACTGGGGGATCATTTAGACAGTCAATGGGTCCCTCAATGGTCAATAAATCTTTCACAATCCCAGGGCTTCATGTTTAACCAGGATTACTTTGCCTCCACCTATCAGCAGTTGAGAGCGGGGGTAATTAATCCTGTGATTCATTCCAGAACTACCGAAACCCAGTGGATGGAACTGTCCAGAAGGGGTGATCAAATGGTTGAAGTTATAGATATTCATGTTGAAGAAGATTGTTTGTGGGACCCCCTGAAAGAGGACGGTGGGGTGGATCCACAGTTTAATGATGACAGTCATAAATTTAAGACCCGCTTTCAAAACTCTGCATCTGAGACCGGAAAACCAAGTGATTACACACAAAACCTCCAGAACAACGATTATTCAAAAAGAACCACTTCTCATGGCGAGAGTGATTTGGACGATGATCATGACGTAGATATGAACGAAATATATTATGAAGAACCGGAATACGAGAGGAATGATGATGATGCTTTTAATTATTACTATTTGATTGATTAGCAAGGCCAGTGCGGTTATCGGATGAGTTCTATACCACCCATGATGTGACAAGTGTGTTTATTTTTTTGTATACCCTTTTGGCAATTTTTATGGTTCTTTTTAACAGTTTGAAGTTTACATAGGGAGGAGAGTTCAAAGGCACAATTTGGAGTCTTTTGATTGGAACGAAAGTTGATTGATAGGGGCATTTAGCAAGACGGGAATTTATATGGTGTGGCTAAACGTTAAGCGGTGAAAACATTGATACGCACATGTAGAGCATGCGGTTGACGTAACCTTCCGGAAGTTGTTCTAATGGCAAAAACTGGTGACACACACGAAATTCCATAAATGGCAGTATTTATACTTATTGCTGCTTTGGGAGCTACGTTTTTTTGGTTTATAGCAAAAATCCGTGGCTGATCGTTATACCTCTGATAGTTCATGTGGTAATGACGCAATTATATTCATCTCTTGCAGTGATCACTTAGTATGGTTTCTTTTAAGATAACTGATCTTAAAATTAATTTTTTTGGTATTTAAAGTTTTATTTGGAAGAAAATCTTATCAATTATACATTTTGGAAAGGAAAAATACTATTGTAATAAAATGAGCAGATAAGCATGTAATCGTTAATTTCAATTTGTGTATGTCAATTTGTGTATGTCAATTTGTGTATTTCAATTTGTTTATCATAATCACAGTGTTTACTACAATCCTACTTTACTAAAATACATTCACCATGTAAAAACTCCTTTTTCTCAGCATAAATATGAAGAAAATTCCAGAGAAGTGCAATTTCATATACTGAACAATTAGATAATTGAGTCTGTTCCGATCCTTGCTAGACGACCCACTTTGTTGCAGAAAGCTAATTAACACATAAATTTTCCAAAAGGCCTTCAAGATTTCACATATTAAATCGAATACAAAGGATGAAACTGAAGAAAATTAAAATACTCGGCATTTAAATCAAAAAGTAAATTTGATTCCCGATAGAGTACTTAGATATGAAGCTGTTAAGAGAAACTAGGCTAAACTTTTGACTCGTTATCGGTATCTCACTTAAACTTTCAGATCATTTTTCCTATAATAATTTCTTGAAACAAGATATGAATCTTGAAATTTACAGTATTCAATGCGTAAATTCATTCTTCAATCAGTAAACTGCCATATTATGGTTGTGATTTGTTTTCTTGCGAAGGAAATTCCACAATTTAAATGTAAGGATCAAATCTGGGATTTTCAATCACATGTAGAATAACAATTAAATGCACTGGGATGATCTATGTCTGAGATATCACATTATATAACTAAAATAATTCAATAAAATAACCTTTCAATATAAAAATAATCAAATAAAATAACTGTTCAATAGCTTAATTCAATAAAATAACTGTTCAAAATAATCAATTTCAAACAAATTGGATGAGGGCGCGAAGAACCAAAGCAACCTTTGGAATAGCATAACATCACAAAACGCCGTTGAAACTAAAGGTTGTATTACCATCTAGATATTGGGTTGCTTTTGGAACACTGGTTTCCTCGCATGTTGTCAAGGCGATGATCCCATTGGAAGTTGATTGAGTTGAACGTAACTTATCATCTTCACTACTTGGCACGCTAGTGATCAAAGTTGTGGCAGATTGAGTTGGGTTTGTTTCAGCAGTTGATTTTGGAACAACCACATTGATGGAACACCCGTGACATTTCCGGAATCGTCAAGTCGAGTAACAGTTGCAGTTTCCCCAGTTGTCTTAGTGAAATTTCCAACTTCAGTACCAACAACACATAGAACAACGGTTGCGTAGGTCTCTATGATGATAACAGTAGAAGTGCCCACTTGGGATTCGACGAAAGTGGTGAAAGTAATAGTTGTGTGCTCCGTAGCTGTTGTAACCATGGCACCATCTGTGATGGAATTGGTAGGCTTTCAAACATTGACATTGATAGAAACACCAATGACATTTCCTAAATCATCGCATTGGGTAATAGTGACAGCTTCCGTCGCTGTCTTTGTTGAATCATCCACCTCAGTACCCGTAACGCATGGAACAACAGTTGTAATGGTATTTGTCAGAGTAATCGTCACACCATGAGATATGGATTGCAAACAGGTAGTAACTGAAAGAGTGATCAAGTCAGTAATGGTGACAGCACCTGATGATAAACTTGGCACAATTTCAACTGTTTAAGTGGTCGAGACACCGGCAGAATTGGTCGTGGTGACCACGGTCATGTATGATGGCAGAGAACCTTATGTGATGATTGTTTCAAGCTGCCAGGCGCTGAACTTGAAGCTGAGCTTGTGAAGGTTGTTGAAGATTGATCAGTGGTTGCCGCCTGGCAATTTGTTGCCCCCACTTCTGGAGCAGCCAAAATGCTGAAATCAGCAATACAGTGCCATCTGGATATGTAATTTCAAAATTTAAAGTTGCAGCAAATTCAGCATTGACGTAACCAATACACAATAGGATGTAAATCCCAGCTTCAAGGTAAATGTATGCAGCAAAACTTGATGCTACGGAACCGGTATCCTTTACAGCATTAACAATAACCATATCAGCTGCATCGGGTGTGCAGCAAGCAAAAGCACCTGATCCTAGTCAAACCATTGCAGAATCATCAACCTGGATAAGGGAAAAGAGGTATAAACCCGTTTTAGGAGGCACAAAATAAGTTGTATATTCAGGAACAAAATGACTGGCATTCACTGTCACACCATAGATGACCCCTGTAGCAGTCATTGGAGCAATAGGAAAACTAAAACTTGGTGAAACAACACCTGTTACAGAAGTGTACTAAATTTCTGTCAAGTAACCGGATGCCATATATGAAGCCGTTGAAATATAATCAGCTAAGTAAGGGTAGCTGTAGTATTTCAAGGAACCCACTACCTATTGCTGTAAAAAAACATGCACTGGCCGTGGAGATCGTCTTTATATAGGCATCCAAAGTATGTGAATGACTAATTGTGTCATGGAATATCGAAAAAATCATTAATTGGTCAAGATATGAAACAAATAGATGACGTACCACATTTTCAATGTTTCCGAATGTTGGGTCATACACCAGCATGTCCGATTCATTTTGTTATAATTAGGTTGTGGTATTCGGATCACAAAATTCAAGAGTTGCATTTTGAAATTGTCTTTTTTTCGAAAAAAAGTTCATTCAATACTTGATATATGTCCACCTTTGAGAGCTTGGTATCGTAAATGATTGATTCAACTGCTTTGATGATGGAAAACATCATGTCATACGATGTCTTGATGAAATTTGCCATCTGGTTTTCATCTTACCAAGCCAATCCGCCGATTTTCATATTTGAAACTCGGTACAATAAAACTCTATTTCCCTTTTAAGAAATAATTCTTGCATTTGAGTGAAGTTACCGAAATTACTGCCGAGAACACGGCCGAGAACATTTCTAATCGAAAACACCTGCAACGGTATCTTTGCGACTAAGTGGCATGATTGTTTCATCCCATGGCACGTCATCATTGATCAGATCCAAATTTTGAAAAGATTTGATTTCTTGTTTGTAGAGATGATCATATTGATCTCGGAACCTTTGTGGGCATTTCATAGAGCTGCCCAAAAACCCAAGAAAATATGGCAGTAAAATTAACCCATCAGGAACCTGTTTGCCATTAATTTGTCATTTAACCGGGGTTGAAGTAGTTGGTATCAGGAAGGTATTATTTCCCCCTGAATGGAGATATTTGGCAAAACAAGATCAAAATGAGTCTAGGATCGTTAAATTTATGAAATGTTGTTTGTGGGCATCATCACAACATGCAGTCCTCAATTTAGGTCAATAAAGAGATGCCGCCGAAGATGAAAATCTCCACGTGTCTTCTTACGTAATACACATATGTTTTCTGGAGTCAATCTATTTTATTGATTTTAATGGTTCCAAATTGGTCGACTGTGGCTGCGGGTGGGTACTAGCATTGGTTGATGGGGTGGGGTTGATTTGAAGCCTCAGAAGTAAAGATGGTTTCAACTTGAATTTAATATAAGGGGGGTTCCAAGTGGTGGTTACTTCCAAACGATAGCTTTCATCGCATTTCTGTCAAAGGTGTCTTTTATTCAACATTGAAAAAAAAATATGGTATCAATGTTGTATAGAGTGGTATTAAATTCAGAACACGTTTTAAATACGCTTCTATGTTTTTGGAAATTTGCCTTAAAGGTATAGCCAAATGTATTGGGTATATTTATGTTGTTTAAGATGATACATATATTTATATATTGCATAAAATTAGTGTTAATTAAGAGAGTATGTTTTATTACCTTTTTGGTTGCCTGGACACATTCACCACACATTACGTATTAAAGATAAGTGGTGCTGAGTAAATGAGCAAATTTCTTAATTTTATAAAGCTTAATATGCCTGTAATCGTTTGATAAAAAATCCCTTACAAAATATATAAAGAAGTGGACCTCTTTTTAGACTTTAAATATTGAATTAATATTGTACTGTTTTTCTATATTTTGAACTGAATATTACTAAAATTTGAATTTAATCCATTGAGATATGATGACTTGAGCAGGGTACAACGTGGTCCTGGTCGCGCATGTGATGAGCAATTAAATGCTCAGCAGTTTATTTTAATATTCCTTCACTAACGGAGGGGTGGTTTAATTATCTTATTAGTTTGTATTTAAGCAGTTGGTCATAAAATATTTGGATATTCTTTGTGTGTTTACGTAAGGATGAAATTGAAGAAATTATGATTCACAACAAGAAGCTACGAATTTAGCTTTTAAAGATCTCCTAGATCTCCTAAACTTTAAAAAAAGTCCCCTGAACTACGAAACTTTCACTTTTATTGTAAGCACAAAGCATCACCATTTATTTCAAATAGCCAACCTTTAGTGGGCAATAGCAGATCCTAATTTTGATTCACTCCAAAATGAGATTTATATATACAAAAGAAGTAGACCAATCAATGCGCCTTACCAAGGGAAACTCCATAAATGAGATGATTTTGTCATTTTTAAAAGCAAATAAATGACGAGTCTTTGAACTAATAACTATGGGCTCGAGATTGTTCTTTGGATTTTTGCATTTACTTTCACATAATTATACCCCTTTTTGCCCTCGCTTTTTTTATATCAGCCCCCCATTTTTCTCTCCTATTTAGACATTTATTTGCCGTTTAATAGCCCCTTAATATCGATTTTTATCACATCCTGTTTAAGGGTTACCCGGCTTATACACACCGTGTTCAAATTCCGTCTGCCATAAATTTTTCTTCAGTCTTGACAATCGAGATTCTCAATGTTGACCAGGTTTTCAAGACTGCTACATACTCTCCCGGGGGTTAAGACAATTAGGTTTGCTTCCACCTTCACGCAAAGTCCACCAAGGGCTTTTCAACCATTGAAAATGGTCACTTTTCAACAAAAGGTTACCCCAGCGAACGGTGGCGTTCTTCAACAGTTAATGCAGTTGCCACTAGGAAGGCCATTGGAAGACTCAATCGTGGATTCCGTCATGGATCCTGGTATGGACCAAGTTGAAGGTTACTCCATGACCTCCGTTTTGAGAAAAAGACGTTTAAAGATGAAGAAGCACAAGTTGAGAAAGAGAAGAAAGGCCCAAAGAGCTGAACGAATCAAGTTCAATAAATGAGGGAGAAGGAACATCGTGTTATATAAATTTTGTATATATGGAAAAGAAAAGCTATTAGAAAAGAGATGGAAGGAAGAGGTGGAGGAATGAAGAAAGGTAGGAACGAAGAAGACAAGGAATGAGATGAAAGTGTAAGCGGGAGGTTTGATTAGATATTGAGGTGTCAACAAACAGTTTAATGGGCTGGTTGCTTTGCACCCCAGTTTATCATCAATCAAGGGCATTTCCCTATTTGAGGCCACCCTCCACATCTTGAGAGCTTGTACTTAAACGCAATTATCTCTACAGAATAATCAAACGGAAAATAATGCATCCATCATTAAGTATGCAAATAAAGAAATGGATCTTGTGGCTTCGTCTTTTTTAGTGCAAATTGAAGTGGCGCCATGAGCGTATGAGCATTAATCACGTGCCACTAACCTTTACCATAGCATTCTCGAATTCACAGCTTGGACAGGGAGTTCCCTGTCAAAAACATTGCGGATCTACGTGTTTCCTTACAAGAAGGGGTTTGCTGCGCAATGAATTCGATGAGTTTGGGAGAGCTAGAGGAAAAGTGGCGCATGAGCTGGGTGAATCTACTCGCCACACTTTGCTCACCAACACACGGTAGAATAACCCTCCAACTTGACCACATTCATCGTTCTTTTCTTACAGGGTAAATTGCTAGATGTTTTTTGAATGTTCGTTCAATGACGACCCGGTACTGTGGAAGTCAAATTAACCATTTGTGGGAGAGTGGCATATGACTATGCGCCACGGCCCAGTTAACCACACGATTGAGAGGCGCTGCCACAATAGAGGACACACTGTGTATTTTAGGATCATCTGTACACGTCTGGCAGCTTGAAACAAGCAGCTTGAATTCAAAATCTGACTGCCACTAAACCACTGCTAAACATCCTATCTGGACTGATAAATTAAAAGCAGTAAAGGGAGTCCATCAGTGTTATTGCCTTCCTGCGTTTATAAGCTTCCACCCTCGCAGCAGTTCCCTACATGCATAGTTCAAATCGAAATACATTTATGTGTTATTTTGCCGTTATACTAAACATTTGATTAAGGATGTCACATGGAAACCCTTCTGGTAACAATATTCCCCTGTTTTGATGACAAAATCTGCTGCATTTGATGGAATCGAAGGGTCTAATACTGCTGAGGCGGGCAGTGGCGCATGCGTCAAAAATGCGAGCATGCGAGCATGGGCCATTCACCAAGTCACCTCTAACGAACGATGCCTTCAGGAGACATCTAGAGGCAACTTTATCCTAACAGAGTTTAACTGATATTAGGTGCGTGATGATCGGAAGAGTGGGCTAGAAGGGACTTAGCTGAGGAAAGAAGTGGCAGTTCACAAATGAATTGCGTTACTAGGGAAATTCCTCAAAGTAGCTCACGCACACCGAGTTAGGAGCGTAGATCTGTCAAATATGCCCATATAATAAGGTTGGTGATATTTGATTGCGAACAGGGAGTGTTATGTAATTGACGCATAACTTGCTCATGAAGACGGAATTGAAATTATGCGGCCAAATAAGAAAAGTCAGCAATGGAGCAATGAATGTAAAATGCAATAATGGTGGTTTGAACCAATGATGGATGCTAATATAGCTTACGAGCTGGTGGACTGTTACTGGGGATTTTACTCCGGTCTATGGACCGAGTTGTTTCCGAGTAGAATTCCCAGTAAAAACACAATACCCCTAGGACCTCATGAGAAGAGTATAGCAGATCACGCTAAAGCAGAATTGGACAGCTCTTTTACAATATCAACTAGCAAGAAAGAGGGTGTCTGGGTTCCCTTACACTTACGTTTGCCACCTGCTCAGTGACGAAGCGGAATGACACGGCTCGTTCACATTATAAACTGTCAAGAAAGTATGATCCTGGGGTTGTTTTTGCGTTCGTTTCTTACTCCAGCTCTTTTGCAACCTTCTCAGTGCTAAAGCAGATGAGAAGACTTGTTTACGTTATAAACTGTCAAGAAAATGTAAACCTGGGACCGTTTGTTTACTTAAGTATCTGAACAGTTAAGTATGAGGTTGTAATGATTGACTTTGACAGTGGATTTTACTTCGGCATATGACGCGAGTTGCTCACAGTAGAATTCACAGTAAAAACCCAAATGCTCAGAAACAAATTAAGAAGAATAAGACGACTCGGTTTTTTATTATAAACTATCAAGGTGTGATTCTAGATTCGCTTGCTTATTTAAGTAACTGAGGGCACTCACAAACAAACCTACTCCGTTCGTTTTGTTTGCTTGTTCGTTTTATTTGCTTGTTCGTTTTATGTGTTTGTTCTTTTGTTTGTTCTTTACTCCAACTCATTAGTCACCCCCTCCCTATTATTATCCCTCCACTGTCTCACCCATTCGGTGATCCGATCCACATTCTCATCAAGTTCTTCGATTCCTTCCGATCTTAGCTCCACAACGATTCCATCCCTATAATTCTCCTGTGCTTCTGTTAACAACACCTGCATGATTTCACATTCCACATTCTCCTCTATCTTACTTTGAGGATAACCTCTTGCTTCCAACCGTCTGTACAACTCTCCATTATCACATCTCACAACAACCACCAAATCAATCAATCTTTCCGGGAAGATTTCACAGCAATGCCAATCGATCACAAGCCCTCCCTTTCTAGCAAGAGGCTCCACCTCATCAAGCAGTTTGTCCTCGTCCACGATCTGAGACTGTCTCATCTCGTCGTAGCCTTCGATCGCACCAACCTTTCGTGCGAAATCCGACACGTCCAGATGTCTCAACTCGTCCGTCTCGTCCGCAACCCTCTCGGCGTGGGTCGTCTTACCGCTGCCAGGAGTGCCTGTGATGATGACGTTTGGCCAGAACCGTCTTGACATTTGATGAGAGAGTTGGCCTTCTCAAACAAATTTCTTGCCTCCTCTTCCTAGTAAATGGGAGGCAAATCCGATGCTAAGAAACCAGTGAAGGCGGTGGCGCTAAGTGAGGAACAGATCCAGCAGCAGCGGCTGCTGCGGTTGAAAGGCCTTTCTCCCGACCGGGATAGCGGGGTTGATGCTGATGGAGAGCCCCAACAAGAACGGTCCTTTTACGAGGAACAAATGGCCAAGTGGGGGCTACAAGGTCTACCCAGGACTGGTGGCCACAGTCTGCTCAATGGGGGCATTGACATCAACATGGTGGGGGTGGATTTGACCTCCTCAGAACAGTTGGGTCCTCATCTGGCCTCGCCGTGGATGGAAACCGAGAGGTCCCAAGTGGAGCCCCTCTTCACAACACCCAGCTCGTTTCCAGGTCCACAATCTCATACAGGAGTGAGTCTCGACCACCGCATCGGCACAATGGATGATCAAACCCTCTTCTTCATCTTCTACACAACTCCTGCAGACGTTCTGCAAGAGCTCGCAGCCAAGGAGCTGCGGACACGAAACTGGCGCTTCCACAAGGAGCTCCAGGTGTGGCTGACACGGGACCCACGGGACCCACGGGACCTGGCCGACCCTCTGGGCCAGACCCAGATCTACCTCTTCTTCGACCCCCTGAGCTGGGATTACGTGAGAAAGAGTCTCTCGTTGAACCCAGCAAGTTTGTGTAACTAATTGTTTATAAATGTCCAAGAGCTCCGGCGGGTGTCTCACCTGCAAGCTCCGCAAGAAGCGGTGCGACATGACCAGACCCAAGTGTGGCGATTGTACCCGCTTGGGCCGCCGCTGTGCATACGTCGAACCCTACATGTCGAAGGACGAGGTTACCCGGTTGGTGGAGGAAATGACCGCTGTCGAGGCCCAATCCAAGTCAAGGCGGAGACGCGCAAAGCCCCAGCGTAGCCATTCCTCCCAAGAGCCTGCTGGCAGAGCCACAGGCTCTGGCACCAAGCCAGTCAAGAAGAGGCCCAGAGGGTTCAACCCATTGGTATTGAACTTTGGTGACTCACCAGGGCAAGGTGTGGTGGCAAAGATCCAGGAACTGGACACAATGGAGCCCATCACCTCCTGGACCTCCCTTAACGGCGAAGACGATCACTTCATGGACCTGTTCACGCCCCAAGGCCTTTTGAATCATTTCAAGGAGGAAAGCGTGGAACCAGTGGAGCCAGGAGCACTGATAGAACATCCCGCTGGTGGTAACAGTCCCTGGAACCTGATAGGCTCATCGGTAAAACCGTTGGTGCCCTCTGTGGTACCTTTGAACCCCTCAGTCTTGAAGAATACCACTTTGACCCATTTAACCCCTCAGGGTCAGCTGCTCTACGATTATTACCGAGACCACTTGTCTGCAATTGTGTGCTCGGCGCCCAAGGTGGAGAACATGTATTTGAACACGTTCTTGCCCATGGCACACACAAATTTGGGCGTTCTCTACGGTATTTTGGCTTGGAGCGCCTTCCATCTGGGAGGAACCCAGCTGGAGAAGCTTGGAGCAGTCTACATCCAACTGGCCCACAAAGAGTTTAAGAAAGACCCGCTTTTCATTGAGGACGGAGAGTTTGAGACGGATGTGACCGAAAACGAAGATGCCATAAACAGTGACGAGGAGGGCTCGTCACCCGTGGAAACGTTGGAACAGCAGACCTTGACGTGGGAAAACAGGGTGAATCTGCGGTTGGCTGCATTTGAAATTCTATGCGGTGTCGAGATCTGTAAAGGGGACGTCTCAAATTGGTCGAAATACCTCAAATTCGGTGAACGATTGATCAACATGAGAGGAGGTCTAGAAGCATTCAACAGCTCGAAGGATGACCACTTTTTGGCAACCAATTACGCATACCACGACATCATTTCAGTCAATAAAGGAGAGGGCCTACACTTCAAGTTGGGAGATTACGAGCGAATGTGGAGGACATCCAATGAAATGGGGTTCACCGATCCGTTGCATAACATGAGCTCACCCATCTTTCAGATAATTGCGGAAATCAACGAGATGGCGGAAAAGACGTCGAAAAGGGAAACTTTTACGTGTAAGATCGACTACGACGATTTTGATGAAGAGGCGGCCGAGGTTTTGGGGGCCAGGGACGTGGCAGAGGATTTGGACCTCAACCAATTGATCTTGGACTATCAATCAATCGATAGGAAGCTCAATTTTGCAAGACCGTCGCAAACATCATACACCAAAGATTTGGAGCTGCAATTGACAATCTTCGAGTGTTTCCAGATCACGGCAAAGATCCACTTGCGACAGACGGTGATGCGGATGAACTCCTGCTGTTTGGAAATCCAGTACTTGGTGGCTCAGTTGACTCAGTTGTTGGACGTGATTTTGGGCTCAGATTTTGAATCCTGTCTCTGTTTTCCGATGTTCATTGCAGGGCTGAATTGCATCAGTGTAAAGGAGAGGCTGGAGATGCTGCGGCGATTCAAGGGGTTTATTAAGAGATACAAGTGGAAAAACGTGGAAAGATGCGAGGTGGTGATAAAGAAGGTTTGGGCCTTGAACGACGGTGGTGTGCGGTATGTTGATTGGTACGGGGTGGTTAAGGATTTGGGATGGAAGTTGAGCTTTGCATGAGAATCAGGTCAAGAGTGAATTGCTCAGCATTAGAAGGTGTCCGTTTACATTGCCAGTTGGTTTGTCATCTTATACTTTGTCTTCACACTGGTTTTCTTTTTTCGCTTGGGAATAATGGGAGAGGGGTAGGGCGTATGGTCTCCTAGTTAGATATATTTACATACTTTTACATATTATTTTATAATTTCATTTCATCACGAACTAGTTCCGAACAAACGAACAAAGTGAGTTTGTTTATGAGTGCCCTCAGATACGCAAATGAACAGACGAACCCAGAACATCACTTTCTTAATAGTTTGAAATAAAAATCGAATCGTCTTGTTTTGCTTTAGCACTGTGAGGATAAATCTATTTGTAAATGCGCTGAGATACGTCAGTGAATAAACGAAGGAAGTGAGTAAGTTGCGCCAATTATCGCAAATCAAATTACGAGCAGCTTTGTAGCCAATACAGGGTTTCTCAGTAATTGGAGCCGTATACTCACTCACTTGATAAGGGAAGTAGTTTGAGATGCATTTGGCGCTCTTATTCGACGGAGAAGAACGAAGTGAGTTTGTTTGTGTCAAACCGCTCGAATCTAATAATGTCGTAGTTAGAGATGAATAAAGGTAGTCATTAAGAGATCGGGCATTAACAGATAATTCTCACTCATAGACTGCGATCACTCACACAGAGCAACAATTAACAGACAGCGATCACTCACAAACTCACTTCGTTTATCTGTTCATGTTTGTTAACCATCCAGTATCTAGTAGCGCTGTAGTTAGAGGTGGATAATGCGCTCATTCACATACTGAACTCATTAACCAACTTAGTTCATTCGTTTGATCGTGTCATTTAACCAAGTTGTACCACTCGGATGTAGTAACACCGTAGTTAGTGAACAAATCCGCTGATTAACATACTCCGCTTACTCACAAACTCATTTCATTCGTTTGTTCGTGTCAGTTGTACCGCTCTGGTATAGTAACGTCGCAGTTAAAGGTAAATAATACGCTCACCCTTAGACTCAGCTCACTCACAAACTCACTCCGTTCGTTTGTTCGTGCCTTCGCTTGTCCGCTCATTAACTCATTTATTATCTTATTTACAACTCTCTGCTACTATCTATACTATTTGCTTTCTATTTTTGACACTAGTTGTTCAGTAACCGATTAAACCACACATACTGCTTTCACACCAAGTCCTCACATACCCACTCCGCTTAACCCCCTTTTAACTCCGTCCTAACCTTGTCTAGAGTCGGCATCTCTCAGTCTCTTCTGAACACCCTCCATCACCAGCTTAAACCCAATCCTCGAGTTATCCAGGTTATCTCTGAACTTCTCCTTTGACCATTTCTCTATCCTATTCTTTATTCCCAAACCGGTGAATTTATTCCGCAAACCGGAGCTAAACTTCACCGTGACGTCCGAATGAATCCCACTGCCGTCCTCGCAAGGCGTGTATCTGTTGAACTCCTCCACCAGGATGATTCTCTTGTGATCCAAATTTGATTGGTAAGTTACCATCGTCTGGGTCTTTGGATCCACAATCGATCGCTCTATTATCCACGACGTGGTGATTTTTCCCAGAAAGGGCTTCACCCACTGGGGCAATCTTCCCTCCTTCTTGATCAACCTGGTTTGATGGAGTTTACCCTCTTCGTCAATGTGCATGTGAATTGTGTCGGTCGACTTCACGTGCGTGGAGTATGGGTTCGGATACCGGTTAAAGTAGGCTAACGTGACTGTTGGGAAGTCGTATGCGAACGTGTGCTGATTTTGGTAGTATAAAACCATCGAACGGCGAAGAAACACGGGGTTAACTAATACGAAGAAGTGGAATGAATTACTGCGAAAAAATAATCTGAAAAGTTTGAAGTAAGCCGAATGAGTGGTGAAGAAACGGGGTTGTATGTGGTGAATGTGATGATTGTTAATAAAGAAGGAGACACTTTGAGAAAGGAGATTTAAGGGGGAATTTGCCCGGTTTTAATAGGAGACGTAGCGGGTTTTGTAGAGGAATTTGAAGAATTTGAAGCAATTTGTAGGGTGAAAGTTGCAGTGATGTGATAATTTTATGTGTCATAAGCACAGAGGGAGTGCTTGTTTTATTTACAAAGATCAGATGTTTTTTTTGATAACCATGGAATGAAACAAGCAAACGAAGTGGGATTGCGAGTAAGTTCATTATTCACCTTTATCCATGGCGTTACAGGACCCGAGCGGAGAAATAAAATAATTGAAAAACAAAGAGAGTAAGTGCATGTTTACGTTTACCTATACCCAGTAGGGCAATAGTCAGGGAAGACAGTGGTCTTTCCAGTCAATTAATGAGCAAATGAGCAAAAACAAGCTCAGCCAACAAACATTTTTTCTAATATGCTCATCTGCTCATTTTCACATATTGTTAAATAATTTCGACTGGGGGGGAATAAACCCACCAGCTAACATACACCATCTTTGCTGCCTGCTGGTTTAATGTGAGTGAGTGAATGGACCAATCGGGATCGCCCGCTCTCCGCCCGCTCCTCACGCTTTCGAGCATCTTCTTACTCATCTGCTCATTTACTCTCTGCTTTCACATATCGTCAAATAAATTCATAATATTATAAACAGGGGGAATAAACTCATGAGCTAACATTTTGCACCTTTGTTAGCTGGATTAATGACAGTGGATTGGCCCACCCGCTCTTTTCTCGTTCCTCGTCACACGGTTCGCCCACTCCACGCCTAGTTATCTTTCTTGGAAGCTCCAATAGCCTTCTTTCTATATGAGTCGATATAGAAGGCAGCAAACAACATGGTCAAGGGGGTCAAGTAGGCAACATTAATGTAGACGGCCATTGCCTTTTCACTGGTGGAAATGCATGCGTTGTAGCCGCCCTTCAGAGTGTCCAAATATTGGACAAACAGATGAACGACTGCAAGAGAGCCACCAATGACAAACTGGGTAATTTGCAAGCTGGTCAGGGACTGCTTGAACCATCTTGGAACTTTGATCTTCAAACAGGACAAGGTGAAGTAACCGTACATTATCGAATGGATGAACGAGTTGAAGACAACAAAGATCCAAATGGGTGGAGACATGTATCTGACACCAGCCCACATACACAAAATTGCACCGGAGTGGTGGTAACTTTGGAGCAACGACGATGGTCTACCCTTCAAGAGGATGATCACGGTATCAAGGATTTCGTAATACTTGGAAAGATAGAAGAGATATCCCCAGAACGTGAGTCCCTTCAACGTGTCGTAATTCTCCCACACAGAAACCTGGTCCCCATTGCAGATAGTTTGCCAAAACAACTCCGGGAATGTGTACACGTCCTTAGAAAACACCTTTGGCACCATGTCATAAGACAAATGAGAAATCGTCGATGTCATTCCAATGAAGGTCCAAACTGAGTAGACACACAAGAAGATGTTGTGAATCAACACGAGTACCTTGAACACTCCAGTTTTCGAGATTGCAGCTGGCACCGGAGGTAACTTCTTGAGGTTCGATGGTAACGGAGTTTTTGGACCGTTGAGTTCTTTGAATTTTGCAATTTGGCTTGCCTCAATCTTTGAATTAATCACATGCACTGACGTGAAGTAGATCAGCGCCAGACAGAGGGGAAAGTATCCATTTAATGTGATTGGATACACCAAATCCCTCAAAAAATGGGAATTCACGGAGTATGGCCAGTTTGGAATCGCCACGGAAGAGTCTGGCAACCCAAAGGCACTGGCATCAATCTTAAGCTCAAGTTTGGTCAACTTCAACAAGTCTGTCATCCTTTAGATGAGAAGAGGAAAATGATAAAATCTGTTGGATTTCGTTATGCCGAGCCATTTCAGATAGGCTCGGTCAAACTGCATCATGACACATCGTCCCGTTGTGATCAACAGAAAGAGGGGGAACAAATAGTCCAATCCATGTGGAAGAAAGACGGGGAAAAGGCAGCATCCCATACAATACACATCTAGATAACCATCTATCAATTAATCCGCCATAAATGTGGCCATTAGGGCAAGTTGACAACAATTAAAAAATGCTCAGCAGCCAAAATTTCGGCATAATCATCTTTCAACCTCACAGTACCGAAAACCCCCGGAAACACTAGAACCCAACTGTAACCACTGCTACCAACCGGCTATCCAATCTCCAGATCCAATCCCATCACTTGAAAGACCTAAACCCACAGCCCCGGGTTCCCCACGCTGAGCAGATGAGCGCAAAACGCCGCCACCCTATTACGTCATTTGGCACCGCCACGTGATTCAATCCCTGGAAATCACGTGTTAAAACGGCTTTAAAAGTTTTTCCGGATATTTTTGCGGGGTGAAAAGAAAAGAGAGACGGAAAAACCCCCCCGCCTTCTTCCTTTGATATGAACGAAACAAAGAGAAAGGAATCCAAGTCCTCCGACAGGCCTCACGTGTGTCCCATCTGTTCGAGAGCGTTCCACCGCTTGGAGCACCAAACAAGGCACATCAGAACTCACACGGGCGAAAGACCCCACAAATGTACGTTTGGAACCTGCACAAAGCGCTTCTCCAGATCGGACGAACTCACGAGACATCTGCGTATCCACACCAATCCCCAGCCCAGAAAGAAGAGGCGGCCAAGAGTTGTGAAGATTGACAAGAAGAAGGTGTCAGTGGCCGTGGAAGATGTTCCGGCGAATCTCAGAATCGACAAACCAGGCGGATCAATTCCAGACCAAGCGCCTGCGATGACGGTGACGCCAATCTTCGTGTCGGCAACAGGTGACGCCCAACTGCGGGATTCCGCAGCTTCTCTCACTTCGTTGAAGTACCATTATCCACCGTCTTCTTCTTCGACGTCATCGTTGCAGTCCTTGGTTTCCTCCAATACCTCGTTTGGATCACTGGGATCTATGGGGTCTCTGACCAGTGGTAGACCGTTTCTACCACCGTCTAGAGTCAACTCAATGATGTCATTATCAACAATGTTGAACAATGGCTCAGGTCAGGACTTCAGTAGGCCGCCGCCGATTTTCACAATCAATTCTCCCACTGAGGGCACTCCGTTGACCACCCCTCTACATTCACCCAAGTTGAGTGTCGAGAAGGTGATGCTACCGCCAATTCGATCGATGATGAATTTATCCGAGGTCATGACACCATCATTACAAGGAAGACCAACCTCCTCGGATTCAGATTCAATGATGAAGATGCTACTCAACAGGTCATTGTCTCATGACTCGCTGTCCACTCTGCGGTGATCACCAAACCCGAACAAGCAAACGAACGTAGTGAGTTTGCGAGTGTCAATAATCAACAAACCCTAGCGATCAAACGAACGCAGTGAGTTTACGAGTGTCGAGTCGACAATCACCAAATGGATCACCAAATCCTCTCCACGCTACGATGATTCGCATTTGTATATTAAAATATTTACTTTTTGCTTTATCAGACACAAACAAATGAACAAGCAAACAAACGTAGTGTGTTTGCGAGTGTTTAGAGTCGCTAAACCACTATCTTAAATGAACGAACAAACGAACGTAGTGAGTTTGCGAGTGTTCAAAGTCAGTAAGCCTTAATGGGCCTTAGCAAACGAACGCAGTGTGTTTGCGAGTGTTTAAAGCCAGTAAACCATGGTCTTAAATGGGCATACTCATTTCCTCCGTTCAACAGTTATCAACCTATTGGGCAACGTTTGAAGTGGATCTGCGTTCACTCATAAACGAACGAAATGAGTTTGTTGGGAGTTCGTGAGTTCCTAACCCCCATTTGCGCCTCTGGGTTCTCATGGAAGCATTCGATTCATTGTTGGTTCAAGAACAACTCTAACCTTATCTGCGTTCAAACAGCAACTCTAACATAGCTCTTATCTGCGTTCACTCGCAAACTCATTTCGTTCATTTGTTGGTCCTGGGTTGTCCATGGACTCAAATCACACACTAACAAAGTCACTTCGTTAGTTGTTCGTGAGTTCTTTCCTTTGCAACACTCTTACATCACACCATTAAAACAAAAGCACAATTAATGGACTCAGATCACTCACGCACAAACTCACGAAGTGAGTTTGCTCGTGAGCCCGTTTTCACGCTTTTACACCATTAAAACAAATGCACAATTAATGGACTCAAATCACTCACTCACAAACTCACTTCGTGAGTTGTTGGTGAGTTACTGAATACCCCTCTTTGTCGTCTTAACAACAACTCTTATCGGCTCAATAATACCCTTGTTGCCCTCAACACCCAACGCCTCACCCTGCTGCCACCCCATCTTCTCCAGCAACTTCCTACCAATCGAACCAATTGGAATCTCCTTCGCCGTAGATCCAACAACCTCACCTTCCTTGTAACCAAACTGAGCCTTGGACTTATCTTTACTCTTCCAGCTGCCTGTCTGGCCATTCTTCACTCTCGTAAACAACCTCATCTCCTCCTTAGTCAATGTGGTATCCATGCGGAAACACAGCTTTCTTCTCTTGCGCAACTTATCGATTTGAGACCACTGGGGATCCCTCTGCTTACCGTTTGACTTTCTAACCTGGATAAACTCCTTCTTACCTTTGCCCACCTTACGTGGATGGAAGTGGAACGCCTCCGCAATCATCTTCAAGACCATATGGGCGTTGAAGTCCAAAGGTGGGAATCGCAGTGTCGTCATTTGAGGATCCTTATAGAAAACCTTGAACTCCTCAACAACTTCGTCCATTTCAATGCAATAGGGATACTTGTTCAAAAGATAACTTTCTGTTCTTCTTGCCTCCTCACGTTCGTGACGTTTCTCCTTCTTACTCATCAGTCTCTTCATATACATGGCTTCCATGTGAGATTTCAGCTGCGGATCAAGTGGGATGTCGACATTGAAATCCAGTTCAAAGGTGCCCCTGTTGGGGTTACCTTGCTTACCAAAGGACTTGGTTGGGTTTTCCAGTAGATCACCACCACGGCCAAACTGCTGGGCCTTTTTGTGCATTTTGAGCAAATCTTCCATACCCTCCATCAAATCCTCGTCCAGATCGGAGGATTCGCTGCTGGTGCCCATATCAATGTCCGAATCCATTCCCACAGCGGTGGGCAGAACCGAACCGCCTGTCACTCGCTTGGATCTGTTTCTGATACGCACCCTGCCGGAGGATTTCCCCCTCGTACGTCTGCCGCCGGCATTCAACGAGATGAAATGGTCACGATCATCGTCAGAATCGCTCTCTTCGCTGGAGCTAGCCAGCAGTTGGTCCTCGTCGTAGTTGAAGTCCTCAAAAGTCTCCAATTGGTCGTCCTCTAGCTCTGGATGAAGGAGATGGTTTGTGGCGTGCTTGAGGAACGCCACAACGCGGGACTCGGGCAGACCGTTCTCTGTCAAGAACATGGTCACATCCTCAAGAGATAGCCACTGGAAGTCGTCCACCCCAAGCAGCATTGGGGCGCAAACGGAGTACTGGGTGTCGACGCCGTTTGTTCTCAGTGTGTCAATTTTGATGGCGGTGATGTCGAAGGAAACGTAGTCCAATTCGCTGTAACCAAACGGCACGTCATCCACAGATGGCTCACCGGGTCTGCTGGTGGAATCCTCCTCTGTGGGGTTAACCGCGCCGGTCAATTTCGACTTTACAAGAGCCTCCACCTGGCCTGGAGTTCTGTCGTCATTCTCTTCGTCGTAATCGTATAGGGTCTCTTCTTTTCCCGGCAGCCAGCCCCTGTGGGCCTTCTTATCGAGGGGCAAGTCAATGTATGTGTTTCCTAGAGCATCCTTCTTGAGTTTGCCGATGTACTTTCCCATTTGGAAGTCGTCGCTGTCGGAGGTGGATTCGTCGAGCTCTGGATGATAGGGTTCTTCATACTCAGAGAACGCGGAGTCCTCTTCGATTAACACCTCAAACTCCTCACTTTCGTTGTCGTCGATGAATTTGAGTTGGGCTTTCTTGGGGTGCTTGACTCTGATTCGGGAGAACATGATTGTGGGTTCCAGCGCAGCATCATCCGAGTCCTCAGAGAGGGGAAGAGTGTCAGGATTAATGATCTCGTCGGAGCTGTCATCTGAACAAGGCAAAGTGTCAGGATCGATCACCTCGTCGGAGCTGTCACATGAGCCATCCTGAGAATCGTCTTCAGACGGCTGTGAAAGGTCCAAATTAGAGGCGACACCAGCGGCAAAAAGTTGGGTATTGTTCCCCATGTCGTGATCTTCATTTCTTCCTTCTTCTTGGGCTTGTTGGTCGGCTGAGACACTCATTTCATTACTGTCAATTAAACTCTCGTTCTTTTCACCTTGCTTCTCCAGTAAAGCGTCCAAAACCATCTTAGAAGGATTGTACACTTCACTGGCCTTGACAAACTCGATGGGCATCTTTCTTAGAGTTCTTTTCATCATTTCAGCCCTATTCAGCTGCGTAAACGTGACCTCATCCTTCAAATGATGGCGTTTTGACCTCGAATTTGCGCCAGTAAACGCCTCATCACGTCGAAAACCAACTTGCATCCTTCTTGTTTGCCTGGACCTGCTCTTACCGGGATGTTGGGGATATTGGGGATACTGGTCGTCCTCAAGACCATCTGAACGGGTATTGTCCCTAATATGGGCTCCAGAGACGTGTTTTCTGCGGGAAACTTCGTCTCCAGTGTCCTTGTTGTGCTTGGATGCTCCTCTACCAGGCTTGGGCCTTCTTGTCACTCTTCTACCCCCTTTTTGGGACCTTTTAGCCATCTCTTGGTATAAAGAAGGGTATGCCAACGAGAGCTGCGTCGCGGTGCACGGATGTAGAAGGGCTCTTACGTAATCGAGTGGAGCCGTGTCGCGACGCCACAGCATTCTCGTCGCGGAGTCACACCATTTCTGTCGCGACGCCATTACACTCCCGTCGCGGTGAACGGATGTTTACCCCCCACCCCGAACACGACACATCCTCCCGTCACATCACAACACTTCCACAGCCGCACACCACAACCCCCGCTCCGTCGCGGTCAAAATTTGCCTGCCTTTGTTTACCTCACAATGGCAACTCTCTTCTCACACATCATGGCTTCTAAGAGGCCTCAGGAGCCCGAGGGCGACCCACCAGAAGACGTGAACGCTTTAATTGGGCTATTGGCCACGCCGGCCGAAGGCGGTCCCACCACGGTCAGTAAACAGTACGCCAATGAGATCAATAGGGGCAACGAGGTGAAGGCCTATGCCAAGATTGCAGGCCCCAATTGGACCTACTTTGTGAAGGAATTGAAGGTGACGATTGGTAGGAACGCAGAAGGGGCCGAAAATGGGTGCGATATCGACTTGGGACCCTCAAAAGTGGTGTCTAGAAACCATGCTATGATCCAGTACAATCTCCAGAAACGGTGCTGGGAATTGTTCATCAGTGGACGCAATGGGTTGAAGGTGAACGGATACCGGTTGAATTTCACGCCAAACACCCCGTACGAGTTGAATTCGGGAAATGTGATTGACATTGGAGGCAACCAGATGATGTTCATCTTGCCAGACTGTCCACCAGTGATCCCCGACTACTTCCGAGGCCTTCTCAGTAAGCGCCAGAGACTGGGGGTGGAACCCCTAGGAAATGCCGCAGTTACAGCCGGTACTAATGACAAAGACATTGTCCTAACAGACCAAGTGAGTGCATTCCAATTAAGAGAGCATGTGACGGGAAATAACACCGGGAGCAGTGGCCCAGAGGCAAAGAAGACTCACGAACCCAACAAGGACCTCTCAAAAGACGAATGCAAGGGCATAAAACCACCATACTCATATGCCACAATGATCACACAGGCTATCCTCTCAGATCCAATGGGAGTGCGATCTTTGAGTGAAATCTACGACTGGATAACAACCCACTATGCCTACTACCGACACTCGAAGCAGGGCTGGCAAAACTCCATCAGACACAACTTGTCGCTCAACAAGGCGTTCGAAAAGGTGCCCCGAAAGCCAAACGACCCCGGAAAGGGCATGAAGTGGCAGATCGGAGAGGCCTACCGACAGGAGTTCATGGCCAAGTGGCGAGACGGGTCGTTGAGCAAGATGAAGCGGGGCACAAGTGTCTCCAGACAGCTCCAGTTGCATTTGATAAAAAACAACGCATTGCCAATGGGAGACTCGATTCTCGACGAGCCAAGCATCAAGACTCAGGACCACCAGCGACAACCAAGTCTACAGCATCAGCAGCAGCCGCTGCTGCCTCAGCAAACCCTCGCACAACCAATCGGTCAACCAATCGGTCAACCAATCGGACTCGCACAGACCCTTGCCCAATCCATGGGTCCTCCTCTTCCTCTTGCACAACACCTGGGACCACCACTGGTGTCTGTAGACCTTCTTTCTCCTACGAAGACCCTGAATCAGCCACTATCTGCCCCAAATGCCCTGCTTTCGCCAATCAAGCAAGAATCATCCCCAAAGAGGATCCTGTTGCCGGAATTGAAGACACCCGAGAGATCACGAAGCAACGGAGCCCAGATGGGCAACTATATCCCCAATTTGAACACAGCAGCCAAAGGCCAGGGCCAAAATTCAACGAATAGTTCTCCGGCCCTTTGGAATTACGTCCAGTTCAGTACCCCCATTGGCGGCGGGGAGAA
Source organism: Saturnispora galanensis (assembly GCA_030584985.1). Classification (NCBI taxonomy): domain Eukaryota; kingdom Fungi; phylum Ascomycota; class Pichiomycetes; order Pichiales; family Pichiaceae; genus Saturnispora; species Saturnispora galanensis. Next base: position 71,457 of record JAJMCD010000020.1, on the reverse strand, counting down.
GCCCCACCAGGGTGGATCCACCAACCTGCTTCCTACTGACACCCGGGATCACCAGCAGAACGGCCCCACCACAGAGGAGGATCTTTTGGTGATTGGCATGGAGGACAGTCCGTTGAAGAGTCGGAGTGTGAGGGAGCCCAAGGTTACGTGATGCTGAGGAGGCCAGCAGGATTTGAGGGGGGAGTTTGAAGGAGATACGGGAGGTTTCTTAACCGCTTCCTTTATGATTCTCTCTGTCTTTATTTACCGATGGGGTGGCCCCATTGGTATCAATCGAGTGGACGATTATATACATATATACAGTTGGTAATGAGAACGAACGAACGAACAAGCTCAGGAGAGCACAAACGAACTAGCTTGAATCGATGACAACAAACACACAAACCACTTCGTTCATTCGTGTCCATGATCTAGCTACCTTAGGACAGCGACTGCTAAATGTCTACATCCTTATCGAGCTCTCGTTGACGTCCGCGGGCTTCCACTACCTTAGATATATACACGAGCGCACAAACTTAAATTGATGACAGCAAACGCAAACGCAAACGCAAACGCAAACGCGCAAACCCACACGCACAAACTTGAATTGATAACGGAAAACGCACACGCACAAACCCACTTCGTTCGTTTGCGTGTACGTGGACCCCACAGTCCACACCGTTCTCCAAATCACGAGTAAACTCTCTTGGTGACTCCGATTGAAAACTTGACCAATTTGAGCACGCTTCTGCCCCCATCACCCACGTCTTCATCCTGGTAAGTGGTCAAATACTCGCTCAATTGAGTCCGAATCTCCCTGACTTGCTTGGGATCAAATTGCGGCACACTATTTATCAAGTTCAAATAACTGAGTAATTTGTTGGATTCACGAGGATGGAAGGTAGTTCCATTGGAGGGAAACACACGTGCCACTTCGGTTCGCAACAAACTGAGGATTGTGTCCAATCGTGGCGGCGTGAGGGAAATGTTTCGTTGCAAGACGGTCTCGGGAGTAACATCATGAGGGGCTTCCACCTGCGTTCTTGGAGGTAACGCCGGTGGCACACCCACCGTAAGCTTGGAAAAATCTTCTACAAGCTTTTCATCAACTACCCGTTCCTCAGTGGCCAACCTGGCGAGAACATTTAGACAGTCGATGACCAACGAGTCCATGGGACATTCCTTCAACGTGTCCTCAATAAAACCCCACGCCTGGTCGCCGTCCACCAGTCCTAGCACCCTAGTTAGATACTGGTTGAGGAACTTCCTCAATGAGGAGTGATTTGCTGCAGTTATGATGGAGGCGACGGTCTGGAGCGCCGTGTTGACCAAAAGGGTATTTTCGAGCTGATTCTTGGCTTCCACAGGCCGGGATTCTAGGACTCGCATCAACCAGATCATTGAACTGAACACTCCATTCATGTTGGCCATCTTGGGGTCGAGGTTGTAAGGCAAAAAGAGCTGGATCTGGAACTTGACAATCGAGAGTACGTCCACGGCAACATCCTTGAGAGGATCCTCCTTGACATAGCGGCCATAGATGTAGAGACAGAGCAGCGCCACCGGAGAGATGGGCAACTCCTTAGGGGTCTTTTCTCGGAAGTAGGTTCCGTTGTAGACGTCGATGACGTGTCTGAACACCTGTTCGCTGGTTTCAATGGGCGCAGAGGACGAGTCAAACGCCGCGACAAGCGAGTTCACCTCCTTGGTCAAGAGGTCAACGATGTCGATGTCCATAGAGATCGCTAACGTGTATAGTCGGTCGAAGATTTCGCACGTGCCGTCTGTTTCTGGGTTTGATGTTTCCTTCCTCAGAAAGTTGGGGAAGATCATTTTCACAAGTACCCCGTAGTTTGTCTTGAACATGTTCTCGGTCACTGCTCCCAGGAGCAGCAGAAGAAGCTTTCTCTGAAGATAAGCTTCGTCCTCCTGCAATTCGAGCAATTCCTTTGGCGAGAACTCCTCGAGAGCGGATTGAGAGATCTGCGGAGGGATGTAGTCTCGGATAAACCCTATCACTCGGCGCACCACAATCATGTGGCTCGACATCGCGGGCGCAGACTTAAACATGTTGATCAACCCCACAATTGGCTTTGAGAGAAATTTCGAGGGATGAAGGGTCTCAATTCTGGTCAACGAGGAGATAATCATCTGGATGAGTGAGTGGAACTTCAAAGAAAAGCATTTGAGCGGGGATTCTTCCATGGCCAGTCTCACCCTCAAATCCAAATCCTTTGGCAAAGTTTCCACGTCCACTATCTCCGGGTCCCGCAATTCACCCAAAAGATCACAGCAGGCCAAGAGCAACTCCTCGGGAGGCGCCCTCTTTGCCAACATGTCACAGAACGACCAGAATGCCTTGATGGAAGGCTGTTTTGCAAGCGAAAACTCCCACGGCCATTCTTGGTCAACAAAAGGAAACACCAACCGCGGCAAATCCCACCCAATCTCGTCCAAGAGGTCCTGGTGAGACTCCAGGTCCGTCTGGACCTCACTAATCAACAGCAAGCGTTGCTCTGAAGTATATTGCGACCAATCCGTCAAATGATGGTCTAAAAGAGTAGAAAAAGTGAGAAAATCGCCCTCCTGGGAACAGTCCACTGCTGCCTCTCCAAGGACCTTCAAAATGCCCAAAAACACGCGTTCTTCCATCGTAGAAGGCAAAATAAAGGAAGAAGAAGGGCGAATTAATGACTGAATTTTGAGATTCGGCCGGATGCGGAAATAAGCTCATGTGCTCAGGGGTTGAGGAAGGGGTAGGTGGTGGAGATGGAGAGCAGAAGGAAGACAGGTGGCACTGGTAACAAGGGTGGTGGGTAGATAATAGTATCAAAATGCGAAAGAGTATACGTTTAAAAATGGAGACGATGACACATTGTTATGTGGTATTTATATGGCTATTGTAGTTGGAAGTGGAATGTTAGTAGGAATTGGCTTTCAGAAGCGATGTACTTCTGATTGGTGCAGAAAAATTGGCATTTGATTGGTAGAGTGAAAAGGCCAGCGCCATAGATGTAATACGCACTTGAAAAGTGGACTCAGGTTGTGCCCAATCACAACGTGCGTGCAGACCTCTGCTTGGACTGTGGTAACTTGGCTATCAATAACCGAAAATGGTAAATAACCTTCAAAAAGTGGACTGTAAGCTTACCACTCTTTTGCTTGGTAGGACTTGTTATATGAGCACCTGAGCGCCAAGAATCAATAGCAATATTTAAAGCGCAAATATCTCGGTGCTTTCTTAGTGAAAAGAGTGCCTAGTCATGTAGATTGTAAGAGCAATAAGTTTTAAGTATCTGGAGCTTGTTTCAGCAAGAAATTCGATGGAATTGAAGGGATTCACAAGGGCCATTTCTCCTGGGGTACGGAGTGGCGCATGCGCGTGCGCCACGGCATAACTGTTATCGAACACCGATTATGGTGAGGTGAGTAAACCATGATCCCGTGAATCCAAATTTTATTGCCACCGTGTTTCTCATTAATACGCCTAGATATGAAGATCAATAAATAAAAGTCATTTAAAGACAGTGTTGTAGTAAATGAACGAGTTCCTTGAAAGGATAACAAACAGATGAGTGAAGCGAGTCTAAGAGTGTGACCTCGTGAGCATCGGTTATTGATTAGCTTACTGTTTTTTGAAGATCATTACAAAACAAGAGACCCAAGTGGGTGTATGATGGGATTAAAATCTATGGGTTGGACTAACCATATCTACAAAGTTGAAGTAGTTTCCTAAATGACTCCAATTTTGACCTACCGAGCATTGGATACCCTTGCAGGAAGGGTAGTGAAAGGTTTTTCTTACAAACAGCAGTTTTGTATTTCATCCCGGCAAGAGCATTTAAAATGTAAAAACCTATATTACAAAATTGTGTAGTTTGTTATGACAGACACTGGTGAGTTTCAGCAGAAGGGAACTACTTGTCCAACTATTGGAGGAACCTCTTTGCGTCATTTGGCAATGATACCGTATATAAGACAGAAATACACTAGACTTTCTACCGAGGCTATTGACTACTTTGTCAGGATGGTGTGCCAACAACCAGGCAGATCAACAGGCGAACAGACAGCCTTGCTTGATATTAAAAAATAACTCTACTTTGAATATGTTAAAATTACCTTTGCTTGGTGCATTATGAAAAGACCTCAACTATTTGGATTCAAACCACAGCTACCCCTGTTTGATGATGTTGAAACTACCCTTTCTCCGTGTCGTTGAAACTAAGCCATTCAACTTCAAACAAATTTATGTTAATGGTATCATCACCTTCACGACTTTTAAGAGCAAAATTAAGAGAGTTCATAAGCTATTCTCACAATTCTCTTGGAACCATTGAATGCATTCTCCCCTTGTATTATTCTCATCACCCCATATTTATTCTAGAACCACCCCATGTTCCTTTCCCCAGCCCTGTCGAACATCCCCGTCGAATTCTAGAACCACCCAAAAAATGCTTGCAAAAAAGGCCTAACAAATCAACAGTGTCAACAACAGCTAGTGCAACAGTGGTTTTGAACGAAGGCTTACTTTTTTTAAAAAATCTTTCTGAGCAAGCGGTCACCTGAATTATCAAGTGGCTACAACTACATGAACTTCTTGCTTAACATCATTAAAAACCAATATTTAGTAATAAAGAATTACACTCAATTATGGGCGTATCTGTGCCTATACACCCAGTAGATGTGGAAATGCCCTATAAACTTGTAACACGAGTGATGAGCATAAATCATGCAGTCAATATTGTAACCCTCTTGCAGTGAATTTCTTTTACTTTTTGCAAGCACCTACCAGTGGTGTTCGGCCATTGGAGCAGGTTTTGTCGCAAATTTCTGTGGATTTCAAAGAAATGAAGGGAATCGTCTTCCTGGGCGAATTTTCAAAGGTATGAACATGCGCCACATAAGATCTACAATAGAAACAATAGAGGAATCGCCGTGTCTCCCCACTGCTGGACAATGATTGAAAGAAGAGGGTTTTTACTTACAGCCGTCTGACCTTGTAGGTCAAAGAGAGGATATGTCTGAAGTAAATAGTGGGGCATAAAGACCAGAAAACAAAAAAAAACGACATGACTTAGCAACTGACAGTCCTTGGGCATGTTTTGTTTTACCAGAGCCTTATATTGGGCGCTGGTTTCTGGCAATTTTATCTTCAAAAGTTTATACTGATGATTATGGTCTCTCTGTAACTTCCTTCATTGGTGGGCGTTCGTTTGATGATGCTTCGTTTTTTGGGGGCAATATGCAAAGCAAGCAGTATAGTATTCATATACCACACTTTTTCAACATCTGTGGACCCCTGCACCTGGAGTGACTTATCGTTCATTATCTGTTCCCATGCAGTACCAGTAACACCATCCAAGAAATAGACTCAACAACACTGCATTTTAAGCAACCAGTCACTTCTAATACTGAAAATCACTTACTGCATCTGTATCTCAACCGAAGGGGATCTTACATGGAGATTCACCCTAACACAAGTCATACAGCATACCCCACTAAATTACCCCCTGACGGCCCAATCTTTTTAGACAAAGCTATAGCACCTGCTGTCTTTACACACAACCAACTACTGGTCCACTTGCTACCCATGCTGACCCCCCACACCGATTTACACCAAGCCGTCGGAAAATGCTTAGCACCTTCCTAATGCGGAAGGTGATTTCGATCCTCACCACCTTCTACACCTTCTTCTGCTTAAATCCACCGTTAGATGCCGAGGAGACACGGGAGCTCGGCGAAGCCCGCAGTGGGGCTACTGGGGAGCACGGCGGACCCACTGGGTGAATCTTGCCTGCTGCGGCCCTCTCATGGGGGCTCACAGGCGGGTATTGAGGGAGTATCTTCAGATCAAAACGGTACTCTGGACGCGTTTATTGACCCCAACAGGAGCCCAATGTTGAACAAGTTTGTTGATCCCTTTGAGGACAGTGTGCTGAAGACGCCCCGGCTGTCACCACGGAAACGGACGTCACCAATGTCTGCGAAATCCAAGTTCAATCAATTGAAGTCTGCGAGGGCCCCTGTGCTTGATCTGAGTGAGGCAGGCCTCACAGCAGTGCCTGTGGCGAAACTAGCAGAGGATTTGTCGATTGAATCGAACCGCTCTCTTAATTTGAACGCTGTGATGATGGACAATTCACGATCTCCAGAAGCTGCCTATGTGATGGAGACGCAGGAGGACAACCCTCTGGACTTGAACGTGCTACTGGAATCAAAGGGGAGGATGAAGAGCGTGATTGGTGACGAGCTAGATTTTAATGATTACTCAATAGAGGACAGTCGAGTTGATGAGCCAATTGAAGAGTCCGGCGAGGAGTCCGGTGAGGACCAGAATGAGGTCGTGAGCAGGAAGCGCAGCGAACCGGCTGAATTGGTTGGTGACGAAGAAGTGCAGGTGGTGGAAAACACGACCAAATTGTCCACTTCAAGTAGGAGGGACCGGGGTGATGGCGAAGTTAGCTCAGAATCAGAGGCCTCTGTCAGCGAAGTCGAGGCTTTACTAGACGACACGTTTACAATCATGCGTACAAAAATGCAAGCAACATCGACCCAGGTCGAGGAGGGCTATCTGGAGAGGCCCAGAGCGGTACTTCGAGATAGAAAGCGACAGTACCACAAAATCCAAGGATTGTCGGGGCCAGAGTGTGGCATTGGCACCCCAAACGTTTCCCCAGAACACAATGACAGAACTAAGTTGCCAAAGCGGGTTTTGAAGTCGCCGTCAAAGAAGAGGGATGATGAAGACGAGATTCTCTTTGATACATACAAGATACCAGAAACCGACGAGAGTGCGGGCAGCAGCAACAATCGGGTCGAGTTTCAGACCCAGGTGATAGTGGAAACCCAAGCAACACAGGCAACGCAGGGCACTCAGGGCACCCAGGTCACCCCGTCACAGGTCATCTCTCAACCATCTTCACAACCAATTGTTTCTCACATTAGAAAGTCGAATTTCGTTGTTTCCAGTTCTCCCCGAGCGGCTTGTGATGATGATGTTGAGGTTCCCAACACTAGCGCCATGACCATGGAACCCATTGTCCAATTTGAAGCTGAAGCCGAAGCGGTCTTCAATACCATTTTCCCCTCAATCACTACACGATCAGCCGCAGACTATTCGTTGAGCGACTTCTACGGCAATACGAGCGTATGGGTGAACATGGGCACCAGGACACTTGCCTGTGAATTAATTAATAGCTACCGCATAGATGACCATCTATATCTTGATGTCATCACCGAGAAGGGGGAGATCCCCACGAGTATCAAACCCAAGAAGCTGTTTTCTCCAGTGGTGCTTAATGTCGGCGATGCCATCTACTGCAAGTTGAAACCAAACGTCAAGTTTACCGTCAAGGCCGTCTACAAAAAAACTGGAGACTTCATCAGATCGAGTAACGGAGTGACCCATGTTCAATTGGTGAGTAAGAAGGACGAAGTCTTCGAGACCGCGCTGACTACCTTGTATCTTAACAGAGTGGGGTGTGCAACATATCCCTTGCGGACAATGTTCAAGGATCCCACCGGGTTTTACAGCTACGTGGAGAAACTTGTTGAATTGTTTAAGGATGTGCCATTTGAAGACCTTGCCGCGGGACCCGCCAAGCCCAAGGGTATCTTTGAAGGATGTCTTTTTGTTCTGACGGGGCTGCCAAATTCCCTGTCAAGAGGGGGAACCAGATCGGGGAATTCCACGGCAAATACCACGCCTCATAACAGAATCCACATTCGAGATAAGCTGAATGACTTTACCCCATTGATCGAATTCATCGAATTGAACGGGGGTACCGTATTGGAGGAGGGCGGGTTTGAAAGAATTATCCCTCTTTCACAGTCTATTGATATGGGGGATTACAAACTCTGGGTAAATGAACCCCCACCAATGGTGGGCGACCTTTGGCGGGAGTATCATTTTGCATGTGTCTTGGCCCCGAGACACTCACGAACGATGAAGTATCTACAAGGGGTGATCTTGAAATGGCCCCTATTGAGTGTTCGGTTTATTCTTGATTGTATGGACAATCACAAGATTCTTAATGACTGGCGGCAGCATTGGCCGGATTATCTTCTTCCACAGGGTGAAGACCAAGACAGGGGGTTCATAGTGGCTTTGAATATTATACCGTGGTACACGAGGTGGATCAAGGGCACGAAATTGGGCGGTCTTATTGGCTTGAATAACCTCTATACAGGCAAATCAATTGTTATAATCAAAGACCAGGGGATGGAGGAAAGTGATGATGATGAAGAGGACCAAGAAGTGAGTCGGGTGCTTCATCGATCTCCAATTGGGGAATTGGAGTTGGTCTGGATGTTTTCCCAATTGGGTGTCAAGCAGGTCTTGGTGGTTGACAAGGGGGGTTCTCCATTGGCCAAGGGAGATGAGGTTGTGGTCTATCATTCTACGATGGATCAATGGAAGGGTTTTGTTAGCGGAGTGATTTTCAATAAGGCGAGTGAACAAACAAACGCAGTGAGTTTGTGAGTGTGTCAGTGAGATGCACCGAAGGACCAACAAATAACCGATTTAACTTCAATTAGGTAAGCAATGTAACAAATGGACATGGCACGAATGTTCTGTGGTGAAGGAAATAGGTTTGTGTGATTTGATGTGATACATGCAGTGGGAAGTTACTGCCAACAAAAGACATTTGAAGGTATTTCATATTATGTTCGGTTGCATCAGTACTGGTGCTGATTGGTATTTCTCTTTAATCTCCTGAATTAACATACATTAGCGAGTGAAAAGAGAACGGTGCATAAGATAGTTCCACAATTGATAATTTTGCTCGTATCCCTAGTTAAGATTCATTTCAAGGTTGGTACTTAACCAACATCTTTATTCATTTCATCTATCATTATATTAAATATAATCGCAAGGATCCAGGCATTCACCATTTCTAACACAATACCATGAGCCATAAGTTATGAGCCACGAGCCACGAGCCACGAGCCACGAGCCACGAGCCACGAGCCACCGCGTGTTCCTTGCATGAATCATCCACAATAACAGAGAACTGCAATTCGGTTCTTTTAATTACCGCAGACTTAGTGTAGAGAGTTGAAGAAAGAGGCTGAGGGGGGTCCATTAAGGGGCAATGGCTAAGCAGTGGCTTATGAGCCGCCTTGAAAGATTTCAAACATGTGACACAATACTCCGCAAACCTTGCATTCTGATTCTTTTTTTATAAAAATCAGATGGAGGGGGTTGTCTCATGTGAGAATGAGAAGCATGTTGCCGTTTGAATTTAGGAAATTGAAGACACCATCTGTGGTGATCTTAATTATGGCGCATGATCAAAGGACTTTCTCAGCTAAGGTAGCAGAGGAGAAATACGCATTAGCTTGAGGCCACTGAGTTATAAATGCCACCGCTACTTGGGTACCACGTGGAATTGTTTGCAAAACGTGATTGCCTTTACTTGGAGATGTGTGAAACTATCCTTGTTCGGTGGAGTATACACTAGTTATAGATAGCACTTTTTGAGAAAGTAAAAATTGAGAGTACCATGTTTGGATTTAATATGTAACTCCCATTACTTTGATAGACTGTTTGAACGGAACTGACGATGGCATGTAACACTTGATTAGAAGAGGTAAAGTCGTCAACGGCCATCTTGCGAGAATGAAAGATTAAACAAAAGGTTGCAAAGAGTGAAATGGGTACCAAATTGAGGCTATAGGTCAATCAAGAGCGCTCTTTCACGAACAAGAAATTAAAAGAATAATCATGCCCAAGAATGGAAAGACGATGTACAAATGTGCTTCTTTTTGTATCGGGATGTCAAGAAAGTAAATATCACCGCATCTAGTATATCAGGAAGGTGCTTTAGTGATGAAACTGTGCAGATTGGCGGGAATGAAGATGCCAACTGTAAAGGAGTGTGTGGCGCATGAAAGGGAGGTGGTGGTGCCATCATGCGCCACATCACATTTGGCGGCACCCACATTCAACAGAATAAATCGCCAGCAAATAACTGCCCTCGAGTCGGTCTTAAAGGTTAACTAGGTAAGTATTGAACAAATATGTAAGAATAGTTGCTGTGTTTACAGCGGTGTGTGTTTAGAAGGGAGCATTTCTAGGGTGGCACATAAGCATGCGCCACTGCTCAGCAAATTAGCAAACCAGTAACGTGAGTGATTAATGGAAAGATCACTGTGCACGAATTGATTTCTGAGAACTATATATATTCTACTAGAATATAAAATATGACTAGCCTGCTAAGGAAGAGTGAAAAGTATGCGTAAGATTGAATTTAAAGCCTAATTACCCCTATTTGATGGTGAAAACCACAACTGTTTGGTGACTGTGAACTACCCCTGCTCGTTGTTGTTGAACCTATCGTTGCATGGAGCATCGTAAAGCCACTCCTGCACGGTGACTGTGAATTACCCCTCGCACCGTAAAATACCCCAAATGCATTTAAACCGTAACTATCCCTGCTTGGACCCCTGCTCGGTAACTGTAAACTACCCCTCGCACCTAGCATAACTACCGTTACTCAGCGCTGTGAAATGCGTTCTACGCTTGAATCCCCCCCTCTCCTGTGTACCAAAAACCAACTTTTGTTTGTATGAAGCGGCACAACAACCACCGCTGCATCAGCGTCTATTTCCCCCTCCCCATTTGCTGTCTTAGAAATGATGTAGTGTTACCCTTTGTTTAATCTGCTGCCGGAATCAATCCTTCAAATTTGACAGACCTTTTTTATTTACTGTGGTTAATGAGAAAGTACGATGTTGACACTTATTTTTTGGGGATGACGCTTATAAGCGGTCATATGCATTGTAAATGGACTTCAAATGGCCCAATGGTCTTTCTACGGCTTTTGTCTTGTCCTGAACCATGGTTTGCGCCTGTTGCCCCCCGGCCATGCTCAGCGCAGATATCAGGTTGATGTTTTACTAGATTATTCACAACATATTGGAAGCACAAGCACGTTGGCAATGCCACCACGGTCCTTTTTAAGATGGAAACACTTTTAACGATGGACACGTTTTTATACACAAGAATATGTACTAACATGTGAGGTATATTGATGAGCAGAAGGTTCAATTAATTGTTCCAAGAACAATTTTGGAAACCCCATCATTTCAAGCAAGACAACAAACAGGGACCACCGTTGTGTGATATGATCCACTGTAGGTGGACTGACAAGCGGATTTTTCCTTCTTTCTATCAACCATTGAATCCACTGCGCAGGACCTTATCTGTAGGCGCTCTCATCCATTTTCTCACACAATGATCGGGTTAATTCTCCCGTAAGCACCGCAGGTTAGTCATCCCACCAGTTTAATCACCTAATGCTCACCTGTCAGTCCACTTACTCACAAATTCGGCTTTATTGCTTCATCACTCATCAACTCGCGGCGATTTAGAAACACACTTCGATGTTTAAGCGCACAGTTTCCACCGCACTAATTCCAGACCAGATCCACTTTACTCTTGCATTTGCTGTGTCCAACAGTTTCATTCACTCACAAACTCACTTCGCTCGTTTGTTCGTTCGTTTGTTCATTCGTCGATTGCTGAGCGCTCGCTCTCAGTTGCCTTTTTTTATTTCCCACCAGAATTTCTTTTTTCTCTCTTAGAGCGGATGATCGGCGGGCGGGGAAAATTTTTTCCACGCTTGTTAGTTTTGTGACCTGATTGGACCAACAAGGATGGCTATTTTCACGAGAGTGTACGCCCAGCTTGGCCAATGTCTTAGCTGGTTGATGGGAGCCGTCGGAGCCACATCGGGGGCTCCCGAAGTCAATTTTTCCGATTTGAATAAGTCGACTGCAAGACCAAGTAAATGCCCCAATAAGCCAACTTTAACCGATGCGAAGAAGCAACAGCCAGTGGACGCTTCTAATACCAACGACGATAAAGAGAAGGACTTGTTCCCTAAGTCGACAAGATGCGACGAATTGAAGGTTGTCGGTTCCGTTAGAGCCTGTTCCACGGATCCACTCACAAGATTTCACTTCCACGAGGACCAGGCCTCCAACGGCCTGCATTTGATCCCCTCACCAATCTCACTCAACTCCACGCCCGGCGTGGAGATTGGCTTGGGAATCCCCCAATTGATCGACAGCAGCTACAACACTCTCTCGCCGGTTTCTTCGGTAAAATCCAACGAGTCCGAAAAGAGACCTTCCTCGCTCTCAACCGTCTCCTCGGTGTCCAACGATGACGACGAGGAGGAGGAAGGGGACGACGAAGAAGAGGGCGAACGAGTCCACGAATGCGAATACTGTGATGCGAAGTTCAAGATTAGAGGGTATTTGACTAGACACATGAAGAAGCATTCTTCAAAGAAGGCATACCACTGTCCTTTCCACGATCCATCCTCCTCATCCAAGTGCCACCTTACAGGGGGGTTCTCAAGAAGAGACACATTTAAAACCCATCTGAAAGCACGCCATTTCAAGTACCCACCGGGCGTCAAGTCCTCAAACAGAACCGGTATGATGGGATGGTGTGGAAGTTGTGGGGAACAGTTCATAAACAATGAGATCTGGGTCGAACGCCACATTGAGGGCGGAAAATGCCCTCAATTGCCAAGATCCTATCTTGTCAATTTGAACCCATTGAAGAAGAAGACAGGTAAGCACTCCAAATTCTTAGATGTGGAGAATATGGAGGAGAGCATCAAGCTTGTGAGTCCCACGGCCACTCCGTCGCCGGACTCCAATCTCCACCGCAGCTTTGGCATTCCCGGCATGCCTTCTCTTCAGCTTCCCCAGCAGATGAGTCTCAAGACTCCCACCGCCACGCCCACGTCCACGTCCACAGCATACAGTGACGCATACCCACTTCTTGACGTGGTGCCTAAGCTCAACGGCACCTCTGTCGATTCCGAGATTGAAATGTTGATGAAGAGAAAGGTGCTCCTCGAGTCCTACATTGCCAAGTTGAAGGCTGCCAGTGCTGCCAGTGCCTCGATGGCTTCCACCAATGCCTCCACAACCACCTCCAAGGCTGCCACGGCCCCATCGCCGATCCACTTCAACACTCTCTGGACACAGTCCCAGCCGCAGATCCCCAACGAGGACGACGCGGATTTTCTCCCTCTTGAGGGTGATTACAGGTATCCTGTCAACGGAGGGTTCTAGTGGCACTCTGGTTTTATCAGCTTTTAATTAATTGGGTATAGTTTGGGATTTTGTATGTTAGTAATATTAGTAAAGGTAATTTTTCATCCTCAACAACTCACTATCTTCTTAGTAAACCAATGGCAGAACCACTTGAATCAATCCCAATTGTGACCCCACGGGGCTCAAGACCAACGACACCAATGGGAACACCAACCAGAGGGGGTTTGGATCCCCAGAAGATTCGAAACGCGCTTCCTGAACGCTTACCTGTGGTGCAGTGTCAGGCCAGAGCACGGATCCCCACCACACAGGGTCCGGAGATCTTCCTCCACCTCTACACCAACGATCAGGATGCGAAGGAACATCTGGCGATTGTTTTTGGAGAAGATATCCGGTCTAGAAGCTTGTTTAAGCAGAGACCCAATGACACTCAACAGGATCGTATGACACGGGGAGCCTATGTTGGTAAGCTCTATCCTGGACGGAGGGTTGCAGATAAGGATGCCGATGGTGTGGAGCTTCATTTCGACTCAAATGGAGACCTCCTTGTCGAGAAATCGACAACAAGATGTGAGCACGATCCGACGTTGGTTCGGATCCACTCCGAGTGCTACACGGGGGAAACGGCGTGGTCGGCGCGCTGTGACTGCGGGGAGCAGTTTGACGAGGCGGGAAGGCTTATGGGTCAGGACGGCCACGGTTGTATTGTCTATTTACGTCAAGAAGGTAGAGGTATCGGTCTTGGAGAGAAGCTCAAGGCATACAATCTTCAGGATTTGGGCGCAGACACGGTTGAGGCCAATTTGATGCTTCGACACCCTGCGGACGGCAGATCGTTTGGAATTGCAACGGCAATTTTGGTGGATTTGGGGATTCTCGACGTCAAGTTGCTGACAAATAACCCCGATAAGATAGTGGCCGTGGAAGGCAAAGAGGGATTGGTGAGTGTGAGAGAGAGAATTCCAATGGTGCCGTTGAATTGGGTCGATGGCAAGAAGGGGATCAAGAGTAAGGAGGTGGAAGGATATTTGAGGACCAAGGTGGAGAAGATGGGGCACATGTTGTCGAAGCCATGAAATCAACCTGCTAACGAACGGTGTGAGTTAGTGGGTTGGGGAATCGATGCTCTGATGCCAATTTCTGCTAAGAAACGAATGAATTTTAATACGAATAAATGTATAAAGAGATAATGGACGTTCCACGAACTAACGAGCGCCGCGAGTTGGTGAGTGAGCGAGCATGTCACATAAAACTATAGATACTTGCTCGGTAGGGTGTACGGAGTCAGTGATAATAGAATGTCATGTTTTTGAGTATATCTAAATAGTTGACGTAAAAGCAAGTGAAATGACGGAAAAGAACGATATGTGTTGTCTAGAGAGTGGTAGGGATAAAGCTCAACGGAGAGTGGACGAAATAACGTGAATTTAAGTAATGATGAGATGAATGCAAATTGAATGATAAGACAACCGTAGGTGCGGTTACCGTTCAGTCCGCCTAGGAATAACCAACCGCTTAGCCGGAGTTAGAGATGAGTCTTAAAATTGGGACCGAAGTTCATTGGTGTGAAAGTAAAGCTGAGGTTGAGATACGGAGTAAAACAGAGATCGGCTTCACTTTGACTACGGCAATTGAGATACGGAGGAAACCACAAGTCCACTTCACCTTGAACGTCATCTAGCAGATGTCCATGTACCGCCACAGTTGAGATAATGATAAGAGGAACTCGATTTGTCAAGAAAAGCTAATTAGAAGTGCTCCACATATAAGTCAATAAAGCAGATGCTTTCAAGCACCTGTTGGGGTATTGTTTACGTGGTAATCCATTGGCAAAGAAAACGAAGGTATAGTCAAAACAAAGCTGAGCCAGCTTACGCCGTGTGATCATCGTATCTCGACTTGCTAGAGGATTCGCTCATTTATCTGCTATGACCGTACGACGCATGAACCAAGTCTTATACCCGGGATGCTATCAGAACCTTACAAGGCATATCCAAAGAAACGCAAACAAATAGAATCCATTGAAAGTAAGCAAAACCAAATTAGACTAACGACACTTGCTCAAGGTTAACAAGAACAATTTTGAGCTCACTTGAGCAAGATATTGGTTAAAAGCCACTCAGAACCGTACTTTATCGTTCAATCCAACGTGGAAGGCATATATTAGCTCCTATTGCTGGCATTGATTTCATGAGTCAAAAAAGTGGGGTTATATCTGCACTATTAAACCATCATCTCATTTTCTTACACCTTTGATATCAGATGGGAGGATACTTATAAGAAACACACACTAGCAATTGAATGTTATCAGGAATACTCAATTAACCACTTTTTAGTGATGGAGAATCTCGGAGCAGAAGCATCTACTACCTTTATTCTGGAATTCAATCCAATACACTCATTCAACAGCTCACTTCATTGCTCTGGCCATTTGTTTTCTCATTTATACACTTCTTTAGTTTATTCGTTCAACAGTTTGATACTCATTAGTTCATATAACCGTTTCACTCGCTAACACATACAATTACCAACCCATCCACACAACTACCAACTCACTCACACAATTACCAACCCACTCACACAACTACCAGCCCATTCACCACCACTCCTTCAATCCTTTGCTAGTTCGTTTTGAATATCACCCTCAATACTCTCCGGCGTAGTCAACGATGAATACCTCTGAACAACGTCACCGGTTTTGCCAACCAAAAACTTCTCAAAGTTCCACTTGATCCCCTTGAATCCCAGCAAACCTGGCTTCTGTTCCTTCAACCACTTATACACATCGTTTGCGTTATCACCATTAACATCACTCTTCTTCATTAAGGGGAAGTTCACTCCAAAATTGATGGTACAAAACCGGGCAATTTCAACCTCCGACCCCGGCTCTTGTCCTCCAAACTGATTGCAGGGGAATCCAATAACAACAAGACCTTTGTCTGTGTATTTCTCATAAAGATGCTCCAAGCCAGAGTACTGCTTAGTAAATCCACAATTTGAAGCCGTATTAACAATCAAAACAACCTTCCCTTTAAGCTGATCAAAGGAAAACACGCCACCCCTGTTATCAATTGGTTTGAACGCGTAGAATGAGGACATACGAAGGAAAGAGAGAGATTTAAGCATGCAAGGAGAAGGCTGGATCGCGTAAGCAGGGCCAATTCGCAGAAGGATTACGTGAGATTACGTGATCCTCACATGATCTGCAACGTTGCTCATCCGCTCAGCAGAAGCTCAAAGAACAAAATCCAATATTTACTACAAAACTATTCTTCTTCTTCATCATCCAGTAATGGCATCTCCTCATCCTCCTCGTCCTCCATCTCCTCGTCCATCTCCTTTTCCATCTCCTCCTCAATTTCCTCCTCAATCTCATCTTCCATCTCCTCCTCCATCTCATCATCTAGCTCATCCTCCAATTCATCCTCTGAAATGGCCTTTCTTCTTGGTTTTCTGCCGGGCTTGCCCTTAGACTTCCCCCTTCTACCATTGGATTTCGCAATGGCCTTCTTAGGCTTGGGACCCGGTTTTCTCCTACGGCCAACGGAAAACGTGGTGGATCTCTTCAGATCCTTCTCAAACTCCCTCCAAATCGACCCCAAGAGCACAACCCCACGTCTATTCAATTCAAGAACACTTCTCGACATCAACCACGTATCGGTCTCCAAAAACCACCCATCCATACTATTCCACATCTCCTCCCAAACATGTTCGTAGAGACTCTCGGATGTAATGCCAACCTTGTACATTGTTATTAACAACCATCTATCCTCCAGCTCAGACCATTCCTTACGAGATTGGGCTCCCAGCCTAAAGGTAAGGTCCCTCATCGGATAATCATACATCGAGATCTTCCTCCTAACCATTTCTTGTAAGATCTGGTTCTTTCTTATCTTCTCTTCACCCTGTTCAATCTGAGAAATGTATCTTTCATAGCCATCAATCTCTCTGAATCTCTCCCAAAACACCTTGGCATAGCGTTCAACCTCCTCAGGAGTCTTATCATCCAAATCTGCAGCAATGGCGGCAAAGTCCCTTCTACCATGTTTAACATTGGCACTGATGAAGTTATAGAACTCCTTCCTACCCCAATTACTAAATCCTTGTTCAAAAAGCTGCCATTTCAATGCCTCTTCTTCCTCCGTTAATGGTCGAGAGTGCTCAATCATTTCCTGATCCAATACCCTATCCATCTCCCTATGTTTTTTGCTCTCCTTTTGATTCTTACCAAGCTCAACAACGTGAAAGGTCAACCGCTTATAGTAGTCCATCTCTAATTGATGTAAATCCCACAATCTATCCGGATAAAATTGATGGTCATGAAGATGTAAATGTTTGGGTTGCTTGATCCCAGTGGGCAATGACACGGTGGAATTGGGCTTGTGACCTGGGTTAAGCACATCTCTGTAATATCCGTCCACCGAATAATTGTAATTCGATCTCCTCTTTCTCTTTGATAATGGGATCCATTGGAATGCGTCTCCATTTTCGAATTCCTTGAATTCTTTCTTTTGGAAATTCTTACCATCCCATTCATAAACTGAGTTATCACCATTACCACCACCATTTGTAAAGTTTTGTAAATCATCCAAGCCCAAGGTTTCAAATCTGGATTTTAACTCCCCGGTCTTTTTCTCCGACTTGAGCAACAATTGTTCAATATCGTCATCGGTTAATTCAGTCTTGACCTGCTGATCGCCGTTGGCAGAATCTGCGTTCTTAAGAACGTCAACTGCACCAAATTGGATCATATTTAACAACTCATCTTTTGAACCTTTATCGGATTTCTTAGGTGCTTGTCTACCCTGTTGGATGACCAACTGGTCTAGACGTAACTTTTGAGACGCTCTCTCCAACACCTTTTCTTCAATTGCGTTTTCCGTCACAAATCTAAAAATTTTGACCTGTTTCTTTTGACCAATACGATGGGCTCTGGCCATGGCCTGCAAATCTGCTTGGGGGTTCCAATCAGAATCGTAGATGACAACCGTATCAGCGGTAACCAAATTAATACCCAACCCACCTGCACGGGTTGTTAAAAGAAAAACAAACTTTTCGGAGTTTGGTTTATTATATTCATCAATTGCGGTAATACGATCTTCGTGATCTGTTTGACCATCAATACGACAATATCCCCAGTTTCTAAAGACACAATAATCTTCTAGAATGTCCAACATACGGGACATTTGAGAGAAGATTAAGACTCTGGAACCACCCTCCTGTAATCTCTTCAGTAACTTATCCAAAACAAGCATTTTTTGGGAGTTATAGACCAAATGTTCGTCAGTAGTGTACGGGGGACCAGGTTCTGCTCCATCAAATAAATATGGATGGTTACAACATTTTCTTAATTGCATGACAATGTTCAATAATCTTGTTTTCGATTCCTTCTGATTTGAGCCATTGACAGCATCGATGTCCTTTTCCAAGATCTTCTGGTACCATTGCTTTTGCATGTCGGACATGCCAACATAAACGTTCAATTCTTTCTTTGGTAACAAAGACTTTTCGACGTCTGACTTGATTCTTCTCAGAAGAAATGGTTTTAGAATTGTATGCAATTGCTGGACAACGCGATCTTGATCTTTGTCTTCGTCTTCTGTATGGACAAACCATTCGTCGAATGTTGCGGAATCTGCAAACACGTCGGGAAGAATGAAGTTCAACAATGCCCACAATTCATGAAGGTTATTTTGTAATGGGGTACCGGTGATTAGAAGTCTACCTTGAGAATGGAAGGTTCTGATGATTTGGGACAATAGGGAGTCCTCATTTTTCAATCTGTGAGCCTCATCCACGACGATATATTGCCAGTTGATCTTTTTCAAGGCGGACTTCTCTCTGATCACAATTTCGTAAGAGGAGATCAAAACATCGAAATCAAACGTGTTGATTTTGTCTTTAATGATAGTATTTCTCATTTCCTGATCACCCGTGAGAACACATGTGTTCACTTCAGGGGTCCACTTTGCAAATTCTCTTCTCCAGTTATCCAAAGTGGATTTTGGAACAATCACAATGTGGGGGCCGTGATTGCCTTTAATATACCTCAAATACCCTAAAAAGGAGATCGTCTGTAAAGTCTTACCTAAACCCATTTCATCTGCAAGAATACCCGATAGATTATTGCTGTTCAAGCCAACAAGCCAGTTCAAACCTTGGATTTGGAAAGATCTCATTTCACCGTCAATATAGTAAGGTGATTTCACAAATTCAAACGATCCCGACTCTGTCAGTTCTATTTCATCATTGGAATCAACGTCTTGAAGCTCCTCCTTGAGTAACTCTGCATCTTCTTCCTTTTCGGTCATTCTCTTTCTATCCTGATGCACGTGTTGGCCTGAGGTCTTGATTTTCTCCAAAACCTTCTTGAACCCTGCATCTGTGTTGGCCTTCCTCTCTAAGAAGTGTTCAAATAGGGGAGAAATGCTCAATAAATGCTTGAATCTGTTCGTTGTTGATTCAACATCAAACGGCATTTTTTCTTGCTCCACAAGATATCTCTTTTTGAGCAATTCACCAGAGGCTTTATAAGAAGCCACGTGACCCGAATAATCCTTCAGTTTGTTTAAATACCCCTCCGTTTCACTCATCTGCGTGAATTTAATGAACAAACAGGTGAAGACCGAGGGGGACGCTAAAAAGTTCCTCAAGCTTCGCGTCGCAGATAAAGTGCTCAGCAAACGCCAGGAGAGAGGCAGAGAGAACCCGGTGGGGTGACGTCTTCTTGTCGCTATTGGGGGTTGGTTTTAGTTGGTGGATGTAATGATGGAGTGCGTGGGTAGCCCAATTGTGAAAGATTTGCAGGGAAAATAGGCAAGAACAGGGCAAGCTGAAGAGATACGTGGCGCATAAGGCATGCGCCACTTTTTACACCAGGTGCAATGAACCTACGTAACTGGCTTAAAAGTGAAAGATTCTAGCCAAGAACAAGCTTTAATGATGGAAATAATCAATTGAATTGGATTGAAATGAGAGAAAAGTGCGCAAAAGGTATGAGAATTGAGTTATTGCATACTTTTATGTCAGATCACGTGGCTACATAGTGGAGATATCAGTTCAGTTGGGAGCCACGAGACTCCAATATTGAAATATCCTATGTGAGGCCTCATTGAGTGCTAAAACTGTAGTGATGACACTTGGAGTGTGAAATGAGGGTGAATATTAAAAATGTTTATGACTTCCCCACCATTTATATCCAACATGAAGTGGGATACTTATCAACAAAGTGAATAATCATTTGATTGACTTTTTGTTCTATTGGCACACGTCCAGATCCACTGGGTTTGTTTGTTGGTTTTCGATTCTTACTCCAGTGGGTCTATCCACGTGATCAAAATTCTTTATGATAGCGTCAAATTCCGACTTGATAACACTAAATCAGTCAAAAAGAACCAGCCTGAACCTTTGATAGGATTGGCAAGACCTGCATGAGAAACCTCCACTGCTCTGATTTTGTTCACTGGCATATACAGAGGCAGGCTTACATAATCCGGAAAAACCGAATGTGGCTGGTGAGCCGCTTAGATAATCCGCAATAACCGGGATGCCAAGACCCACAGGAGAAGGCTACATGGTTTTCAAGTTTAACAAAAGGGTACGTAAACTTTATACGTTTTAAGTAAAATTTATAACGGTAATAAACCGATAAAACCTGGTCAAACTTTTAAATTGACTGTAATTTAGAGGATAAGATTGTAAACAATAAAGATGTGAATAAAGGATTTGATTCCAAACGCATGAACATAATTAAAATGATAAATATACAAGATATGCTTTAAGAAAATAGTATCAATATTACAGTGAATAGACTGCCAACTGTAGGCTACACAAACCTATTAGCAGAGCCAATGTAATCCAAAGAAACTGTTGGTTGCTGAGAGGAACTGGTTTCAAACCAAAAAAAATTCATTTCTCCGATGATATTATCACATATAGGGTTGGCAATGTTTTACAGCTCCTGATCCACATAATCCCATTAAGTACTCCGATAGATTGGCCTCCAATATCATATTTGATGAGATTGGCTCATAGGCTCAGAAAAGTTTTTCTAATTTGTTAATTGTTTTAGAAACTATTGCATCTGGGGTACGTCTTGGGTGGTGCTTGCACAGCACATTGAATTGATTGATTGGTAAACTTAATGACAAAAAAAATGTTACGGAATATGCTTTTTCCGACGAGGCAACCAACGTGGTGACGACGTGGTGACGACGTATACATGGTACATTGCGAGGTAAAGATATGAAAAGCAGTAATGGTTACCAGTTGTTCAAGTGATTAGAAGTAATTACTGGGTTGGTTTAATCTACAAAACAATGTGCATGAGGTTGAAGTAAAGGGGACAAAATAGTTGTTCTAAGCTTGACGTGGCTATCAACGTGGTGCCATAGGAACCATATTGAAAGAACAGCTATTTTTGTATCAAATGCAGTAGAGCAAGTTGTTTTGCAATACATAGGCATATCACCATTGCAAGAATACCGTGATTTGGTTGGACTAGGGAAGATGAACTTCATGAACTTCCCTTTAAACATGGTGAAAGTGGCGAAGGTTCAGGCAGCATATTAAATAGAACCATCTTGACAGAAAACTCCGGCTTATGGGAAGATCATATTAACATTTGTTCCTCTTTACTTTCTTTGAATTGGGAGATCCATTATAGATTGAATAAGCGCTTAGTAACTAGCCTTTGGATATATGGCCCGGTTTAATCGCTTAAAACCGCTGCGTATACCATATTTACCTGCTTATCACTCGTTTTCCTAGCGATTTGCACCTATATTCCCTCCTCATCTCTCCATCAGGCAATTACAATGCAATACCGTTATTTCATTTTTTTATATCAAAAGACACAACCATTCACGATGCATTCATTCAGTATTGCAACCAGCATCAATCCGGTACAACCCCCCCCTTACCCCCATTTCCTTCGCGTTATTCTGCTATTCATCGGTACCACCAAGGCCACTAGTTTTGTGCCTGTCTCAGGAATATCTCCAACTCTTCCACCAAATTAGACTCCATAATGCCTCTAAATGATCCCCAGCATGCCTCTAACATCTCTCTAACAATCAACCTGGTGTTAACTATATGTACAGGATCTCTTGTTAAAACCAAGTGTGTGAATCTCTTTCTCTCACCA
Source organism: Saturnispora galanensis (assembly GCA_030584985.1). Classification (NCBI taxonomy): domain Eukaryota; kingdom Fungi; phylum Ascomycota; class Pichiomycetes; order Pichiales; family Pichiaceae; genus Saturnispora; species Saturnispora galanensis. The sequence goes on along the minus strand of JAJMCD010000020.1, from coordinate 49,253 downwards.
GAATCAGGCACCTTGAACTCCAAGACATATTCGTTGTTGGGGTCCTCGCCATTCTCTTCAAGAAACTCTTCGTCCGTTTGAATCAATTTGAGAGATTCATCATCATACGACGTTTGTCGGTGATACACCATGCAATCTCCACTGGCCTCTTCTTTGCACTCCTCAAGAAACTGAACAACAAGATGAAGAAGAGGATTCAATTGGTGGGCCAAAACAAGGCCAATTCCACCCCCGTCATCCAATTGGGTTAACTGATAGCCAACAACTTCCGGATCAATCACATCCACCCCAGGTTGCGGCTGTTGAATGAGTTGTGGACTGTAAATACTCAGCAACCCCAATAAAAACACCTTCTTAATCTTAGGATCATACACCATCTTATTAAACGAGATGAGTCTCTTCATCAACAAGTTGAGACCCATAGCCAGTGTCGGAGTATCTCCAATCGACTTCAAACAATACAGGAAAAACTGGGGGTTGATTCTCATCAATCTGAGCACTGGCTGGGACACCTTGATCTCACAATTGGGATTGTCCGAGTCTTTGAGGATGTATTTAATAAGCTCATTGAATAGACCACTCTCCATAAAATGTTGGACCATCAAGCTTTCCGACGGTGCAACCTCCTGTTCAATGAGGAGAATCTCGATGATCTGACAGCCAATAAATAGAATATCATCTCTCATAGTCGACCAATACCCGCACACAATCTTGAACACCTCGAGACCGAAGTTGGAATCAAACAATTTTGGGACCAAAATGGCATATGATCTGAGGATGGCCAAAACAAGCGGAAAGATCTCCGTCATTGTCATCAGCGCATTTACAAGATACCCCAAGACCTGTTCATTGGCCAACTCTTGGGGGATTGGCGCCCCCAGCGGCAATTGTTTCAAGATGACTCCCCACAATTCCAACCCTTCTTCTGCAAGAAGAGAGTGATGTTCTGATTTGGGGTCGCAACAAAGAGGAATAAGAGGCAGGACTGTCTTGTGGATGGTCTGGGACTCCCCGTTCAAGGAAGTAACCAAGTTGGTGAGCAGCCTCAGAATTGACACCTTAATGATCATCTTGTCTTGGGACTCCGAGGACTTTTCCCACTCCTGAGGCGCCATGTCGATCACCCTTTGAAGAAGAAGACCGTCCAGTAACGGGTTTGTTCTGTCAATAAGAAGGGTCAAGACGTTCAGGACGACAATCTTACATTCGGTCAATTCGAGACCTTTGAGGATCTCAAGAATAGCTTCCACTGTTGGAGCCAAATATGGCTTGAACTGGTTCTTTCTGAACTCCCAGTCGTCAACAAGACCATTCAAAAGCTGCAACGAGGTCAACTGGACCACCTTGTCCCCGGTTTTCAAGAGCTCCAAAATGTATTCGTAAATGACGATCCTCAGCTCCGGTGTGCATTGAACGGCAACCCACTCCTCTATAATTAGACATACCCTTCTTCTAATGACATTGGAACTTCCCTGCAGCGCCTGAGGGAGAAAAAACCCGTTGAGTAGCTTGGCAAAGTCACATTTGTCGCTGATACCTGTGGCAGAAAGCTGGAAAACGGTCAAAATCGCGTCCTTGGAGAGGATGTCAAGACCAGGGTCATTGAGGGTGGTTTCGATCTTGTTAAGGATGAATCCCGACACGAAATCCTTGAAATAAGTGACCAACTCTTGAAAGTACATTTCAGCGCAGGGTCTGATCTGGAACTCCCATGACACCTGGAGCTCCTCGTTGACCCACTCCTCGGGCTCATCCTCCCACATTGCCAGGTCCTTGGGACGCAGTTTGATGTACCAGGTGATGATCATTTCCATGAGATGCTGGAGCAGCTGCTGAGTGAAGAAGTTTTGGATCTGGGCCGTTGCAGCGTCGATTTCGGGCTTATCGCAGCGCTGACGGATGACGGTGGCCCCCTTCTTAAACGTGAATGTGGTGAGCCGCTTGAGAATGAGAAACGACTTGATGGCCACCTGTTCCCAGAACAAATCCTCGTCCTCCATGGCGTAGATCTGGCTGGCCTTTGTGTCGAGAATACAAAGCAAGGCCATCAGGATCCCGTGGGAGGCTTTCATTAGGATAAATCCTGCCGGGTTTTCTGCTGCCAGGTTGTTGTAGAGCTTGATGTAGCATTTGATGTACTTCTCTAAAACCCCCATAGGGTTTGACTCGTAGATTTCGAGACATCTCTGCAGATGGTCTAGTGACAGCTGCATGAACTCCTGAAGGTGGTGTTCGCGGTGTGGGTTGACCACACCGTCGACGATGCACCGTCTGATACATTTCAAGCAGATGTATCCCACCTCGATGGTTTCGACGGAATAGTTTGCCGTCCAGGCTGCGAACTGGGCCGTATAGAGCTTAATCAAATGGGGAAGAATAAGGGGGATTTTGGCCTGCATAACAACACGAGCACGGCCGATTCGCACGCATCCCAGTTGCTTGAGCACTTGATTGAGAATGATGAGAAGGTTGTTCAATTCAACGATTCGGCCTCCAGAGGTGTCGAGAGCCTCAAGAATGTCGACCAGGTCTTCAAACAGATTGGGCCAGTCGTTAGGAAAGTCGAATCGAGCGATTCGCCCCACGGCGTGGGCGTTCTGGATTGTTAATTGACCGTTCGGGTCTGCCAAAGTCGAGAAGAGTCGTAAACGAATTGCGTTCTTTTCCTCCACAGAGATACACCCCTTACGGGTGTGTTTCCAATACCTTTCAATGTTGTTCTTGAAGTAAATCACCGCTAACCACCGTGATTGAAGATCAAGCGTCTGGTTACCGTAGATTGACTGAAGGTGGTAGTTAAGGCCCTTAAATTGCTCCAATCGCTTCAGCTCAAATTCGGCAGCCTTCTGATCCTCCCCAGGAGTGGATTGGCCTGCACTGCGCACCAACCCCATCACTGTGGCCTCGTCCAAGTCCATTTTTGTTGGTCCGATTCACACTATAAAGAGCTGCTCTCACTATAAAAATTTTCTTCCAGCTGGCCATCACTTCTTCTTCCTACCGGCAGCCATTCCGTGGCGCCTGCGGACGACCGGGACGAACCGCAGTAGTCGGGGCCTTCAAATGGGGTTCTAGTAGCCCATCGCGTGCCCTGGGGAAAGTCTCCGGCAGTTTCACCCATTTCAGCCGGCAACGGTCAAGCTGGCAAAGAGCTGGCTACACCCTCGGGTGTTTCAAAGGCAAAGCTATTCTGCAGTGAACCAAGTGGTTTAAACGATAGTCATGGCGGTTGCAGTGTACACTGTAACTCAATGGAGCTCACCCTCCCTGTCGTCCGGCCGGTCTTTTTTTTCTTTCTAGCTGAACACTGTCGAAGGTGGAATGCTAAGGTGTTGGGCAGGCAGATGGGGGTTGCTGGAAGATGCCTGCTGGAAGGTACTTCAAAACCGGTTCATCTCACTCTCTTAAACTCTCGAGATGATCAGCGGAAGTGAAGTATTTTCAGTGGAAACCAGTGGCCGCCTCAATATACGGCGAAAACCACCTTCTTTTGCCTGTTGGTGGGATTCCCGTGGCAATAGATGCTTTCATGATGATGAAAACCTTTTTTTGAGTCAAGCTCAGAGTCCCTCACCAATCTTCTAGAGGGACATTGACGATACTTTAAAGGCTGAAGTGTAAGCGAAAACCAAGTGACAACGAGCGATGCCGAAGAGCGAAGCGAGTTGGCAGGTAAACTGGTAAAAGTCTAACGAGGGAAGCCTACGAGCGAAGCCAGTTGCTGAGTAAACATGTAAACGTACAATCGAAGCGAGTAAACCAGTAAATGAAGCAAACGATGCTGCAGTACAAGCTTAGATCCCGTGAATCTTAGACCCGTTCAAGAACCCACTGCTTGATACGAGTGATTGAGTGTAACAAGCAAACAATCCGGTAAAGGGAGGACCTACTAGGGCCCATAGTACACATCCTGTTTGTTCGGGTAGGTGGAGAAACAACTTCAATGGGTATTCATAGGACACAGTGATGTGAATAAAGGTAAGATTCACAGAATAAAGTAACATGAATCTGGAACCATCGTGTTGGTTCCAATGGTGGCCTGTTATCAAACCCTGGTCTTGGTAAAAGTGAAGTAAAGTTGAGGGTGAGGTGCTGAGCCTGTCTGTGCTCATCTTCTGGAAAGTCAATGAATGTGTATTTTACTGCACATGAATAAACAATTTAAGGAATAGACTAGCGGCGGAAGGAAGTCGTAAAGGTAAAAAAAGCATATTAGCAAACGGAGAAGCCTCAGCTTTAAAAACCGCCGTTTTCTTCCGATCTACTAACAATAGTTGCTTTACGGGTGTTTGAATACCCATAACAGGTAAATAAGAACCATTAGATCGACTGGTGTTTGTGCTACGAATAATCAATGGTGCTTTCGATGGCTAATCCACACCCTTCTGCTGGCGGCAAACGCCCTTTGCATGCGCCACTCCACGCCGGTCCGTTTTAACTGAACAAAACCAAGCTTTGAGATCCCTTTTAATCCAACTAAATTTAAGAAAAAAATTGTGAGAAGGGATTGGTTAAAGGTCAAGCGATTGGTAGAACCTGGAAACTTAAAACCCATGCAATCACTTACGTGATTCCCCAGTTAACTGTGAACCAATCGCCACGATATCCTCGTTTGCTCACTTACAAATACACTCAAACACTGCACACCTACTCACGCACAGACACTTGCCAACTCTCGTCACTATATTTAAATAAAACCTTAACCCATAAACAGTATTTACAAAGAGGCACTCTGCGTGGGAGTCGCTTCTTACTTCCATCAATAACTTCATTACAGCTGAGCAAGCATTTGCTCATATGCTCATATGCTCATTGACTTGTTTGCTCACCCGCCTGTTCTCCAGCCTGCTCATCCGCTGGCTCCTCCGGTGGAGCCTCCACATCAATCTTCAACTGACCACCCTCCTCCTTGACACTCACCTTGCATCCGTTTCTGATCTCCCCTTGCAACAGCATCTTACTCATTGGGTTTAAGAGACATCTCTTGATCAATCTGTTCAACGGCCTGGCACCGTATCTTGGCTCATAACCATTGGTGGCCAACCAATTCATGGCTCCATCCTCCAAGGTCAACGTGATCTTCCTCTGAGCCAACTTATCGGCCAATTCGTTGATTCTCAAAAGAACAATCTCTCTGAGAGCCTCTTTTGAAAGCTTGTTGAAGACAACAACCTCGTCGATTCTGTTGATGAACTCCGGTGGGTAGTACTCCTTCATCAAATCCATGACACCCTCAACATCAGGCTTATCGGCCAACATCAGCTCTTGGCCAATGTTCGAAGTCATCACAATGATCGTGTTCTTGAAGTCGATCGTGCTACCTTGGGAATCGGTCAATCTACCCTCATCCAAGACCTGTAGCAGTAACTTGGAGACGTCCTTATGAGCCTTCTCAAATTCATCCAACAAGATCACAGAATATGGCTTTCTCTTTACCTTCTCAGTCAATTCACCACCCTCTTCATAACCAACGTACGATGGTGGAGCACCAATCAATCTCATCACCGAGTGCTTTTCAGAAAACTCGGACATGTCCAATCTGATGATGGCGTCCTCGTTGGAGAAGAGGAACTGCGTAAGAGATCTCACCAATTGGGTCTTACCGGTACCGGAGGCCCCGAGGAACATGAACGAGACAGGTCTCCTCTCGTCAGCCAAACCCGCTCTCTGCAATCTGATTGCATTGGAAACGGATTCAATTGCCTGCTCTTGACCAATGACTGAACCTCTGAGCGCCGTCTCCATGTAGAGCAACTTGTCCTTTTCACCCTTCATCATCGATTGGAGAGGAATCCCTGTTGCCTTGGAGATCACCCTTGAGATGTCCTCGTTGGTGACGGAATCGTGAAGAAGAGAGCCTGACTCGTCCTTCTTTGCTTCCTCTTCCTGTTTCGTGACCAAGTCGTTCAACTTCGTTTCCAATGCCGGTATGGTGTCGTACTGAAGCTTTGAAGCGTCTCCGAATCTGCCTTCACGTTGCATCACCTCCAATCTTTGTTTGGCCTCCTCGATTTCCTGTTTCAATGTCTTGATCCGGTCCAATTCCGCCTTTTGTGTTTCCCACACCTGGGTGAGTCTCGACAATTCCGCCTCCTTCAATTTGAGTGTTTCTTCCAACTTTTCTCTACGTTCGACTGAAATCACGTCTGTTTCCTTCTTGAGAGACTCCAACTCGATTTGGATCGTCATTATCGATCTATCTAGTTCCTGGATGGCGTCGGGTTTGGATTCGTGCTGGAGTCTCAATGCAGAACACGCCTCATCCACCAAATCAATTGCCTTGTCGGGTAAGAATCTGTCGGTGATGAATCTGTTCGAATACACTGCTGCTGTCACGAGGGCCGAGTCGGTGATCCGCACACCGTGGTGGACCTCGTACTTTTCCTTCAACCCACGGAGAATCGAGATGGTATCCTCCACAGTGGGCTCATTCACCAGGATCGGCTGGAATCTTCTGGCCAAAGCAACGTCCTTTTCGATGTATTTCTTGTACTCATCGATTGTGGTGGCCCCACAGCATTGCAATTGGCCTCTGGCCAAAGCCGGTTTCAGCAAGTTGGAAGCATCAATCGACCCTTCCGACTTGCCCAAGCCCAAGAGGATGTGTAGTTCATCGATGAAGAGAATCACCGAGTCGTCCAATTCGTTCAAGACCTTCTTCAGTCTTTCTTCAAATTCACCCCTGAACTTTGCCCCGGAGATCAATCCCCCCAAATCCAAGGCAATCACCTTCTTGTCCTTCATTGACTCGGGAACTTCGCCCTTGATGATTCTCTGTGCCAAACCTTCCAAAATCGCTGTTTTCCCCGTACCGGCGTTACCGATCAAAACAGGGTTGTTTTTTGTTCTTCTGGAGAGGATCTGGATTGTACGGCGGATCTCCTCGTCACGTCCAATCACTGGGTCCAACTTACCATCTCTAGCCAATTGAGTCAAATCGGTACCGAATTTCTTCAATGCTGGCTCGTCATCGCCCTGGTTTGGGTTCATTCTCATTTCAACGTTCAGCGGTCCCATGGAATGAAACCCACGCTGCTGGGGTGGCGCCAGCAGCGTTGAGGCCAATGCTAAGGGTAATTGTCTGTGCTGTATAAAACTCACACCCACTGGGGCCACAGAGGCCATTGGAGCCCGGGTTTTCGCTGTAGCGGTGACCAATCTTCTCACGCCACTGGTAGCTTGTCTTCTTAATAACATTGCGTAGTGGAAGGGTCTATATCACCGGGAGGAAGGCGACTTGGACCATGCTTTATATAGTTTTTTGAGGCCGCAGAGGGAACGTTCTAGAAGAGAAAGAGAGCGGGTGGGTCGGGTATCGCGTGTCGGGTATCGCGTGCGTCGGGTAAGTTGCGGACACAACACCGCTCCCGGTTGTACTGCACCTCTCTTTTCCTATGAAGAGATCAAAGGGCCCCAAGTTAGTGGTGAAACGCCGGCGTGAGAACACTGTTTTTGAGGAGTATGTTCAGACACTGCAGAGGCCCCAGGAGGTGGTGCCGATAGCGCTGAAACCCCCGCTGGATTTGAAGCTACAGCGGCAAATTAGATTGATAGACTTGGATGTGGAAAGCACGGACTGCGAGGACCTCTTTGATGTTCCAGAGTCACCGTCGCAGACGGACACGACTCTGGAGAAGGTTCACAGTAACAAGTTCCACAGTAAGAACTACAGGCCGGCAGTTGAGACGATACCAGGATCAGGTGGTGCAGATACCCTGCCGGGCCCCTTGGTCCCAGTGCCAGATTTTGAGGTCAATAATGTGGGGGGCCCCATCGGGTTTCCCATCGGGTTTCCCATCGGGTCGCGCAGTGAGGTTGCCGATAGGCCGGCATCGCCAGAGGAGAAAGAGCCCGGGGGATCCGCGGGACCCGCTGGGCCTGAAAGTGCCCATGAACTCAACCGGTTTGTGGCAGGTCTCGATATCAGTTCCCCCACTACAGGGCCGCCTGCTACCACCCCTCACACGGCACCCTTCCTTTTCACGTACCGGGCCCACGCCGGCTGTCTCACTTTGGCGCCCGGAGGGCTGCCACGGACCCAGCCCGAAGCCCGTCGCTGGGACGACACGATGAAGTCTTCCCACTGGGAGGATTTTGTTATTTGAAGGGGAGGGAACGAGGGAACGAGCAAACAAGTGAAGCGAGTTTGTGAGTGAGTGAGTGAATGCAATCAACTATGAGTCCCTATCTGTTGGCTGAAAATGAGCTTGTTAAACAGCGACTGGAGTTCTAACAAACGTAATGCGTGCACTTCCGAGTTCGTGTGAAGTGGGGGTTATGGGGTTGTGGGGTTGTTATTTGATCAGGTTTGAGCATTGGAGGTCCCACTGCTCATTATTTGTATTCTATTTGTAATTTAGAGGAAAGGACAAACGAACGAACGAATGAACAATTGATCAGTGGAAACGCTTGAATGAATCACTTTGTTTGTAACATCATATGACTGAATCAGTTAATTCGTTTGTGTGTGAATGCATGATCTTACATTGTTTGCGATAAGATCCCTTCTTTCGAAACTATTGATGTGGAAGCTCGTAAAACTTTAAAGACTGGTTTTGGGTTCTTTTCCACTTTGTGGCAGCACCAAAATTAACACACAGTTTTGCTGATTCCCAGATACTACGGCCGCAGTGTGGACCAAACTAATTATCATTTACTGTATCTTCTATATTCATGAGCACATAGGTGTAATCCATCGTTTGAACTCGATTATCCGACACCTCGTTTCCATCATTTTTGCCTATCACAATCAATAAAAACCTCCCAATTAAATATCTTTGTTAATCTGTTCAAATTCAACAGTTTTGATGGAATTGAGGGAGGTTACTGGGGTGACCTCCTCTGGGGTGCATTGTGGCGCATGCACTTACATAAGCCATTGATCACGTGATGTTGATGAACGGGGCTATTCGTCCCTTCTTATCCCGGAGTCGCTAGTAGTGGATGTGTGTAGTATATAAGAGTTTTAAAAAATTAGGTGGCCTGTGTTTGGTGGTTTGGTGGTTTTAGACGCCGCCTAATTTGGTTACTACCAAGTAAGCTAAGCATTCATTAAAAAATAGGTGGTTTTGGTGGTTGGTGGTTGGTAGTTGTGGTGGTTGTGTGGTGGCGTATAACACCTGTTTTGCTGTTTGTGTCTTATTTGGTGAAATAACCATTGACTTAGATAACACCACTCTGAGATTGAACTAAAGCAATCTCTCTACAGGTAAAAACTTAACCTCCCTCTCATCATGACAAATGGTTCGATAGCACTGCTTAGTAAAGTGAAAGCTGCAAATAAAGCGTAAAACAAATCCTACGTCGAATAAACTATACCGTACATGGGGAAACACCACCCCAGGTGGGTCATAAAACAGGCTATGACTCACCGGGCAGTAAACTGTTCCTAGTAGTTTTGGTGCCCAACTATTTTTACTGTGGTAGACTCTAGAGTACTACCACACGCCATCTCCTGAGCTTTTGTCAAGGTATCCGGATAAACACCTTCCGCTTGGACTTCACGTTAGGCTTCAATTAATAAAAAGATACCAGTCTCGTTCCAATATGATTAGTTCAACATCTTATATGGTAAAAATTAGCCTTAATATGTGTATCTTTCTTAATTGTTACATATTTCTTGCTTAAATAAAACAGAATAGTTCTCACAAACTTTTCCTTCAGATGAGCACATGAGCGCATGATCGCAATTGATCAATCACGTGACTTGAATTTAACTATCTGTGCACAGCTTCTCAGCGTGTTAACTGAGTTTCTCATTAAAATTCTTACACAATGGAGTGTTTTTACATAAATATATGTTATTTTTAATACCAAATTAACACCATCTAAGTCAATTGAGGGGGTTCATTTCTGATGAGGTTAGGGGTGGCGCATGCGCATGCGCCACTTCCCAGACCGGTTAGATGAAGAGAACGATGTGAATTCGAATGTTACACCATGTTGTTGGCCACTATCTCCATACAATCTATCTTATTGCGGCTAGTTTTGTGTTTTTGTGTTTTCTGTGGTGCTTTTTTGGCTATGTAACGACCATTTAAAGGTATATTTTATATCAAACAAGATAAGATCATGAAAGAGGTCTCACACTTACTTATCATCCTTCCCGTTAATTTCCACATTAACTTCATCGGTTACTAAGGTGCCAAACCAATGGATTCCCTTTTATAATTCACCATAGTTACCCTGATGCAATTCATTGTCTACTGGCTATTCTCAACCTCAATCATGACACTAACTCTTTTATACCCTCGCTTTTCAAAGATATAGCACCAATTCCCTCATTTAATTCATATTCTCACCCTGTAACTCAGTTTATTTCTTTTCTTAGCTATCTCCTACTGATCATCTAATCAACCCTCCTGTTCACTCATGTTTTTACTTAAGGCTTCACTCATTGATCGCCATCTCATCAATTCACTTACGTATTAACCTGCTTATTTGTTTAATGGATTGCCGGTATATTATCAATCCTATCACTTGTCAGTTCACTTGATTGTTCACCTCTTTTACCTTTATATTCATTCATTTACCAGATATTCACTTACTCACTTACTTTGTTCATTTGCTCGTCGCCTCCTTCCCGTAATTCATCTGTTCTGCTTCATTGTGGATCCAGTAAATACCCGCTCAATGAATTGCCTCCATATTATGTTTATCACTTATCTCTTCATTTAATTGTTCATCTCATTTACCATCAATCACCATACTATCACTCAAAACTCACAAACTCACTTGGTTTGTTTGTTCGTTTGATTACCAGAGACTTACTTATTCAATCACTCACAAACTCACTTCGTTCGTTTGCTCGTTCGTTTGTTCGTTTGCACTTCGCTCTTACCTCTCTCTTCATGACTCCCGATAGATCTCAATTGACGCTACACCTCAAGACCACGGCCAGCAAGCTACGGTATAAGCTGACTAAGGCCCGAAGCCTCTCGCACGCCCTTCTCGGGTCCAAGATTGTGCCAACGTTGAACCGTGTGGCCACAATGGGGCCTCAATCAAGAGAGTTTGAACGGTCGATGGAGCTTGCCAGAGTCCAGATGGCGGAGATGGTGAGACTAGACAGACGTGCAGACGTGTGGGAAGACCTCTTGGGGGAATTGGGGTTCCTAGAAGGCGCCGTGGGGGTTTTACTTGCCATGATGGAGGAAGAGGAGGCAGCAGAAGCCAGAGCACGTGCTAAGGCCAGGAGCAATGGTGGGTTCTGGGGGTTCTGGAGTTCAGCGCCGGTTGCGACAGAAGCCGCCACAGACGACGCTCAGGAGACACCAGAAGCCCAGAATCAAGCGGAGCAGCAAACCTCTGTGGTACTTGATCGGTACGCTAAGGTTGTGAGAAACATCCTTGTTGCGGAGTGGTACCTTGGAGACGAGATCAAGGAGTTGCGGCGGTTGCGAATGCTCTTAGTGCATGCACTGGACAGATCCAGTGTTGCTGAGTTTACAACAAAAGAGGGAATCACGAAACTCGCTGAAGCCGTTGTGGCTCTGGAAACCCCCGATTTGGAGGACAGAACGGTGTTGGAGATTGTGAGAAAGTTGAGAGGCGACGACGAGGGGTCCGTTGTAGAGGAATATGTGAAAGAGATCGTGGATATTTACAAGATTGATTTGTATGGCGAAGGAGGTGGGGGGGATGACGATGGAGATGGGGCTGGAGATGGAGACGGTGATGTGAAGGAGACAGGCTCTGATTCCATCGATAAGGCCTCTGGCATTCCAAAAGAGACCAAAAAGAAGTTGGACGATTTGGATGATTTGAAGAAGCGGTTCAGTGATTTGAAGAGGTTGTGAGAGTGGCGGTGGCCAAAAATGAAGGAGCGGTGTGGTTAGATGGATTTAGGTGCGCTTGAGTGCGCTTGAGTGCGCTTGAGTGCGCTTGAGTGCAGTTGAGTGCGGTTGAATGAGTTTGGGTATGTGAGTTTGAAATCCCTATGATCGAGTCTCGAATTGTTACGTTAATTTACCTGTGAATTTGTGCGGCCTGATTTTGGGATGCAGCGATTACTGATTCGATTGCGGCAAGATACGCGGATAACTACAAGCATTTCGGTGGGTCGATTCTTCCTCATAAATGCTGCTCTTATTGGTTGGTTTTGGTCTGCAAGGAGAATCATAGGGTAATTTCATGCTAAGTTTGAGATTGTGAACTGCTAATCTCCCTGCCTTTTCATCCTCACTTACTACTGTTTCTCACACACTGTGATTTATTATTTTTTCGGTTAGAATTTAAATGTAATGCTAATACTGTTGGTTGGTTTACGTGTACTTTTATTATTCACTCATCAAGGGGCTTGACAAAGCAGGTTTAGCTTCTATTGTTCCAAAAAGAACCCCAGTTAGCTAGAACCCCACTTAACTCAACAGAAAGTAGCATTTTCAAACTCACACTGTTTTATTTTGCATATATGATATACCATGTTTCGCTGTATAACTGATAAAAACCTTGCTAGCCTCTCCGGCCGTGGAGATATGCATTTGACTGCAATGCTGAGCATGTTTCCTTAAGACGCTCATATGCTCATGAGTGTCGTGGACACCAAATCAAATCACTCAACTGTTGTTTCTATGAAAAAATGATAAAAAGCATCTACCTACATGGGTTTCCTCCAAGTTTGTGCAATCCACCTTCGGTTACACCACCCTCCACCAAGCGTCCTATCACGTCAGTCACATATCTTGTTCATTTCAGTACTATCGTTCGCTAATGACACATCTACTTACTGTCCGTTGCCAGTGTGGTTCACCCCATCTTCCCTATCTCCCCTTCGCAGCATTTCCCCCCCCCCTCATCCAGCCTCTCATCCAGTCTTTCCTCCCCTCATCTAATAACCACCCCGGCGTTATCCAGCACCAAGCTCAATCCGGCTAACGTGCCCACATACCCCGTGAGCACCATGATAGCCTGCCAGGACTCTGCATCCAACGTGTTGTAACTCAAATTGATCAACCCTGTTAGCAAATTGGCCACAACGAACACCACAAGTGAGTTTTTGTTCAAAGCCTGCAGAGTGTGAGGAATGTGATCGCTCTGGACCAGCTGGGAGATGTCCGTCTTTGGTTGCAACCCATCCTCGGCTTCCTCCTCCACAACCACGTTCACCTCCACTGGACCCCAACTTACCCTGTCAATAAGGTCGTAGCACGCTAAAAACGTGCAATTATATGCCGAGACCCAGAGCACGTAGAGCAAATTCGCCATTCTACGAGACACTCCGTAGACATAGCATGTATCTACCACGTAGTACAAGCACTGGTAGATTATGGCCATGATGATCAAATTTTGCAACTCTCCTCTTGGCTTCCATCCTTTGGCGTATTTCTTCATGATTGCCTCTCGGGAGAGATTAAGCACTCCGCCTGTGGACACCACCGGCAAGATCATGCCCCCCACCGACAACCCGTTGAGAAAGATTGAAAAGTATCCGAAAAGCGACATGATACCTTCCCTGTTGTTCGACAAGAAGCTTGTTCTTGGTGCGGCAATAAGGTACCCCAGCCACCCCTTCTGTATCAACATGTATTCGTAGAAAATGGCCACAATTGCGCTCACCAACAGTGGTGAAGCCCGAATAAGTGGTGAAAGCAGGTTACTCAGCACCGGCATCGCCGCAAGCGTAAAGAAGAAGTTCCAGTGTTTGCCATATTCGGTCACATGCTCGTGGTAGTCCACACCTTTCACGGAAACCAATCTGATCAGTCCTAACGCCAGAATTGGCATGCATCCTTTAATGCATTTCAGCAGATTGCCCCAGTAATTAAAGCGGCCCAAGTAAGCCTGGCTAAGATACGCCCTGGCGCTGATGAGTCCCATGCTGAAGACAAAGGACCCCACGCCCAAATCCATCAAGCTGGTTCCCCACGTCTCCACCTTGGCAAACCGTCTTGGAAAGACGGTGAAATCCACCGCCATGATGCAGATGCATGTGATAACCATCATCTGCGACCGGTACACCGTAATATAGTTCTTGAACGGCAAGAACTGGGCTCTGGCGACGCTTTTCAGATTGACAAGGATCCTCCGGGGTTTGTTCAGGCGCTGATTTGTTGTCAACAGAGCCACCAAAGCCGGTAAAACAAGCATCACCACCAAGAGCCCCACATTGTTGGCGTATAAGGTGGTCGACAGCAACAAGGTCCCCCAATTGAGCCCAAAATCAACCCATTTGCCACCCATGCTATCAAAGACGGTTGTTCTTCGTTTAATAACGGTCCAAACGAGATACGACAAAGCCGAAACAGAGGTGACCGTGTAGATGTCCACCGTGGTGCCCCCTATCAGGTCACTCACAAACTTTTCCTTCCGTTGCTTGAGAGTCTCCATTGGTGCAAGGAAGAACAAGTTCATCACAACTCTCTTTTTTAACCAAGTGAGTGGATTGGGATGGATTGCGAGCAAGAACAGCGGGACGAATGGGAGGCCGTCCGTGCAGTGTACCCGGACATTCTCACCGACAAGACCCCATCGCAATCCGCGTGGAACAAGCGTCCATTACCCAAGTTTACTCTCCACATTTCAAGTGACGCAAAGCGATGTTCTCTTGACCTCAATGTGGAATTCACATCAACATACCCGGTCTCCACATTCATCTACTCGATAACCAACGCTGTGAACATCATGGACTCCCAGTTGGCCCATTTGCGGGAGTTGTGCAAGCAAGTGTGTAAAGACTATTTAGGCCAACAGGTGGTGTTTATTCTCTACGAGGAGATTGCAGGCTACCTGAACGAGATCCAATTTGGGTTCAGAGATGAATCGCTTGAAGAAGAGCGCAAGCGCCGTATCAAGGAGGAGAAGGAGGCGCTTGAAAGGTTGCAATTACAAGAAGAACATAAAATGGAGCTGGAGCGGGAGAAGGAGCAGTCTCTGCTTGACAAGATGCTCCAGCGGGAAGTTGCTCGTCGGACAAACAAAAACCCCGGCGTGATGGACTCTGTGGAGTCGAAACCAATGCAAAATCAGCCTCCAACGTTTAACACACTGGAATCGTTCACTTTCGACAAGGAGATCAACGTCAACATGGGATACACCAACTTCTCGTTTCGTACTGTCACAGGGTTTATTCCAATCGAGCCGATCGGCACGTTAAAGGCCGTTTCCAAGCAATATTTGGTGAAACCACTCATTCCAGCGTCACTCGAAAGCCTGCTCAAGGATTTGGACAGCTCCGAGAAGACCCAGAGGCTTGGTAGACGCTTTGGAAGAAATAGCCGCGGACTGGAACGGTCTCTCCAGTATCTGCTCACGGAAATCGTCCTGGATAACCCAATCTGGGGTTCGTCCCAAGGAAAGAAGATGGTGCTCCAATTGGAGCGGGAACTACAGGCAGTTTGCAATCTTAAGCACAACACGATGGATAACGTGTATGCGTTTAACATTGAGAAGAAATTGGCCCGCGGGGGCGACGAATCCCTCAACAACTCCGCAGCAAAGAAGATGACAAAGAAATCAAAGGATTCCTATGTCTGGTGCATCAGAATCCTCTCGGATCACCACGAGACCGTGGGCGACCTACTCCAGACGGTGCCATTTATCAATCTCAACACCGTCAGAGAATGGTGTATCCAGATCTTGGAGGGTTTGGAGTACATCCACAAGCAAGGCATGATCCACAAGGGTATTACGTTGGACACGCTAGAAGTGTGCCAACCCCAGGGAGCAATGGACTCAACCACAATCAAGCTATCGAACGTCATGTACGGGTACACGATCATGGATATGCTCTACCAACATCCGAATTTGAACCACCAGGAGGTGGATTTCCCCTACGATACCGCAGGGTGGATTGCCCCAGAGAGGCTCAACCCCAAGAACTCCCAGTTGTTTGTCAAGCCTGTGAGAAAGACCGACGTTTGGGACCTTGGTGTCGTGTTTCTTCAAATGGTTCTGGGCACAGATATCATCTATTCCTTCGGCAATCCGCAGGAGTTCATGAATACCGGCCCGAGCATTGACGAGTCCATTTATGCCTTTCTGGAAGGCATCTTCGAGCCCAAGGTGAAGAAGCGGCTCAATCCCTTGGAGTTATTGCCGTCGAAGTTCTTCAGAATGACGTTGAACACGTCACCACTCATGAATATCGGTTCTATCGCCAACGGAGCGGAGATAGAGAAGCAAACTAGCATGAACACTTTTGATAAGACCCTCACTAAGGATTCCCACCAGCTGCTGCCTCCAGCATCGTTGGCTCGAAGACCCAGACAATCGTTCGGCCTCTCCAACTTCGAGCCAAAGGTGTTCTCCCGTTACACCCAGGATTTCGAAGAAATTGGGGTCTTGGGGAAGGGTGGGTTTGGAGAGGTGGTGAAGGCCCGTAACAAGTTGGATGGGATCGTTTACGCCATCAAGAAGATCCACCATACAGAGGATAAATTGTCCAAGATCTTGAACGAGGTAATGCTCTTAGCAAGATTAAACCATCAGTACGTTGTGCGGTACTACGTTGCGTGGTTTGAGGACGATCCTGGCTACAACACGTCTGCAATTGAATCCAGCGAGGAAGACGAGGAAAATGAGTCCGACGACTCCCAAGAATCTCAAGGCAGGTCGTACAGCGAGGCAAGAACAAACAGCACTTCTTACGTCGACTTCATCTCTGAATCCAACAACCAGTCCGTCGACTTTTCTCATATTGAGGACGAATACGTGGATGACGGCGAAATTGATCCCGAGCCGTTTGAATTCGGGGATGACGATGAGGACGACGATGAGGACGACGACGCGGAATTTACGTTCGATCACTCCAACTCCCCGTGCAA
The DNA here is from genome assembly GCA_030584985.1 of Saturnispora galanensis. NCBI lineage: Eukaryota > Fungi > Ascomycota > Pichiomycetes > Pichiales > Pichiaceae > Saturnispora > Saturnispora galanensis. Next base: position 32,490 of record JAJMCD010000020.1, on the reverse strand, counting down.
GCAGGAGGTGGTTAACACGCCTCGGTCGGTGAAATCCAAGAAGAGATCTGTGCTATTCATCCAAATGGAGTACTGTGAGAACCGGACCCTCTTTGATCTCATTCGCCAGGGTTTGACCAGAGACACAAAGACCTACTGGCGGATTTTACGCCAGGTGCTTGAGGGTTTGGCCCACATTCATTCTCAGGGGATCATCCACCGGGACCTCAAGCCCATGAACATCTTTATTGATGAGAACCAGAACGTCAAAATCGGTGATTTCGGGTTGGCAAAGAACGTCCACACGGTTGCTCCCTCCAGGACCGCTGGAGGCTTGGATATAAGCAAGTCAGGCGAGGAGCTAACCTCGGAAATCGGCACAACTTTGTACGTGGCCGTGGAGGTGATGAACGGACGGGGCAACTACAACGAGAAGGTGGATCTGTACTCTCTTGGGATCATCTTCTTTGAAATGATCTACAAGTTGGACACCAATATGGAGCGGTACACGACGATTAGAAACCTTCGGGATCCGGCAATCGTCTTCCCAAGCGATTTTGACTCCAAGCGCTTGGCTACCGAGAAGAACATCATTAAGATGCTCCTAGACCACGATCCCAATAAGAGGCCCAGCGCTAACGAGCTATTGACTAACGGACTCATCAAAATCGAGCAGCAGGATGAATTGATGAAAAAGGCATTGAATGCTTTTGTTGATCCCTCCTCGTCGTGGAACCACCAGGCCAGGAACTTACTCTTTACACAGAAGTACGAGTTTTCAAGAGACTCCTTCTTTGGGTCCACACATGGCTTTGACACGGGCGAGTTGTTGCTTCTGTCGAAAATGTACGAGGAGTTGGAAAATGTCTTCAACTCTCACGGGGGAGTCAATTTCGTCGATACAAACCCTCTTCTGTTCCCCAAGAACCCCATCTACGACACCAAATCCCCTGTTTACCAGGTTCTGGACAGATCCGGCACGATTCTACAGTTGCCTTACGATTTGACGCTTCCAATGGCCCGGATCCTAGGTAAGTATGTTCCCAAGGCCAACAAGCTTTATCGTATTGATCACGTTTATAGGGTCAACGATCAGGACGAAAGTGCTGGCCCTGTCCAGTTTACAGAGGTTGATTTCGACATAATCACCGGGGCCAACGATCCGGTGGAATATACCCCCTTTTACGACGCGGAATGCATTCTGGTGGCCACCAGGATGCCCTCAGTGTTTCCGTTCTTGAGCAGCAACATCAAGATCATTCTGAACCACCACGTCTTGTTTGAAACCATTCTTGAATATTGTGGCATTGAGAGTGCGCAGAGGATGAGTGTTATGAGTATTCTGACCGAGTCCGGGTTTGGCAACCGGGCTATCATCAGGGATGTGAAGGGTGTTTTGAAGAACGAGCTGAACATCGCTTCGACGATCTTGAACGATCTTGTTCAATTCGACTTCATTTGCTCACTAGACAATGCCAGGTCCAAACTCCACAAGTTGATGTTGGATTCTCCGCTGTTGACGCGGGTGGACAACGCTCTTAATTACATGGCCTTAGTTGTCGAACATTTGAACAACTTTGGCGTCAATGCCACCGTTGAGGTGAGACCCTTCAGTGGCTATAATCCCAAGTTTTACAAGGGGGGGATCATGTTTGCGGTGTATTCGCAGGACACGGTGGTTGGGGTGGGGGGTAGATACGACCGGTTGATCGGCGACCTCCATAGAGACAAGCAGGCGAACAAGTTGCCGAAAGCTGTTGGGTTGAGAATCGCATGGGATTTCCTCTTTAATCATTTGAACAAGTATGAAGACATGTTTAGAAAGACGCCCAAGACCAAGTTCCAGAAGAGCGAACGTCGTGTGACGTGGAGGCGGCCTCGATGCGATGTTTTGATTGGGGTTTTTACGCCAAACCTGCTGAAGGAGGTGACGCCTTACATTTTAAAGCAGCTATGGGCTGCTGGAATCTCGGCGGACATTGTTAAGACTCTGTTGACGGTTGACGACATTGTAAGCGAGGCAAAGCGATCTAACGTGAGGATGGTTGTTTTTGTCAAACCCCAAACGGGGGTGGAATCTCTCAAGAGGTCGAAGCCCAGCAAGTACAAACCCTTGCGCATCAAGAACCTTGAGACAAAGTTGGACATGGAGTTGGATATGTTTGAGTTGGTTCCGGTCATCACCAATGAGTTGCAGTTGATGAAGGAAGGTGAGGTTCATGAGGAACAACCTGTTGTTTCCTCAATTCCTGTGGCTTCCGATGACGGAGACCACAAGTATACGATTGTGCCCAACAATGCGACAGGAGCCAACAAGAAGAACAACAAGAAGGACAAGTGGACGGTCAACGAGGATGCCAAGAGTGCGACTGGAGAGCTTATGGCCCAGTTGGGATCTGCGCCGGTCTTTACGATCGACGCGCGTGATGAGGTGCTAGAGATGATTGCTATCACCTCTCTGGATCAGCCTGAGGAATGGAAGCGACGCGTTGGTGGTGTTTCACGGGATACGCCACGAAGTTTTGTGACAAACATATACAACGCTCTATCGAAGGAAGCCAGCAAGGGGACCAAGTGGGCGATTCTCTACGGTGGGTCTAAGACGGATCACATGTGTATATTGGATTTGCAGCGATAGATAGGCTGATTGGCTTTTAATTAACGAATTGACGGACAGGAAGAGAGGGGTGATGGGTGGGTAGTGTAGGTAGAGAATGGAGAAGTTGTTTGAACGATGCGACGGTACAAAGACGCTAGTTAAGGAACACAAAAGGAGCCTTTCAACCAACTTTAGTTGATATACTTTTTTCTGTACAAGAACGATGACGGTGATTTTTGAGGTGGTTTGAAGTTTATTTGAATGGTAACTTAGTGTTTTATTGAATATCTTATATGGTTAGTTCCTTGATTACGCTTGGCAGACATTTGAGAGAAAACCAATATAAAGTCATCTTCACAAGGACACTCCTCTGGTTACATGCATTGACCATTCAACTTAAACCCAGAAATCTTACATTGCGGTTTATTATTTCCACTTATTGGCTTTTTGTTTGCCTGTTTCTTGCATACTTCCACAGAATGGTTGGCTTTGCACTAATTCGCCTAGCTGAGCAGTGGCGCATGAAAATGCGCCACGACCATCCTCATCAACAACTGAGCTCTCGTTTTGAAGGCTGATCAGCATGAGTAATTCTAGTAACTTATTTATAGTGACTGATTAAAGTACGTATTTGTAAAAAAGTGAGCGGAAGAGACGATGGAGTGCTTATAAGATTCCAAGACAATAATGGGTGGCGCATGCGCTAACCCATGCGCCACAACAGCAGTAGCCACCATCAATTTCACCAGATAAGCGCACAATAAACAATTGACTTTTGCAAACGGGGTTTTCAAGGCATAGAGACTTTAATAAATACAAAGGAAAGCTAAAGCTGATTTAGGGGGTTGCAATTGGATGGTTTTAGGACTGTCAGTTAGAAGTGGCGCATAAAGAGACTTTATGCATGCGCCACAGATTACTTCTGTCGAAATGGCCTCTAACTTATCGAAATTGGACCACATTTGGCAACAAAAAAGAGGATATGGGAAAAAAATGAATGTACTTAGTTTTTCCGCTTGGTTGGAAACGAAAGTGTTGGGAAGCTGAGTATTAGGAGCTATAATTGGGATCACACAATGCGAGGTGCTCATTTGCTCATTGAACTGCTGTTTTTGTGCTTGCGTTATCCAAGTCTTGAATGGAGTAGCTAGTAAACAAAAAGTAAAAGCGGCTAATGGTAAATTTATGCTAATATAGAATTATCTATTTGTGATGAAGTAGGAATTCAACGGCTGTGAATTTTATGAAGAAACATAACAAAAAGTCCACCAGAGTGAAATTGCAAGCATTGCTTCTGTTGTTTTGAAAATGTTTAAACATTGGTATCAAGCGACTTTTTTTATTGGGCAAAGGAGACATACTAAAAGAAAAATAACCCACAAAATGTAAATTAGAAATGTGTCTGTTTTTACCGTCAACTGCCGGATTTTATTGTGCACAATTAAATACTGGCGGTCTATTTTAGAGCCTCAAATGAAATTTCACTTGTTTTTTTGTGTTACCATCTCTCGCACAAATTCACTAGCACATATGGCCTCTGCTTCACTCGTTAGCAAACGCACTTTGTTTGATTAGCTGTTCAAGGGGTCAACCTGATCTTTTATCTTGACTTAATCCCACATAAATCAAGGATAAGTCCTACAATGTGCTATTATCGTGAACTTAGGGGCGTCTAAACCCTGGTCAAATCATTTCAAATTTAAATTGACTTTGTTCTTGACAGGAACTGAAGAGTGTATCTCTGGTTGGTTCTTTGTGGCGCATGCAGTGAAAGTGTAATCAATCATGCGCCACGTTGCCAAAATGATACCCCCCATCAATCAACTAACCCGCTCAGTAATTATTTACCCAATTCCCTACCTGTTGCACATTAATGTTTTTAATCTGTTTTATTTAAAAGTATCGGCAATTGCTAAGTTTCTGTCGATTTGAGTTTGCACAATTGCTAGGGTCCATATTCACCCTCTTGTTCCTCCCTGTTGTGATATTGTGTGTAAAAACGCAAGAATTAGCCGTCATATCAGAGCCGCCTTGTAACAATCATCTTCACTGGGAACTGGCAATTGATGGGTTCATTTCCATTAAAGGACATGTGGCGCATGCTCACAGTTTAACACATGCGCCACATGAAAACCACTCATCGGTAAGAGGACCATCCGTGATGCAATCACCCTCATTATATTCTTGGCTACTAAGCACATTGGTTTCTTTTTTGCATTATATCTTTAGCTTGCTCATAGTTGCTTGATCTGGAAGAATTGGAACCCCATCTGCTACGGTAGCTTAGCAAACAAACCAATAGATGACCATTTGTGGATGAGTATTCAAAGTGTAATTATGGTAAAAGGACGGTAGAAGTAAATAAACCATTGGATCAATCAGAAAACCCTGTCAGTTAACAGATGAATAATTTGGTGCAGTGACAATTTTACTGAGAATTTTACTTCGAAAATATCACTGGAAATCTTGGTCGCAAAATAACCACTGGGAAAGTTACTGGGGAAACGCTCACCCGCAAAAAACTGCCGCGAAACTTACTCGGAACCCAGCCAATATTCACATTCATTTTAATGGTATTAAGAGCAGTTCCTATCGGTGTAGACCCAATTAAAGTATGCCAATACAACAATCACATGTCATTTGTTTGTCACACGTCTTCATCCCTCACACTTTCACCTCACTACCTCAGTAGTTCGCTACTTCGATGAGGCGCTGACGTAATCACTCCTCTTCCCACTACCCTCTCATCACCATGAACGCCGTCATTCCCTTGGAATCCAACCCCCAGGTCTTCACAGAGTTTGCCCACCAGTTAGGCTTGACCCCAATTATGGGATTTACCGACGTTTACTCGCTCACAGACAAGGATCTACTAGGGTTTCTACCCAGACCTGTGATGGCGGTGGTGCTCTTGTTTCCGATCAGCGAGAAATATGAGGCCTTGCGAGCAAGGGAGGAATCCCAGCGCACCCCCGGCATGCCGTTGGATATTCAGCTTGGCGGCGAAGCCACGCCAAACGGCCAAACAAATGGCCTTCCTCTTTATCAAATTACAAAAGAGGGCCCAGTGTGGTTGAAACAAGTTGTGAAGAACGCATGTGGCCTATATGCTCTTTTGCACACCATTGCAAACCTTCCTGCCGGTTTGGTGGTCAAAGACAGTCCAATTGGTAACTTCATGGCTTCGATTGGTGCTGAAAATGCCAACCTTGATCCGGTTGCTCTTGTTGAGGGGATCTCCCGATCCATCTACAGCGGGTACTCCCAACAGGGCCAGACAGAGGCCCCTGCCGCGGAGGAGGATGTTGATCTCCATTTCATAACGTTTGTCAACACCCCAAACGGTGTGATGGAATTAGATGGCCGCAGAAACGGACCTGTGCTTATTTCAGACAAATCCTGCGAGGACATCATTGACTGCGATCCTGTGGTGGCCAGAATCCAGCAGTACATGAATCTGGCTGAGGGTGACAATGCACTCAAGTTTGCCATGATGGGGTTAACGCCTTGTGATATATAATGATCTAGTATCTAATTCAGCTTTCTCTTCTTCCTGCGATTGCTCGCATCTCCAGTGGCGTTGCACTTGTCCTGATCAGGTTCCTCCAATTCCTTGTCGTCGCTCGAAAACAGAGCATGCAATCTGTCTCCTTCCCGTTCGAACACCTCTCTCTGCATGTACAGATCACGATAAACGATGTGCATGTTGTCAATGGCAAAGAGTACTTGGGTGTTCTTAGCCACCGTCTTCAGCTGCTCCCCAATCTCTCCGTCAAAAATACCGGAATGAACCTCGATTGGATCCGGCGAATCCAGCGGTAACACCTTGTAGCTTTCAAACTCGGGACATTCGCCTCTTGCCGACATCTCATTTAGCACATCCTCTTTGTTCTTGGGCGCTGCTAACCGGTTGTACACTCCCTCGGCACCTGTGAATGTTCTGTACCGCTGTGAAAAGTGTGTCAGGATGATCTTCCTCGCCTTCATAAGGATCCCCACCTGGATAGCCTCCGAGGTGGTGGAATGACGCTTCATGTAGGCATCCTTAAGCTTGATATCATCCAAGGTGGACTCGTGAAGAAGAAGGTCACAGTCTTGGCCGATTGTGGAGAACTGGAATCTTGGCCTCGTGTCTCCAGAATAGGCCACCTTGAACGTCTCGCTGTCACTCAACCTGAACTTGAATGCGCAAGAGTAGGAAAAATCACAGTGGAAAGCATGACAAGTCTGTGCATCCGCAAGCTGGAGATCCTCCAAGATTTGGTTAACCTTTGTCGATGATTTGACAAATGGAACCTGCTCAGCAACGACGCCCTCGCCTAGCAGCTGCTCAATGGTCACCTCATCAATGTCCACCTGCTCCAATTCGAATGGCGGTGTGCCCTCGGGCGCCAGCACAGGCACATTGTTGAACTCTTCACAAGAGAGATATATGATGTTGGACAAATCCAAGTCCGGGTCCACCTGGGTCAAGTCCTTGAGGAACCTGGGGAATTGCCACGGCGTAACAATGTAAAGGGGTTTTGATCTCTTCTTGGACCCCCACTCGTGGAGGATATCAACAATCCCCAAGTGGTGATCAGCATGAAGATGGGAGAGATAGACGAGTGACAGTTGATCCATGAGCATTTCCACCTCTTCTGCGGTATAGGATCTCTTCAACAGTCCCAATGTTCCCTCACCGGCATCGAGAACCACTGTTTGAAAGCCGCTAACGCCATCGTTATTGTATGGAATACGAACAAGAGTGGAAATCACGTTTCTAATGGGGGATGGCAGCGCTGATCCCGTTCCGACAATAAGGGTTTCCACTTGATCCTTCAATGGTCTGGCCAGATCGACCGCTGTGGCCAGAGTTTTAGCTGTATTCCTTGTCTTGATCCAATTCACAAATTGATCCCTGGACGCGCACTTGGTCAAACCAAGAGGCATGATCTCGTCATCGTAGACCTTAGCAAGCTCCTGTTCCGTTGTGAGGGAAGATGGTGTGCCGTATGTGGTGGTCTTATCGAGTCCGATTGGTGCTGTGGACTTCATGACCAACTTTTGGCCTGAAATGAGCGGATACACGTGTCTGTCCAGGTCTGGAATTGGTAACTGGGGAGCGCTGTCCCATTTCCCCAATGGGAAAAAGCTCTCCAGTAGCGCCTTCCATTTCAGGGAGATTCTGTAACTTGTTTTGAAGTTGACTGAGTTTGGACAGTAAGATTTGTGGCTGATGAAATGAAGGGTTGAGGAGTCAAAGGACTTGATAAACGTCCTGTACCTTTCGTCACTTAACGGATCCACAATTGACTCGTCCAAAAAGTGGTAAACCGCTGAGTAGGGCAATGTGTTGGGTGTCAAGGTTCCCCACTTGGTTTCAAAGGTTGGTTCGAGATGTTCGCTGGAGGGGATGTCCAGGACCAAAATAGGGTTGAATTCCTTTGTAGGTTCTAAGACCTGCTCGGGGGTGATTACCCGTCCGTCGTCTAGGGTGACAGTTTCAAATGAACAGAGGGCTTTGAAGTGGCAGGTTGGCACGCCCAGCTGTTTGGCCTTTTGGATCTGAAACTTTCCTCTCACAGGGTTAGGTGTAATGATCCAATTTGTTGCCACGTTGCTGTTGATGATTGACTTGGGTAGAGTGACGTCCGATGTCCTGTTGGAGTTGAACTTGGGGGTGGTGGAGTCGACGGGCTTGGGAAAGATGCCCTTCAAAAGTATTTTGACCTTCTCCAAATCCTCAGAAGGAGGATCCCATTGTGTTCCCACATTTACAGGAGTGTATGTGACTCTGGGGGTATCGACGTGGGACTTGACGTCATGAGCTTGCAAATCAAGACCGAATCTGAAGATGAAATATCTCCAACAAGAGATGGCATATTCAATCAGTTTGTTTCCACTGTGATAGATGTTCAAGGATTTGACCCCTTGGTCAGAAACAGTCAAAATCATCCCCGGAAGACCTGCTATTGACTTCCAATCCAATCTCCCCGAAAGAAGAATATCGGTCAAACGGCCTGTTCTGATCTTAAGCTCGTTGCACCTCCGCTGGAGACCTCCAGGAATGTTCCCAATAATGATTCTGGACCCGGTGGTGTTGTCTTCTAGCAGAAGAGACGGCTGTTGGACATCGCTTGATGGATGTGTGATTGTGGTGAGTTCAAATGACATTCCGTGGCGTATTTTCGTCAATTGAGGAGCAATTTTTTGCCAGTTTTTTTCAGTGTGTAATAGTCGCTTAGCTCTACCTATTGTCCCAAACAGCTTTGAAATCAAACCACAAACAACGGAACTACACTCCAAAATGGTCCAGAAATTGGGACCAATCACCGCAAGAATTTTTTTTGGTTCGCTGCACAGCCTCAAAATAAAAAATTTTCAGGCTGTGCAGAGCTCTGAAAATTTTTTTAAGCTCCTAAAAGGCTCTTGGTTTCTTCCTTCAATCACGATTTAAAGGATGTCGAAGAGATCTATTGAATCAGTTGATGGTTTGGGAGGATCCGTAATTTCTCAAGCTGCGGAGATCTCTTTTCCCAGAGGTGGAAGCTCTGTTTTGAGTGCTTTGGAGAAGAAAGAAGTGGCCAATGAAGTGAAGAGAGATCTACTCTTCAACACCAGGGGTGAGCCTGCAAAGAAGAGGACAAAGAGAATCAATTTAGTTGATGATGAAGAGGTGGAACAAATTTCAATCGATCATTTATCTCACAATTTACTTCCTCCAGGATCTCTTATTTTAACACAGATAAAAGAGATTGGTCAAATGGAATTAGTGGTTGCCATCTCTGATAGTTTACTTGGGTATGTTCCAATCACTAACATCTCTGAGGAATTGACAAAACAATTGGAAGAATACGACGATCAGGATGATTCAGACTTGGAAATGGACCTGGATCAAGAAGAAGTTGTTGCCAATAGACACAAGAAGAGAGTCGAGTTTCCGGAATTGACCAGTCACTTCCAAGTGGGTCAATGGGTGATGGCACAAGTGATTTCCAACGTGGATGATCAACAAAAAAAGAGATTCGAATTGACTATCGAACCCTCAAGATGCAATTCAGGCCTGGATCAAACCACAGACTTGAGAACAAATTTCACAATGCAAGTGTCAGTGCAATCAATTGAAGACCACGGGTACATTCTTAATCTGGGAAAGGGCTTCAAGAAGTCAGGGTTCATCTCAAAGAAGGATTGCATCCAGGATTTGCAATTGGGGTCCGTCTTCTTGGCTACCATCTCCAAGACCAACGACAGAACAGTGACCTTCAAACTTCCTGTGAAGCTTGGTGAGGCCAAGAAGCAACCTTCTCTGGCAGAGTGCGCCTCAGTTGAGGCTCTCTTGCCCGGTGTCCTCATCAATGCCACAGTCACAGATGTCACCCCCGACGGTATCATCCTCAAAGCATACGGTATCTGTGATGCATTCATCAATTTCAACCATTTGGACCTCCAAACACTGTCCACAGAGTCCCTCAAGGAGAGGTTTGCCATCGGTTCCACCATCAAGGCCAGAATCATTGCCGCCTACATGAAGAACGGATCCAAGAAGTTGCAATTGTCCCAATTGGACGAATTGCTCTCCCTCAACACACCTCAGGAATCTCTAGAGGCCCTAGAGGCGTTCCCAATCGGTCACGTCTTTGATTCCGTGACCGTGAAGGGTAAGGACGAAAATCACATCTATATCAACGTGGGTGCCGGTACGATACCAGGTAGAGCCCACAAAGTGAAGATCGACAAGGACGCAGATTTGGACATGGGGTTCAAGATCGGCTCCGAGCATAGAGCCCGTGTCTTGAACTATTCTCCTGTCGACAACCTCTATATCCTCACCTTGAATGGTAAGGACATTGACCAGAAGTATTTGAGACCGGAAGACATTCCTGTTGGGGCGCAATTGGACTGTGTTGTTGAGAAGGTGACAGAGAAGGGTATCAACATCCGCGTGGAGGGAGAATTCCAAGGTTTTGTTGACCAAATGAACATCTCCGATATCAAGTTGAACTATCCCGAGAGGAAATTCAAGGTGGGGTCGAAGTTCAAGGGTAGATTGCTTAAGAGATACATCAATGGGAAGTCCGTGAGGTTGTTTGTGACTTTCAAGAAGTCATTGGTCAATGCCGAAGATGAAGAATTGGTCACATCGTTCGACCAGTTGGTTTCGGAATTGAAGGCTCCTGCAACAGTTGTCAAGATCACCAACACCGGGTGTGTGATGGCGTTCTTCAATGACGTGACCGCGTTCCTGCCTGTGTCTGAAATCTCAGATTCTTTTGTTAAGTCGCCGAAGGATCACGTCAAGGTGGGCCAAACCGTGACTGTGAGAGTCATCACTGTGGATAAGGAGGATCACCGTTGTTTGGTGAGCTTGAAATTGTCGACAAACTTCTCTAAGGATCAGTTGAAGGAGTTGGAATCCTTCATTCCGGGTAGAACGATCCTCGAGGCCCAAATCATGGCTAAAGAAAGAGACTCGATCAATGTTCAATTTGGTGAAAGCAAGCTGGCCGCATCCATCCCAGTGGAACATCTTGCTGATGGTTTAGAGGATGAAGCTAGACACAAATTGAAGACTCTCAAGGTGGGCAAGAGGGTGGAAGTGCTTGTTCTTGTTGCTAACTCTTCAACCAGAACCGTCTTCATCACCGCAAAGCCATCGTTGATTTCAGATGCCAAGAACTCCACGTTGCCAACATCCTACAACGACATTCATGTTTCCGACAGGGTTCTCCACGGTTTTGTGAAATCCGTCATTCCTAAGGGTGTGTTTGTGTCCTTCTCCAATGGGTTGACTGGTTTGGTGATTCCAAGCTTTGCTTCCGAGAAGCGCATCTCTGACTTGACCACTGTGTTCAGAACAAACCAATCAGTCAAATGTACGGTGGCCAACGTGGACGACGCAAACTCAAGGTTCTTGCTTTCGTTGATGGCCAACTCCAGCAACGTCGACTCTGACGTTGCGGCTGAAAACCCTGTTGACAAATCCATTGAAAAGCTCGGTGATTATGTTCCAGGTAAAACCACCAAGGCTGCTGTTAAGGCAATTGAAGAGCACAACACTGGTATCATTGTCAAATTAGCCGACAATCAAGAGGGTCGTATTGATATTTCCGAATTGGTTGATCTTACGACTTTGGAAACGGGTGAAAACGCATCTCAGCTCTTGAATAAGTTCAACAAGGGCAAGAAGCTGGACGTCAAGGTACTGGGTTTCAAGAACCCAGCCTCTGGGGCTTTCCGTAGCTCCAAAAAGGATGCCGCTGATTTGGTGGAATTGACGACCAAGGATACCGACCATCCATTGGCTTTTGAGAATGTTCAGCCTGGTCAACAGCTTGTGGGTTATGTCCACTCCAGAATCGGTGAGGCCTTCCTTGTGTCAGTGTCTGTCTCGTTGAAGGTGATGATTCCGTTTGCAGATGTCTCAAACAATACCGAATTGTTGGACAACGTTCAAGAAAGCTTCCCGGTTGGTACGATTGTCAAGGCCGCAGTTACTAAGGTGGACAGCAACCGTCACACGGTGTACGCCTCGGGCAGATCCACTTCTGTCAACACGATTGACGACATTACAGAGGGTGAGGTTTTGCCGGCTACGATCATCAAGGCTGAAGCTAATGGGGTCTTGGTTTCACTGGGAACTGAGCTCACCGCAAGAGTGGATCCAGCAGACTGCTTGGATGATTACGATCAGAAGATTCAAGACGTTTACCATCAAGGTTCTGTTGTTCTTGTCAAAGTGTATTTGGTTGACAAGGCCAACCGTCGTGTTCATGTCACATTAAGACCAAGTGTCACTCAGGGTGGCAAGGCTAAGGACAGATTCATTGCGGGTCCAGAAGATCTCAAGAGAGGTGATCTTGTCAGAGGTCACATCATCAAATTCGTCAACTCCGGTATCATGGTTGGTGTTGGTCATGATTTGGTTGCTTTGGTTCGTATTGCTGACTTGTCTGACGCATACATCAAGGATTGGAAGGCAGGTTTGCAGTTGTATCAATTGGTTAAGGGTAAGATTGTTTCTGCTGAAGGTAAGGGTCGGATCTTGATGACGTTGAAGAAATCATTGGTTTCGGGTGAAATGAAGAACTTCAAGGCGTTTGGCGACATTCAAGTCGGTCAAATTTATGAAGGTACTGTCAAGAGGGCAATGGAATATGGTGTCTTCATCTCCTTGGACGGAACCGACGGTGTGTCTGGTTTGTGTCACAGATCGGAGATTTCAGACTCGAAGATCGAGAACTGTGAACAGCTCTTCAATCAAGGTGACAAGGTCAAGGTCAAGGTGTTGAAGATCGACGAGAAGAAGAAGACCATGTCTCTCGGTATGAAGGCCTCCTACTTCATGGATGAATCTGAGGAGGAGGATTCGGATGTTGAAATGGGTGAGGCCTCTGATGATGAGGAGGCTCCAGTTCAGTACAATAACGAAGATTCTGATGAGGAAGAATCTGAATCCGAGGCTGAGGCTGATGATAAGGACGACGACGAACCATCCAAGGGTTTGTCTGCTGGTTTTGACTGGACTGCCTCTGTTTTGGAGCAGGCCAAGGAAGAGGAATCCGAGGACGAAGAGGAAGAGTTCAGAAACCAAGTTGACAGCAAGAAGAAGAAGACGAAGGCTGTTGTTGAGGACAAGACCGCGGACATGGCCACTAGAGCTCCACAATCGGTTTCAGACTTTGAAAGATTGATCATCGGTAACCCTGATTCCTCTCTCCTGTGGATTCAATACATGTCTTTCCAATTGCAATTGAGTGAGGTTGTGAAGGCAAGAGAAATTGCAGAAAGAGCCCTCAAGACCATCAACTACAGAGAGGAGCATGAGAAGCTCAACATCTGGGTTGCACTCTTGAACTTGGAAAACTCATTTGGTGACGACGAGTCTCTCGAAGAGGCTTTCAAGAGATCCTGCCAATACATGGACGATTACACAATGCACACCAAGATGGTGAACATCTTTGTGGCCTCGGAAAAGCTCGATAAGGCCGACGAGTTGTTCAACACCATCCTCAAGAAGTTTGGTTCTAAGCAGCCAACGGTTTGGGTGAATTATGCCGAATTCTTGATCGATAGGGAACAGAATGATGAGGCCCATGCTGTTTTGGCCAGAGCCTTGCAAATCTTGCCAAAGAAGAACCACGTCGAGGTTGTGCGTAAGTTTGCAGCCTTGGAATTCAGAAAGGGTGATCTTGAACAAGGTCGTTCCTTATTTGAAGGTTTATTGGCCGATGTTCCTAAGAGAGTTGACTTGTGGAACATCTACATTGACCAGGAGATGAAGCACGGTGACAAGAAGCAGGTGGACGACCTCTTTGAACGTTTGGTGGAAAGAAAGTTGACTAGAAAGCAGGCCAAGTACTTCTTTGGTAAATGGTTGACCTTCGAAGAGAAGATGGAGGACGAAAAGGCACAGGATTATGTGAAGGCCAAGGCGGCAGAATACGCAGAAAAGTTGTCGCAATAGGAGAGAGCTAGCAAACGAACGAAGTGAGTTTTCCAGCTAGATAGTGTAGTTGTTTAATCGTTATAGCACTTGTATTTTTTAAGCACTAGAAAAGGACCAGGGAGCCACCAAACGAAGGAAGTGAGTGAAGGCCAAAGCCACATACGCAGAAAAGTGATGACAATAGGAACGAGTTGGCAAATGAATGAAGTAAATTTAGTAGTAGGTGGTCTACTTGTTTAATCTTTATAGTCCTTGTATGTTTTAAGCACTAGAAAAGGACGAGGTAGTTAGTGCTGCAAACCAGCAAGATGTGCTAATGGAATGGTTACATAAACCAACAAATATAAAGCTGTGTGTGGGCATTTAAGAAAAGGGTTGGTGATTGCCAAAAGAGAAGCACGCTAGCAAACAAGCAATATGAAGTAGTTAGTGATCAAGAGAAACGTGCTAGCAAACAACAATTAAATAGTTAGTGATTCGTTACAGTTCAAGCTGTTGAATGAAGGAAACATGTATGGGCATTTTAAAAAACGGTGCAGTGACATTAGAGCATTACAATAATTTCCTAATGTTTGGGACACGGTGTATAATATTATGACTTATGATTGAAGCGCAAGTCAAGCCATACGGCTTCACTCACTCGAAAAGTTAACTAAGTGTTGCTGAGCGTGTTAGTGCTCATGACAAGCCAGCAGATAAAGGTGGTGAATGTATTAGTGAATGCCTAGTAATTCCATGACCAAGCATAAAAACCTATTATATAAACCAAAAATTCAACAGCTGTTAAAGGAAGGAAAGAAATAATTATCTAAATGAGTAAATAATTATGTACTTATTATTGAATGCAAAGGGCGTTTAAGCCAATGGTTTGGTGAGCACAGTGGAAAATCCAAAAGATTGCTTTAAAACAACGATAAGCATACCATTCATGGGTAAAACAAAATTAAGCGTTGTGGATTTACCGACTCAAAAACTCAATAGAGTATTACTGAGTTCTTACAAGTTCTTAGCAGAAGGCTCGGTGTCATTTCAGTCGGCCCTGCAAATTTCTCTTTATTCATTTACAAGTGGCATTGGTATTTATTAATTTACTGGTATTAAGTGTGTCGTCATGTTTGATACATTTTTGTTCTCTTCTTCTTTGTAAATATAGTGAGTGAATAGAAAGTGAAGCAAAAAAAAATATATCTATCTACCAGTTTCTAAAACGTTTATTATTAACATCAACTTCATCTTCAATCATTAGGAATTCGGAAATGTTTGAATCAAAGTCGTTGGATCAAACAATACTGATGAGCATATTTGTGCTCATTATGACAGACCAACAAACGGACGCAGTAATTTTGGTAGTCGTCCGATATTGATTTTAAATGTTACCAACAATCTAAATAACAATTACATTGACTCTTTTAGTAGAAGATATGAGCCCGAATAAATCGATTTTATGAAATAACAAGCAAGAAGTACGAGCTGTTAAACGAATGAAAGAGATAATTATGCGAATTAAAAAAGTAATATGTTAACCTAGACATTTTAGGCAATTAAATGGTCATTTTTCGCCATAATTGGATAATCAGTGTTCAAATTTCACCAATATACAGCTTTGCAAAATTAATTGTATTTTTCAGAACTAAAACTACATTTTGTTAGCCTCTGGCATACCAGAACACCATTTCACGTTATGATAATGGTCAAAAGTCATTAATTTCAGAAGAAATCTCCATTTTAAAGGCTTTTCTAACATTCTTCCAAAATACGAAAGGCTTTCAATAACATGACATCAATGTATTATCTATACTAAAAAGCGAATCCACAAACATCATTTTTCCCCTATATCTCATTGAGACATCTTTCTCGCAGCGCTACGCAATGGAAGATATCTACTATAATTAACTTGATCAAAAGAAATGCTCATGATTCACAAATGCTAGCTCCTACGTGATGATCACCAGACATTCCGCATGATCTGACATGATGTTTCGCCACTGCGAGACTGTCACTGCAAAACTCCCACCAGCACACCTGCTGGTCAATGTTTGAAAAACGTATATTACTATATATCAAATAGACAAAATAAAGTACACGGGTATTGGTTGTGAATACCCTACTCGAAATGGATAGAGAAGATAAGGAAAGCAAATGGCCGATTTCAATTCCTCGTTTCATCTCAACCTTTTTTGTAATTTTTAATTTTAATCAACCATCAATTATTAGAATTGGAGTTGGAGTTTGATCCTGGCGAGTACTGTGGTGAGGTTGGTGAGTACTGTGGTGATGTAGGTGAGTACTGTGGTGATGTAGGTGAGTACTGTGGTGAGGTTGGTGAGTATTGTGGTGATGTAGGTGAGTACTGTGGTGAGGTTGGTGAGTATTGTGGTGAGGTTGGTGAGTATTGTGGTGAAGTTGGTGAGTATTGTGGTGAAGTTGGCGAATATTGAGGCGAAGTTGGTGAATAAGATGGTGAGGTTGGTGAGTATTGTGGTGATGTTGGACTGTAGGATGGAGATGTTGGACTGTAAGATGGAGATGTTGGTGAATAAGATGGCGAAGTTGGTGAGTAAGATGGTGAAGTTGGTGAATAACTTGGTGATGTTGGCGAATAGGCCGGAGATGTTGGACTGTACGCTGGCGATGTTGGACTGTACGCTGGAGACGTTGGTGAATAGGCTGGAGACGTTGGACTGTACGCTGGAGACGTTGGGCCGCCGTAACTTGGACTTGTTGCGCCATAAGATGGCGATGTTGGACTGTAACTTGGAGACGTTGGGCCATATGATGGTGACATGCCACCGTCGTAAGAAGGAGATGTTGCACCACCGCTCCATGGGGATGTTGGTTGGTAGGCAGTGAAACCTCCACTACGATCGTCATTAGCCCCGGAATTGATCAATGGGGAGAAGGCAACGTTATCGGCACTCATTGGAATGTCAATATCGTCGTCTCTAAAGTTGTCATCAACATAAGAAGTGGTGCCACCAGCAGTTTCCTTGCTGTATTCAGCAACAACATCAGTGACATCACCTGGTAATTGAGAAAGCTTCTCTTCGTCCAAGAACACATCAAAGGAACCGGTACCGAATGGAGCCATTTGACCCAAGATGATATTCTGAGAAACACCCTCACAAGTATCCAATTCAGCAGCAGCACCGGCTTCAAACAAGATCTCAACCGTCTCTTCAAAGGAACATCTCATCAAGGCACCAGTATCATTTCTGTTGAATCCATGTCTGGAAATGGCAATCAAATGACCCTTGTAGGTCATCAAATCAACCAACAATGCCAAATGTCTGTAATTGACATAAGAACCATCGAAAGCAATGACGTTAAGAATTTCCTTGTAAAGAGCACTTCTGGCGGCCTCAATACCAAACACAGAGAGGATCTCAACAAAGGAGTTGGAGTAGGTTCTAGTGGTGTCCACACCATCGACAGAAATCACCTGTGCCAAATTAATACCATCGGTTTCCAAGACCCACTCCTGCTTTTTAGCAAAGTCTCCCTCTTCATCAATGTATGTCTTATCGTACTTCATCATAAACACTCTCGAGATACCCTCAATACCTCTCAAAGTGATGGATTCAAGCATTTGGGCCTCCAAGGCCTTCAACAATCCATCTTCGGTCTCTTCCTCCTCCTCGTCGATACTCTTTTCATCTCTCACAATACGACATCTGATGATCAACTTGTCTGCGTTATCTTCAGACCAGATGACAAACAAATCGTCACCGAAACTCTCCATGATTTTAGAGGCAACCTGTTGCATGCTCAATTGCTTATCCAACATCTTTGCTCTGTCCAATTCCAGTCTCAACAACCATGGTGATTGCTTGTGGATGTTCTCCTCCACCTTTTCGTCAGGAATAGCAAAGTATGCCTCAACAGTATCAACATCCTCTTCAATAACCGTACTTCTTGGATCTGGGTCATAGTAAATTTCGGTACAGGCTGTAACGTTCTTCAAAGTGGTGTGCTCAATAGCGGATTGAATGGTCTTGGACTTTTCAATATCTTCAGCGACTTCCTCCTTCAAGTAAACCGTCAAGGCCGGAGTCTTGACGTTCTTGGCAACGTTCAAAATTTCCTTTAATCTAGGGACACCCAACGTAACGTTCTTCGAAGAAACACCAGCATAATGGAAGGTGTTCAACGTCATTTGAGTGGCAGGCTCACCAATGGATTGTGCAGCAAGCACACCAACCATTTCACCCGGATTAACCAACGATCTAGCAAATTGTTGTTCAATCGTACCAATAACCCAGTCGAAAGCACTCTTATTCAATCTGAATTCCTCAAGAACCCTCCTGGTGGACAATCTTGATCTCACCAAGCACTGGAACAACTTGGTGGCGTTATCTTGAGCCTCGGAGATGATAGTACCGTTACCTCTAACGACCGTGAATTTCAAACAGAGTTCTTTAACACTCTTGACAATATCCGTGATTTTCAAATCGCTGGCCTTATATTGATCAACGTGGAAAATCTGTTGGGCATTTTGGATGATTCTTCTAATATTAACAGGCAATGGCCAGTTGTTGTCACCATCTGGGAAAACCACGGTTCTGAGGAAATCCCTGTCGGCAACCAATTGGTCATATTCCTCATCCAAAACCTTTTGAATCTCAATATCTCCCAAGATTTCCGAACCATATTCAATCAAATCGGATCTAATGGACTTCTTCTCGTTCATCAAATCCACTCTATACTTCTTTTCAAAAGCCTCCGTGGAACCTGGAATAGTGTCCACAGTTTGCTTCTCAACAGAAGTACCATCCAAACCGTCTTCACCATATAAGAACTGGATAATGTCACCAAGAGAGTTTCTAGTAGTACCATCATAGTGAACCATAATATCCTCCAAGGCCTTCAGCAAACGTCTTTGAATATAACCCGTCTCGGCGGTCTTAACGGCAGTATCAATCAAACCTTCTCTACCAGCCATGGCGTGGAAGAAGAATTCTTGGGGAGTCAACCCTCTCAAATACGAGTTTTCAACAAAACCCTTCGATTCTGCAGAGTAGTCATCCTTCGTAAAGTGGGGAAGTGATCTATCCGAGAACCCAAAGTTAATACGTTTACCTTCAACAATTTGTTGACCCACACAGGCCGACATTTGAGAAATGTTAATATATGACCCCTTGGAACCAGCCGTCACCATCTGCTTAACATTATTGGAGTTCTTCAACGAGGTTTCAGCAGATTTACCTGCAGAATCTCTAGCTTCGTTCAAAATCTTAGACACCTTTTGTTCAAAGGATTCTCTAATGGTCATACCGGGTTCTGGTTCCAACAAATTCTGTTGGGCATCCTTAATGACAAGTTGAACCTTCTCCTTTGCCTCCTTAATGGTTTCTGTAATGGTCTTCATAGTTTCTGGATCGGCAATGGCATCACCAATACCAATCGAGAACCCATTGTGCAGTAACCAGTAATTGACGACTTTTTGAATGTTACCAAACATCTTGGAACAAATAGTTGGACCCTTCTCTCTCATGGTTGTATGGATCAAACCACCTGCAGATGCACCAACTGTGGCCTTGTTGACCACACCAAACATGATTTCACCATTGAGGATCAACATACCGGAATCCTTTGGTGACAGCAAGGAACCATCCAATCTTTGAAGGAAAATACCCTTTGGAATACAAAGAGACATCATCTGTTTACCGGACCATAAAGGCTTTGGCTTAAGAATACATGGAGGTGGAATGACTCCATCCCAATCAGGGATCCAGTAACACATGTTCATCACTTGATCGTATTCAATAAAGGTATCTCTCAACGTCATCTTTCTGACACCACAAAGGGTATCTTGAACAATACCCATGACTGGCTTGTTAGATTGTGGAGAAACAATCTGTAATGGCACAGCGGCAATTTGGGACAACTCTGCTCTGGTTTCATAAGATTGTGGAACGTGCAAGTTCATTTCATCACCATCGAAATCGGCATTATATGGAGATGTAACGGACAAGTTCATTCTGAAGGTGGAATATGGCATAACCTTCACTCTGTGACACATCATGGACATTTTATGCAAAGAAGGTTGACGATTGAACAAGACAGGATCATCATCCATTAAGTGACGTTCAACCTTCCAACCGTACTGCAGTTGGATATCACCGGCTCTCTTATTGAATCTCAAGTCGATTCTATCACCGTTGTCTCTGATGACATATTTGGCACCAGGGTGTTCATTTGGACCATTTCTCACCATTTCGGTCAATTTTTGAATGTTGTAAGGAGTGACGATCTCAGGGTAGGTCAAAGTTTTGGCAATGGACCTAGGAACACCAACTTGATCCAATTCCAAATTTGGATCACCAGAAATGACCGTTCTAGCGGAGAAATCGACTCTCTTACCCATCAAGTTACCTCTTAGACGACCTTCTTTACCTTTTAAACGTGCTCTTATGGATTTGATTGGTCTACCGGACTTTTGTAAGGCCTGTGGTTGACCTGCAATATCATTATCCATGTAAGTAGCGACGTGATATTGAAGTAAAGCTTCGAATTCACTGATAACGTGTTGTGGAGACCCATCCATTTCAAACTTCTGGACGTTGATATTTGCCTTCAAAATATCCGCCAATTTATACGTCAAATCGTCCTCCGATCTTTTGGAATCGGTGAAGGCCACAGAAGGTCTAACAGGTGGAGGGGGGACGGGAAGAACTGTCAAGATCATCCATTCAGGTCTAGCCCATTCTTCGTTGAATCCCAATCTGACACAATCCTCTTTTGAGATTTGTTTGAAGACATTCAAGACATCGGAGGCATGGATTTGTTTCCTTTCCACGTTTTCCAAGCTGTCGTCTTCTGCATGAGCCTTTTTCCACGTACCCCAGAGTTTTAAACCGTCTTTTCTAACTGTTGGTTGTATGCTACCACAACCTCCTCTTCTATGGAGAGGTTCATCTGAATCCTCATCTTGAGGAGGATCAACCTCACATGTCATTTTTGTTTTACAGATGGACCAAACGGCGTTGAATCTCTTTTTTGGGTCCCTAATTTTGATTGCTTGGGCGTATTGGGGGCTGGTGAATTCATCAACCAAGACTTTACCACAATTCATACAAACACATTCACAAACCTTTTTAATTTTCGCCATGAACCCTATGTGAAAGACGGGTTTTGCTAGTTCAATGTGACCAAAATGCCCCGGGCATTCTTGCATATCTTCAGAACAAGTTTGACATTTGAAGTTTCTATCCACGGAACCTAATCTTGGATCATTTAATCCACCATCTCTTGGCTTTAAAGTGATTGGATCCATGATTTCAGGGTATTCAACCTTAGCAACGGAAATAGCTCTAGTTTCTTCCGGTGAAAAAAGTCCAAATTGGACCTCTTGAACTGTTCTCAATGGAGCACTTGAATATGGAAATCTACTCATTGTCAATTAAATATTTTTGATTTTTTTTTGGCTTTTTTTCTTTTAAATTTCGGTTTTTCAATACCTTTTTTTAAACTGTATTGGAGTCTTTCTATCTAACTCTTGATTGGTAAAAAATCCGGTTGTTATTGATCAATTTCTATTGAATTTCAAATCAAATAATTTCAATCTGTAATAAATCTCAATCTATCAATCCAATTAACACCCTTTCAATTTCTTTACCCTTTTGTGCTGAGGTATAAACGTTGATGCAAATATGAGGGGGTTTTAGAGACTTCAATTGGTGTTTTAATACCCTTATTGATTTCTTAAATATTAGGCTCTAATAAACAACGAGGAGGCGATAAAAAGTCTGGATTTTTCCGCTGGGGTGTTGCTGAACAAGTTGTTTACAGCCGATGCAAAACTGGTCTCCGAGGTGGGGTGGGTTGTCGTTAAAGAGCGGAACCTTTAATGAGTTATGGCTGTTTGAGTGGCAATTTTTTGATTCGAGTTTGGCCATCGACGGTGAAAAAACTTCGCGACGGCGTCGATCGACGCGGGTGCTGAGCGAAAGGTGAGAGGGTGAACAGACGAACGCAGTAAGTTTGTGAGCCGGTGAGTAAGTGATGTAAGTTGGAGTTAATTTAAGTGGTTGGATGTTAATGGTTAGATGTAGAAGCCTTTTTTTGAAAACTTTTAGCTCAAATTTGAAGCCTGTGATGGTGAATGTGATTTGAATGGTGAAGGTGGTTTGGCGTAAGATGGCGTTTTAAAGCGGTGGTGAGAAGATAGTAGTATGTGACGATGGTTTGACGTTTTATTTGGCTTTAAAGTGGATAGAATCCACTTTTAGCGCTAGTTTTATGTTGGTGAGAATAGATATGAACATGCTCTGGTGGGTTTGTGTTAATTAACAGTTTGAAGAAGGAAAAAGATGTCATAGTGTAGCAGTTGCGTTTAAGTTTCAGTTAGCTTTTGTGCTGGCTTTTTAACTGGGTGGATTGCAGTAATATTTGAGGCATAATTGATACATGAAATATGGTCTGTATAGCAATATTTGGGGTCGGAGTGGTTCCATTTGGTGAATTTATAAGTAAAGTAGATTAATTGATACATTTAACCTTCTTTTTGGTATTATTTTGAGTGAATTGAGGTGAATTGTGCTGTTTCATCATTCACATATTCACCTTGGGAAGATGTTGGTCAATATTGGATAGTTGTCAATTTACGTGATTGCAAATGACTTTAGACGTCTTAAATACCTTTATATATCGCTAGAAGTACACTTCATTGCAATCGGTTGTATTAAAAGTTGAACGAATGGTGATTATATCACTCAATTGCTGATGGAACTATACCAAGTTTTGATGACTTTAACGTGGCTGACCAAAAGAATTAAATGTGATAATTACTGGGTAATTCCTCACACAGCATTTACCGTGGTGTTGCTCTACAAATACTCCACTTTGGCGCGCTTCATGCTTGATTTGAATCTGGTACATAGCAAGAATATACATATCCAATGAATATCAATGCATTTGCAAGCATGGCCATATCCAGGGAAGATCAATGCATTTGCAAGCATGGCCGTATCTTAAAAGTAAAGCCGCGTCTACTCACTCACAAACTCACCTGGTTCGTTTGTTCGTTCGTGTTTATTTATTGAAAGAACTTTCCATATGCAGCCTTCTCCTTGTCTCTTCTTGTCTTGAACGCCTTTTTGGCATCTGTTAAGGCCCTATCAACACCGGCATCTTCAGGTTGTAGACCTTTAGCCAATTCAAAGTCTTTAATGGCATCCTCGTAATTGTGATCCAAAACATGGGCCGAACCTCTTCTAAACAATGCCTTTGCTCTCGACTTGTCGTCCATTTTTGGATAATCCAATGCCTCGGTAGAATACTCAATTGCTCCCTTGACATCCTTCAATTTCAAGGCCATCAACGATGCATTCAAAAACAAAGAAGAGGACAACTTCCAAAGAGATTCTCCATCTTCCTCTGTCAAGTCGTCTTCATGGTATTGATTCATATATTTCAATGCCTTGAGGTACTTTCTCAATGCAAGCCCAAAGTCGCCCTTTTTGAACAATTCAGTGCCAAGGGTTTTGATCTCTTCCACCGCCTTGAACACTGTTTCTGGTTGATTGATGTCAACACTTGGTTCATCGCCAACAAAGTCCTCATATTTATCTCCAGTGCCATCATCCAAAACCAACGCGTCTCCATCCTTTAAAATACCGCAGTTGATCACCTTACAATCCTTCAATGGACGATCACCCGAATCGGTCTCAGTATTCTCAACCGCCCTAACAACCGATTTCCCCGAAATCACCTCTCCAAAAACAACATGCTTCCCATCCAAATGTGGAGTTTTCGTAGTGGTGATGAAGAATTGGGACCCGTTCGTGTTAGGTCCTGCATTGGCCATTGAAAGTAAAAATGGTCTATCATGCTTCAATTTGAAGTTCTCGTCATCAAACTTTTCCCCATAAATGGACTTACCTCCAGTGCCGTCTCCATTCTCAAAATCACCACCTTGGATCATGAAATTCTTAATAACCCGATGGAAGATTGTATCCTTATAACCAAAACCTTGCTCCCCAGTGCACAAAGCCTTGAAATTGGCCGCAGTTTTTGGCACAACATCTTCAAATAACTGGATAACAACCCTGCCTTCAATGTGGCCACCAATTGAAACGTCTAAAAACACTTTACTCATACTTTAAATAATCACTCACGGAAGAGAGACGATATCCGAGTTAGCGACGCGCCTTTGATTTAAAGATTCTTCATTCAAAATGAAATTTGCATGCGCCACACTCTTCATCTTCATCGATAATGTCAGAAGAAACTGCCGCCCTTTACCCACCGCCGCCCCCATTCTACAAGTTCTTTACCTCAGAAAACGTTGAAAAATACAATAACCTTGTTGCAGAGGGAAAAACTCGGGCAGAAATGTCGGAAATGAAGAATATTAGGTTCCTCGTACCTCCTAAGAAGCCAGAAGGTGAGACGTACAGGTCATTTGGTGACCTCTGGTGGTTTCAAGATAAAAGCGTGGGTCTCAAGGAGAGTGGGGTGATTCAATTATATGAAGAAGAGAGTGAAAATCAAGATGAAAATGTATTATCACCAAAATGGATCCAACAGTTGAAGAAATTGACGCAATCCCTGCTATTGAATTATCTTGATTTGCTAGGAACACTAGCTAAGAATCCACGACTTGTTTCCAAAAAAATAGCGGAAATTAGGACGATTCTCATCAATATTCATCATTTACTTAACTCATATCGTCTACATCAAAGCAGAGAGGCGGTGATCCTGAATTACCAAGAAAAGATCCAAGAGACATGGGCTGACGTGGAGAAAATTAATTCCACGTGTAAAGCAGTTGAAACTAAGTTGGAGCAATTGCAGCAATTGGCTAAATCCAGTCTCTTAAAAGAGGAAGAAAGTGATGTGGACATGAGAGATGCTGTAGAAAATGTGGACAATCAAATGGAGTCAATAAGAAACGATGCTGTGAGTGCACTATTGGGACCACAATGATTGATTCCTCAAACGTGGTATCTGGAAATCCACTTAACAAGCATTTGAATGGCGTTTACATTTCATGGCATATCGGTTTGAAGGTAAATTATGAGGCTATACATGCCGTCTTTGTCCTAAGGCCCACTTTTTGGTTGAAAATAAAGTAAGAAAATACAATATGTGGTTGTTGAACATGACTGTAAAGAGAAACAAATGTACTTGCACAAGCAAACACAGGCGCTTGCAACCCCTCTTTCCGTTCGGTCATTTTTCGCTCTTTTGTTTACATGGTATCTATAACGCTATTAACAAGTATTCTTTTCTATTAAGCAATGATGATGTTGGAGGTGTCTCTTAATTCCTCGCCCATACCTCCAAAAGTGGATGAAGCCTGTCTTCCTTCTAAGTCAAAACCCTCCCTGTATCTCTCCAAATCGGAGTCTGTAAATAACTCTTCCTCCCCAACAATCGACTGCTGTCTAACAAGACCATTGAGTACAAAAGACCTCTCCATGAAATTCCTCTCTAAATCCCCAAAATCGGGTTGAGACCCCAAAAGTATCACCCTGGCTCTGATGTTGTCATGTGAGGTGGTTGTGGAAAAGATTGAAAACTTATCTTTCGGAATGAGTCCATTTACTGGACGCATTCTTGTTGATATTATTGATAGGCCTCTCGTATCCTTCAACGTGTCCAAACCTAAGACAAAGATTGTGTCCAATCCTGGCAATGTCAGTCCTTTCAAATTTGAAATATTCGTCACATAAATAAAAGGTTCACTCTCCAGTTTCGATTTTGTGAATGCATCCCAATCCTTCCTTAGATTGAAGATGGCCACTTCTTCTGACGAGTATCTCAATTTAAGGTATTTTGACACAGCCATTGAAGAGATTTCATCCTCATGAACAATGAGAATCCTTTTATCCTTACACCAATGTTGGCAATTGTCACCTTTGAATGTCCTTTCGAATCCATTAACCAGCAGTTCCATTTCACCTATTTTCATTTGGCTGTTAAGTCGATTCCTTCTACTGTTTCTATGCTTGGAATAAACATGATCGTTACCATTATATGATCTGAACAAGAGATCAATACATTCGTGGTGGTTTTTTGAATACTCAAAGGGGTGTAGATCCTTCACTTCCAAATCATAAATGGTCTCCATTTCAAGTCTTGACTTCAGCATTGCCATTCTATGTTCTAGTTTCCTCTTGGAATTCTTCTTAACGTCTTCCTTACCCATTTGTGATTCTATTTCTCTCAACTCTTCTTGCAATTTGTCAACCAATGCATCATCTCTGGGTCCAACTCGTTCGATTGGGTTCACCAATACTGTGGACACAGTGACGTCTGACGGGGTGTACTTAAACGTGGGGAGTTCATTCACCTCATTGAATTTACCGATTGTTGCAAACTTATTCCAGTCAATCCATTCGGTGGATTGTTTAACTTGTTCAACAAGTTCCTCACATGTGGATTCTTCCACCACCAGCACAATCTGAGGATGGGGATCATTGTGGCTTCTTCTATAATCCTGTAATTTAACCACATAGTTCATCAACGTGACGACGGGAGATTTCTTCTTGGCTTCCAAGAGTAGCTCAGGATCAAGCATCGATGTGAAATCATCGATCCCAATAAAAGCCAAAGCATGGATCTTGATGTAATCCATCCCTCTTGTGCTCAAGAGATCCAACAACCGCTGTGGCGTGGTGACCAAGAGATGTGGAAATGGCACATCCATTAACCCATCCTCCTGCTCCAACTCCTCTTTTGGTGTGCCTCTATATAGAAATTGGGCCACTTGACGGACATCCATATTGGGGTTATCAATTTGACCCACAATTGATTCAATAACCCGTTTATATTGGAAGACCAGCTCGTTGGATTTCACCAATATTAAAGAATTGATTCCGGGTCCTCTTGAATGGGATCTTCTCAAATTCAGGGCTGTGGTCATCAAAGAAACCGATTTACCACAGCCATTGGGTCCTTTAGCAATTGTTGAACCGTAACCCGACATTAAAGTGAAGAATCTCTTTTGAAAGTCTGTCATCTGAATATCTTTGATTAAATGATCAAACTGGGAATTTTCTTTCGCATTAAAACTGATCTTTCTTTCTAGATCCTGTGAAAGTGGATCTTGCAAGAATCTCAACGTGGCGGTTCTAAAAATGGGGTTCTTGATCACATCTCTCCAACCGATCTCATGATCCGGATTAAAACTTATTCGTTCTTGAAGTTTTCTCTTATGTTTTTTATTGTATGACTCTATCACATCCATGTGCTTCTCCACGTATTTATCCAACGAGCTTGTCAATCCGCTCTTAACCTTTCTATAAGATTTGGTGAATTGGGATTGAACTGCTGATTTCCGCATATTTGGATCCCATTTTTTGGTCATACCGCTGGAATAACATCTGTTAAATTGTAGTGTATAAACCCAGGGTTCAAATCTCCTCATATTGGATTAATGAGGACGATTTATGGTCAAATATTGTCAAAAGATGGCAGAACTCTGAACTGAAAAATTTGAAATGCTTGCACAGCCTTGAAAATGAAAGTGCTCAGCATGAAAGTGGCAGCTGTGGAGGAGGGGGGAGAGAGACGAGGAAAAATAGGTTGTGGAGGGTTAATAAGGGAATGGGATGAATTTTGGATGTTAAGATTGTTTTGAATTTTAAATGCTGGAGAGTGGGGGTTGAATTACGTAAAACAATACTTCTTCTAGTATGCTAGTTTATTGAATTACTTTGTTCAAATTCAAGCAAATGGTGAATCTTGTCAATTTGGAATTCGGATGTTTTCTTTTATTAGATCCATATTACTCTGCATTCTATGAGTCGGTGATTCGATAGTGAACCTCAATTGTTGAAATTATTATGTATTTGATCTCAATAATCTTCTAATCAATCCCATAATCTTCTAATAAATCCCATAATCTTTTAATACATCCCATTATCTTTTAATTAAATTCAATAAAAGCAAAACAAACAAAAAAAGATGTAGATGGAAAATCAAGTTCCGATTTTTTGAAGAATGACCATGGATTGAGTTTAACTTTCCATGAGCATTATTATGCTCATTATCACAACACACATTGTCATCCAAAGTTCCTTTCAAGCCTGCATCCCCTTCAAACCCACATCCCCGGCAAACTTCCCCTATCCTTTGCCCTTCCATATTCTAAGTCGTATACGTTGATTTAACGCCCAACTTCATCACATCCCAAACCCTAACCAGGATATAAGAATCTGACTCTCATGGCCTGTTTGAAGTGATTCCAGTCCTGCTCTTGGGCATCCCCATAAACCAATCAAGGGAAACTCCGCTCAGATTGCTGCGAAAATGCGATTGCTGCACCATTGCATGCGAGATGTCAAAGAGGTTCAAATTAAAGTCCACAATATGTAAAAATGTGTTGAGATTACAGTCGGTGTTGCTGGTCTACTTATCAATAGTTGATAATAGGTGCCAGGGACGCCACCATTGATCTTCTCTTGAATTTCGCCCCCATGCCGAAGATGGAACTAGCCTTTCTTTGCGTTGTTCATCCCGCATTACTCGTGAGACTTATCACCGGGACACAGGTGTTCCCAAACACCTGTGTCCCCAAATATTTTACCATGTCTTGTTACTTCACAACTCAACTACTCGTGAAGGATTTAGTAGTCTCCTCGAGAGATAATTATAGGTTACACAGACTATGATGTGTCTTCTTTCTCACCATTTGGATGGCAAGCCTTTTGGTCACGGCCGATAGGTGTAGCTAGTGTGTAAACTTGTCAAAAATTGTTTTCTTGTAATCCCAGAACAGTAAATGGACCACTGATGTTGGATCGGAAATTGTAGCGGATATGCAACAGGAACAGGCTCCAAAGAAAAATGAGTCAAATTCCTGGCAGATCCTCCCATGATGGACACCTAGTATCAACTAGGTGTGAGGGCTCAGCATGGAGTGGATACCGATCCACCGAATGAGTGGTTGCTCGGCATGACGCAGTCAATGAACTAATTGACAGAGACGATGAGGGGTATCCAAAGCCCAGGCAGAGAGCATTCACCAAGAGGATTCAGCGGGCTGCTATGAAGGGATGCCCAAGGTGGTCGCATTCTTGCAACAAATGAAGTGAGATCTTATATCCCGCAACATTGAGGATTTCGATGCCTAGCTGGTTTACGTCCGGAGAAACATGCAGGGAGACACGGTTATTTGGCATAGGCATAATGTCATAACTGCACACTGGAAGTGGGACACATTCGTCACCCACTTCAAGATGATGTTCTTACCGCCAGATTGTGAGTCGGTGGTCAAAGACCAGTTAGTCAACACTAGACAAACGGTCTCATGCTTGAAGTTCATTGAAAGATTCAACAAGCTGGTTGAGAAAACCCCATTGGAAAGAGAGTGGTGTCAAAGGGATATCTATCGATAGTGTCAAGTCTAACCTGAATCGTATAACAAGACGGGAGATGTTCTCCCGGATACCTTGAGCAGAGGTCAGGAGACGCCACCGATCAAGGACCAAAAGTTGTATCCATACCAACTATCACGCCACCCTCCCTGCACCCGTTGACCTCGGTATTCGGTGCTGCCAAATGTCATGGATCATCATGAAGAGATGACCAAGTCATTGATACCTACTTATCCTTGGTTGTCTGTCGGAATTGGTAAGAAAGGTGTGAACACAACTGATAAGGATAAAATTAACTCGCGTCAAATCAGCCTATTTATATTGTCCGAAAACTGCGCAACAAACATTATAGACTATCATTGGATATAAGTCCTGGTGATTGATCCACTGATACAATACCTTTGAAGTTTATCAGACACCATAGTCCCGTAATTTTTGAACCTTGAAATGTTATGATCAATGTATGATGAACCAGTGGTTGAATAGAGATGCAGAAGGTTTGATTGGAAGATATCTTACATGAGGAACCAGTTGGATTGGTTTTTTTATTTAATCTGAATCCTTGATCTAGCATTTTTTGATATTTTGAAAAGCTTGTTAGGTGGCATAGTGATTCTATAATATCATTGATGTGTTACACCTTTCTAGTTCTTTCAATAATTTGGTAATCTCTGTAACACCTGTTAATGATAAAAAGTTTTTCAACAACTACAAGAGCTCTTATGGCCAAGTTGGTAAGGCGCTACACTAGTAATGTAGCGATCCTCAGTTCGACTCTGAGTGAGAGCACTTGACCTTTTTTTTGGAATATCTTTTTTTTTATAGGTAAATCACTTAGAAGCCTATAAATGACGAAGTCCCGTACTCTAGGTAAATTTCAAGGCCTACAGTCATCCAAAAGGTACTCTAATCGACAAATTTACATAATTTTGTGGTTTCTATAAAATGAAAAGAGAGTGGCAGCAAAGCAAAATTCCCAATGCAATTTCTTCCCCGGTAACAATGAAAGCATATGAGGGGCAAGATTATCAGGCAAACCAGCAATTGGTTGTTGTGAATAAATGATCAAATCAATGTGTTCCATTGCAGTAATAAATCCAAGGAAATTTGTGCTCAGGAAGGTTTTTATTTGAATCAAGTCAGCAGAAACTCGATTAGTGCATCAAACAGTACATCTTTTTTTAAAGTCTGGCTCATAGCCTTTTTTAGGCCACATTTATCCATATCATTCTTCTTGTTATCGATTCATCAATGTAACTTATCACCTGTGGAGACAGATTCTTCCTATTGAATGTTTTGGAGTTGCGGAGTACTTCTACACTGGTAATTTTATAACCTCTCAAGAAGCTACAGCGGATGATCTAACTCGGGTCCAAATGGCTCTTGAGGGAGTCATAATGACCATTATTCAAGTTATTATTTAAAATGTCCACGTCCGCTTACCACCTTCTCCCCTTTACCAGTGCGTGGAACTTTTGTGGGATATGGGCCATATAGAAAAGCATATAGGTGCAATGTCCCTGAATTTGCTCCTTACCATATTTGTGTCAATAAAATCTTTCTACGACGTAGGTAATCTCAATAATGATTTGAAAGCTGAGCGCGTTGTTATGCTCAGCCTAATCTTTTTTGTAACTTGCTCATTACAAGCAAACAGAACATGCCAAATAAAAAAAAATTATTAGAGATTAGAACGATGACAGCATCTATTAATATTCTACAATATTTAGCGTTAAAGCTAATCATATTAGACCGATGATAGCATCGATTCATATTCTATAAGACCGAGCCATTCGCGCCTTCCTAATTTGGCATAATCGTTAAGGATCCCACAGATGCTTGGTTTTTAATAATTACTTCAAGCCAGCGCAAGTGGTTTAGTGGTAAAATTCAACGTTGCCATCGTTGAGCCCCTGGTTCGATTCCGGGCTTGCGCATTGTTTTCCGAGATAGTTTAGTGGCTAGAATTTCCGCTTGTCACGCGGGAGACCCGGGTTCAATTCCCGGTCTCGGAGAAATTTTTTGCACGCAGTATATAGTTTGTTCCGTAAGGTGTGACATATTCAATCAGTATGGTGTCTATCAGTAATCCGTCTGAATGACGTGGAGGTTTTTTTTTTTTTGCACAGAAAAATAAATATTTTATCATGAACATCTACTAAACCTACACAAAAATAAATATAATCTCACAGTTCTCCTCAAAACTTGAATTGGTTACTTTTCACTAATATGCTTCCCGTTTTTCCGATTCGGTATTGTTGCACTAGCCTCGCCAATTTTTGCCGAAGTCGTAAACCTATCACTAGCCACAACTTGATTCTCCAAAAATTCAGCCGAGTAATACGCCCTGCGGGCCCCTTTTACTGGGGAGGCAAAAAATACAGTTTGATGGACGAGTTGGGAGTCGAACCCAAGACCTCCTGCTTGCAAGGCAGGCGCGCTACCAACTACGCCACACGCCCAAAGGTGTAGGTTCCCTAGGGGGTAGAAGAGGGTGGTTTTTGTTGGTGAGTTTGCGAGAAACAGCCCCAAAGGTAGGGGGGGGGGTCCCAGTGGGGAAAAATGGCCCGCCCAAGCAAAAAAAACAAAGTGGTCCCTAGCAGGATCGAACTGCTGATCTTGGCGTTATTAGCACCACGCCTTAACCAACTGGGCCAAGGGACCTATTTATGAGGTTGTGATGTGAACCTAGCCCTTGATAGGGCACCAAGCGTTGAAGGATGAAACAGCCCGGCCCCAGAGGCACCGTTTGGTGGGACAAAAAATCACCCACTGAGGCCATCACCGTGACCCCCAGGGGGCAAAAATATTAATGCGATCTCTGAGGATCGAACTCAGGACCTCTAGATCTTCAGTCTAACGCTCTCCCGACTGAGCTAAGCCCGCACTAAAAGTTAATTGCATGAAACAGGATTCGAACCTGCGCTCTGTTGCCAGAAACAGAACTTGAGTCTGTCGCCTTAGACCGCTCGGCCATTCATGCAACCGTTGTAGGATGGACGGCCCACAGGAACCTGTTCGCTGGGAACTGCTAGGGCCTCCACGACGCCAGTGGGCAAAAAAAAATGTCTTCCCCAAGGGGGGGGGGGTGGGGAAAAAAATCGGGGTCAACTGGGAATTGAACCCAGGGCCTCTCCCTCCCAAAGGGAGAATCATAC